>OU015494.1:158341258-158668758 GCA_907164885.2 Dolomedes plantarius | reverse complement strand
TATAACTACTGTACCGATTTTAATGAAATTTGATATGTACATACATTGATACAATACAAAACAAATAACCATTCAATAATTGTAATATACACGCATATATATATATATATATATATATATATATATATATATATATATATATATATATATATATATATATATATATATATATATATATATATATATATATATATATACACATATATACATATATATATATATGTAATAAATCCATTACATTCTTCTTTAAAATGCAACCTGAAAAGGAAAACTAGCTCATATTTACATGGCTGGAGCTAGACTCAGCCTCAAAGGAATTAAATCAAATTTGGAAAGCAGTCGGGTCGAATTGTTTTATTAGACCGATAAGAAGTACGTCCATTTCAGACGACAGCTCGGAGCGAATAATATCCCCTTTCAACCTTACGAGCGAGATACGAGGTACATGTGGCTGTTATTTTTGAAGGGTCAGAAAAATATCGGGGCTCACGATGTGAACCCACGCCTTTCTCCAGGCGAATACACGTGCAGGAATGCAACGCTTGCGATTTTATGGGAAGTTCTGTTGCTATGGGTTTTAAAGCGATAAAGTAATGTTATTGGGGATTGGATTTAGGAAAGAAAATTTAAATGCGATAATGGAGGGCATAATATTTAATTCATTACACACACACACACACACACACACATATATATATATATATATATATATATATATATATATATATATATATATATATATGGCAAAGTAAAAAGCTGTTTGAATATGAGTTTTAAAAGTTTCCGTTAGTTGATGGATCAAATGGACCTATACATATTTTAATATAAAACTGCATGCAAGTAAGTTCTCAAAAATCACACAAAATGTTTAAATCTTTTAGAAGAAAACAAGTATTAAATAACTCGTTTTCATTACTTGTAAAAATTTAATAAAAACAATCACTATTTTTTGTGGAAAAAATCCAAAGTGTAAGTGGACAAAAAGTATTATTGCGAACAAATCCTCCTAAAATATAAACAGTATAATTAAATGTTTAAATATTATAAGTCTGAATGATACCAGTAAGTATTACCGACTGTTAAGATACCGTTAAAGATTTTATTACCGTCCTCTACAACTCTTTTAGGAACACGTAAATTAGTGAAAAATGACGCTTCTTGTACTTAATTATATGTTGCCAGGCCAGATAAAATATCGATACCTTCCATTTTGCTTGAAAATTTTAAGTATTTATGATTCGAACAAATTGTGATATGCCTTCGTCGTATCAAAATTACTCTCTTGCTAAGTTGTTTTCAGATAAAACTTCACCAACAAGTGCCAAAATAGTTGATGTAAATAATGTATCGAAGGGCTTTAGAGACAGCATAATAGGGATTATTTACGTATAAAGCACTATACTCAAAAGAAGTAAAACCTGCAATGTGAGGTTCTTTATTTAAATGTTATAATTTACAGCATAATAGTCTAGACTAAAGTGGATTACCCTACCTTAGAGCCCCTTTGGTGCAATCGGTCTAAGAGGTTAATAATCAAAAATTAGAAGCTAAGAGTCTGTAATACATATTTTCAGCTGTTGTAACGGAAGTTATTTACCCTTGGTCTCAAAGTGTAGTGGCGCTGTTTAAATACTTTTTTTCAGTAAAATACAATTGCTGCTGCCTCAGGAAAAATAACCTAAAGATATTTTTTTATTTTTTTTTTATTATCTTTTATTTTACATATCTTGAAGTCTTATTTTAATAGTTGAATAGAAATATGAGAAACGGGATTTTGCGACACAACAGTCTGCTAAGAGAAATAGTTTTTCAAAAATTCATAATTCTACAGGTTGATAAAAAAATAAAGAAATTCTGTATTTTGCATTACATTTCTTTGTCATTTTTAATAGATTTAACACACATAATATCTTTTTTTTCGTACGGAATGCCATTAAAACATTGGAAATAGAAGCAAAAAATAGAATGGGAGCGCTGACCCAGTTGACAAAGGCAGCGAGCCAGTGATCTGAACGTCTCTGGTTCGATGCCGATCACTGACAAATCCATCGCCACGTACGCTAATGGCGACCGGTGCACGAAAAATCTGTCGTGTCTGCAATGTCCACCAAGTTCTCAAAATTTACTTCTGGAGATGCGGGGTCAAGTGTACCGGTCTCGTCACTTGACTCAGTTAAAAATACGGGACCAGTCCTTTAGCCATGTTGGACTCTGACCCTTGTGGTGCTATCCAAAACCGGAGCCGCACCATTCTGGCCAGTAGCCCATATGGACGTGATCTGATATATTGTCGGACAAGGGACATAAGCCACAACAAAACAACACAAAAATAGGATATTTTGATCAGCTAAACATTTTTTTATCAGATGATAAAAACTTTTTAATTTTTCTATTTCTTCATAATTGTAATTTTACTGTTTACTGGGTGTTATTTAATCTACCTATAACTTTAATGAAAGAACCAAAGCTACCTAAAGCCTTTGCTTTAGGTAGCAAAGTAATGAACAACAGAAATGAAAAAAGGTTGGAAGCAACTATATTCTCTATTACCAGAACAAATGAAAGAAAAAGAAATACATGGTATCAGAGCAATATAGAGAGTTGTATGACATATTTGTCGTTGATTCTATTACTCATTTTCTTGTACAACAGAAAAGGCTATTTCAGAAAACTGCCTTTTGACGAGACGCAGAAAAGAAATTTATGCCCCAACTTCAGTACGTGTGGAGGTCGTGAAGAGGTTTGGTGAAAGTCATAAAATTTATGTATTTAGTACTGAAAGAGTAAATGATTCAGTATACATTAATAAAACGAATATATACTTTAGAGGAAACACAAGAAGATGTCACAGAGATTCATCTGTTTAAACAAGTACATTGAAATGACTTTGTTAGGCATCTTCTAACTTCTGTTAGTTGTTTCAGTCATGATTCTTGAAGTTCCATTACTAAATTTGGATTTTAAAATGAATTGCTAAAAGCTAAATCTAATTTGGCATATGAACTTTTAATTTGTCGCAAATGTTTATTATAAGTTGAAACCCGAATTTATCGGGGATGTTTATTAATTTTCATTAGATCTTCTTATAAATATTTTTTTTTTTTTTTTTTTTTTGCACTTGTATCCAAACATTGGCCCTTACTACGCCGCAGTTTTACTGTCCATTTTATTGTGGGGGCACCATATAGGCGGACAGCATTACCCCCTATGAAGGGACGACACGAACGGAGGCATTTTTCGTGGCGCAACGCTGGGACTCGATCTGAGCACCCTCAGCACCGAAAACCAGCGCGCTGTACCACTGGGCCGCCACAAGCCCTCTTATAAATATTTAAAATAAGTATTTCTTCCCAATTTCCATCACAGATTTTTTTTTAATGCGGAGGCACTTGTCGTGAAACATTCGCCTACACTACGCCGTAATTTTACTGCCCTTTTTATTGTGGGGGCACAATATAGGCGGATAGCTTTACCCCCTATGAAGGGCCGACACGAACGGAGGCATTTTTCGTGGCGCGACGCCAGGATTCGATCTGAGCACCTTCAGCACCGAAAACCAGCGCGCTGTACCACTGGGCCGCCACAAGCCCTTTCCGTCACAGATAAACGTAGCGATTCTACCTAATTCTTAATATACATAAAAGGGATTAAAACAAAAGGAAAATATAACAATCCTTTGCTGGAGAAAGCCACATAGCAAATACTTTGTATCGAGATATGCACGTGATTAAACATTCAGCAGTATTAAACAGTTACACCAAAAAACGCAAATCTAACAGATGAGCCTCAGACGAAAGTAAGTAACGCTTTTGCCTAAATAAAAAAACTTGGGCCACTATGAGGAGAACTTTCCAATGGCACTATGAGAAGGTCTCGAAGCCATCACATCTGGAAGGCATCGGAAGAAATTGAATTACTAAGATGAGAAAAACTGGATACCGGCACACCAGTGACAGTACGTCACAGGTAACTTTACCTTGAGTCCGATAATCCTGACAAGTCTCCAACTTCCGTATTAAAGAATAGTTTCATTTCCATCTCGAAGCAAATATCAACCACCTCCAAGTCTAGATAACTCTGCTTTTGTAGTATACTGCTAGAATTAATGGTATAAGGAGATATTGGATACCTCTAATCTAGGGGTCTTCAACCTTTCACATTCACGTGCCAAACCAATAAATTTGCAAAGTTCCGCGGTCCACACATCGGGTAAATAAGTAGTTTAGGCAAAGGAAAAAATGTATTATTTGCAAACGAGTTTTAACCTTTGAGATGATTGTTTGATTTGCTTTTTATACCAGGATGATAAAGGATTTATTCTTTCAAAACACGTCACGAAAGTTTTATAAAGTATTTGGTACCTTTATAACCATTATCAATTAAAATATGTTTTTATTTATTATTTTCTACAAACAACAAGAAATGGGAATTGAATCAATGTATTTTGTACTTTATATTTCATGAAACAGAATTAATGCAGGAAGACGAGACGCACGTAAGGTTCTGGAAAGAAAGAGCCTTGGCATGCTTCTTTTTTGTGCTTATTTTGTCTTAAGATTCTGAATACAATTACCAATTTATTATTTTGATAAGCCTATGTGCTGTGGGCTACTTTTCCCCATGCATTCTTGACCTTTTTTGTGAAAGAATTAACCGTTCTAATGTTTTGTTTTGTTTTTAATTTATATCAAACTTTCGTTTAGCATGATCGAAATGTTTCGGCGGATCACGGGTTGAAGACCCCTACTATAATACATCGAAATGACTGTTCATGAGATCATCGTATCACTACCATGTACCATTTTTAACAGTATAAAGCGGTATTTCTGATGCCTATTTTCAGGCTGTTGCCTCTCTAGCGAAGCCTATGATTTCGCTAGATCTTAATCTTGTTAGGCATGTTAAATGAGTTAAATGGGTTCATTCATCAAACAATTTAATAGAACATGAGCGGCAACTACAAAATATTAGGTCAAGTCTGCCACAATATAGCGTCTGAGAATTGATTGACTCTATGCATATGGAATATCGCTAGGAATAGCTTTACTGGGTATTCATTTTTCCCTTGATGTTGCCCTTTTTCCAAAAGGAACTAAGTTCTAGCTTTGAATGGTAATTCCTTGAACCAACTTTACACGTTTGTTCTGAATATTTCCTTAGCAAATGAATCATAGCATCAATTGGTGAATTAGGGTGGTTATTATTATTTTCTTTTTTATTCACTGAATGCATACGGCAGTTACTTGTTCCCAAGTTGTTTCTACCAAAATTCGAATTTTGTATCTTGCTATGTACACTATGTATGCAGCAGGTATAATAAAAGTTTACGCTTAATTTCATTAAAGTTGGTTGATTTATTAAATAGTAAAGAGTAAGAGAATGTGCAAAACAAGCGATGAAAACTGAAAGATAATCTTGGGAAATTACTGTTTCACTATTGCTTAATAAATTCAAGACTTTGAGGGGAATTTTTACTTAGTTTTCGATGTATCAAGGAAAGAAAAAAAAATCAGTTTTTAAAAGTACGCAAAAAATTATCAATTGGTAAATTGACTTATCTTGGCTGTTTCAAATGCATCCATCTTTAACGTGTTTTCTTTAAATCTCGTAGTCAATGATGTCAAAATGTCCAGACATATTTTTCACAATTTTGAATAGAAATCATGACTGTGGTGAATTATTGAAGATAGAGCGGAAACTGTTTTTCATTTCACCTGTAGTATAAATCGTTTTGCTCCGGCGTCGCGTTTAAATACTCTTGTCAATTTTAATGATTTTTTAATGTGTTAATGCATTACCATTCACACAGTTAATTATACAAGATCAAATAAGGCAAAACTAAATTCATTTGCTTTAAATGTCGTGTAAATGATACAATTTGAGTTCAACTCAGAAGCTTCAATGTGAGCCTTGATGAAACTTCCAATTTTATATATTTTAATTTAATTTTATTTGTTTATTTGTTTATTATTATTTATTTTATTTATTTATTTATTTTTTATTTTGGAGGATCGTGTATAAAAGTGAATGTGTAATCTTAGTTCTCCAACATTTAAAAATTTTATTTGATTTTTAAAAGTAATGAATTTAATTAAATATGCATGTTATTCATAATTCTGAATTTTTTTAAAATTTGGAATATAGCGTATTTGATGAAAGTAGAAAAGGAATGGAACCATATCAGCAAACTTATTAAAATGCTGTCTTTTTAAAAAAAATTGAAATACTGTCTTTTTCGGTTACGTAATGGCATATATAATCCCAAGAAAAACAGATCAAAAGTCTTTAGAGTGCAAATAAACAGCTTATAATGCAGTTAAAATACATAGGTAAACCCTTAAGGTACTTTTATAAAAATGAATGAAACTACAGATCTTGAATGAAATGTATAATTCATTAAGGATTTTCTTATTGGTAAACTAAAAAAAGTGGTGTGTGACGCAAACTGATATCATTTGGAAATTTCTGAAAGGAGAGAAAATAAAATATCTTGTACTCTTCAATTTTAATTTTAAAAAAGGAAAAGAGGAAAAGAGAAAATGAATTTTACCTGTCCGCGAAAGTTTGTAAAAGAAACGATCAGAAAAATTACAAACGTGCCAGATTAGCTTTCTTACGTCCCCGTTACCGCCAACACATGAATGCGATTTAAAGTCATAAAGGGTTTTTCACTATGTATTAGGCGCATTGTACTTAATCAGTATATTTGTTATTAGGACCTTTTCACTTGCAGAAAAATTTATAATCCAAACAAACTTGTTTTATTTCCATAGCAGAAATCATTATGTATTCATATAAATAAATTATTACTTTTGGTGTTCCATATTGATTTAAAATAATTTATACTTAGAACATGAATAAATATACAAAGCGTAATTATTCATATTTTAACATTTTAGTAATGAATGTCTTTCAAATCAAAATAATTTTTATTAGTTTAAATACACTCTCACTCTCTCTCTCTCTCACACACACACACATACATACACACACACACACACACACACACACACACACACATATATATATATATATATATATATATATATATATATCTGTCATAATTAATGGAGGACAGTTCTTTTCCTTATTCTTATAAATATTTAATATTCAGTTGTGTTTTATTAAGTCATAAATTATACTCAATTATTAAGGGGTTTTCAATAAATGTGTAAACACACTTTATGACCAAATGAATGAAACACTCCGCAGTGAGCATTCTTTCATCATAAAAAAATATAAGCTTCAAAAGGAGTTAGGATCAAATTTTCGAAACTAGACATCGTTTGTATCGGGAAAAAAAGTATCGCTAACAAGAAAATTAATACAAAATAAAGACCACATTATCAGTGCTATAGGCTGATTCTAAGAGACATCGAGTTTATCGGTCTTGAGTTGTCATATTGTGGCAGATTTGACTTAGCACTTTGAAGGAATTACTGTAGCTCGTTTAAATTCCTTTGTAATTGGGAGTTGCCGTTTAGAAACTTCAACACATAATCGCTTAGAGAATGGTATAACTAGAAAAGATTGACAAAAACTTAAAGACAATCAACAGAAATTCGTACCATGTGAACTATTGCATTATCCTGATGAAACAAGTCACCAGGTAGTCCCAATCGTTGTAGTAGTACAATAGATCCTAAGAACTCCTAAAAGCAATGCTGATCAGTAAGAATAATATTTACTTATATAAGACCTCTAATATCGTGGGAGATAGAGTATCACTAAACGAAATTTATCTCTGGACATTATGCAACATGAGTCAATGGCTTCACAGGATTTTCGCGTTTTGTATGACTCAAGACGGAGCGTTCGTATATGAGGCGTCAATCCGGGGGGAGGGGAGGGGGGCTTATTTAGGAGTACAGTGGTACCTCGACTTACGAGTTTAATTCGTTCCATGACGAAGCTCGTAACTCGAAATACTCGTATCTCGAATCAATTTTCCCCATAGAAATGAATGGAAATGCCATTAATTCGTTCCGGGCTCCCCCAAAACACCGCAATTTTTTGTTACATGTTTTTAAATAAGAAAAATGTGCTTATAAACGAAGAAAATTGTATAAAAACGCAATACAATAGAATGTACTGCAATAAATTTGTTTTATTAAGTGTAATGTACAACATTTACCTTGGAGATCAGACTTGAAGATTCTGATGGAAGAGGAGGAGAAAGGCTGAACTGAAAAATTAAATCTTATTCGTTGATTTTTGACCTTTTCGCCCCGCTTTCCCCAGTTTCGCTTTTATTACCAGCTACTCTGTTAAAGTGAACGAGTGAGACACGGAAGCTGGGCGATTGTTGCATCGTTTACTGTGGCTGTAATGTTTAGATTCTTTTTTTCTGAGAACGTTCCGAAGAACGTTTTCTCAGAATCTGTAGAAGGGGGAGAGCTTGCGATCCTAGGACCAAGGTCATTCCATCCTTTAGACCCCATGGGGAGTTCCAGTGTGTGTGTGTGGGGGGGGGGATTGGGAATTGTAGCTATCTCTGCGCGAGAGGTTGGACGCTGTTCGGTTTCAGAGGGCGATTCAAGTTTGGGCAGAGCATGCTGCCCCGGGTTGTAATTGTTCAATGTTAATCTCTCAGTTTAAGACTGGATAGTAGTCTCAGAATAATATGCAAATAATTGTATAATAATTGTACATAATATATATATATATATATATATATATATATATATACACCGAAGAGACATTACATTATGACCACCCTCCTTCTTTAAAAATGAGCTCGTCCAGAAACAAAACCACGGTGAGTGCACGGCTGAAGTTGGAGTATATAAAGGGCCCATGCATTATCTTTCCAAACATAGAGTGATAGCGACATAATGGGAAAAGGTTGCAAATATTATATGCTTCTTGTGTTCTCACTTGATGAGCACGTAACATGGCATTCGCTGCTCAAACTAGCGGTGGAATATCTGAAGCTTGCTCGTAACCCGAATTTTAGCTCGTAACTCGAAGCAAAAAATCTACCGAGAGAATGCTCGTATCTCGAAAAACTCGTAAGTCGAGGTACCACTGTACTACACCTTTTACCAGTGGTTCGCCTTGAAACGACGTATTATAAGAGGACGCAATGTGCCGTTTGATAGCACCCAATATCAACCCAGGATGCCGTTTCTCTAGACTTTACTTTGTCGTAGGCTTGTATAACTTTTTGGACTCATTGACGCAAATAGCATGTGACAGTTCAATCACTTAGCCCAAGTAGGGTGCAATACATCTGAGAGAACATTCATTCTTTTTGATGAATGCGTTAGCAACATGATGCTGAATACATATCTCCTCTCACACACACACATACACATTAGTATCATTTTCTCTTCGTACTGAATCTGTATTTAATATAATCCAGTCAGTTCTGAAACCCAAAAAACGTTGGATGCATTAATAGATTGGTAGTATCCTTTTTAACCTACATATCTCATCGAACTGGTCTCAACATTTGAATTTTTCCCCAGTGTCTCAATCTCCTTGTCAACTTTCTCTCCAGTTATGTCACATAGTGTTTAACATAATCCAATTAACTCTGCTGAATATATCCAATTTTGAGAGTGACGAAAAGGCAAACCCACATAAAAGTTACCTTGTGACCATAACATAATAACACCACAGTACCGACGCAAATACATTTCAAAGTATATTGTATATTTTTAAAGAAATTACCAATTCTACTTGTCATTAATATTGATACAGTACAATTATGTAGCATCGTCTAAATGTATGCCACAAAGAATCAGGCATTTCTACTTATTAGCTATGGCTTGCTGAGGAACCCATAACAACTGCAAAACTTAGATCCTACGCTGGTGGTGTATTTGTAATCTTGAAGCTTTTTGTACTAAAACTCGTGATCGACGATGCTTCTTTCCGAATGGGGGCACATAGATTGTCACCTGCACCGATTCCTATAGTGCAAGGGAGAAACCTAGGTCCACGCTGGTGGTGTAAAAATTTTCTATTGGCTCCACTCATGAGGGTGTATTTCGTAAGACATTTCTAGTTTGTCAAAACATGGCAAGACGTTCTACCATGCAGGAGTACCAGTCACATTGGGATATAATGTCAGGATTTTCTGCGGTTGTATTCTTTTGGAAATGACTAATTATTTTCAAGTTGTCCATTATAATAAATACTTAATTTTGATTCTCAAGCAAACATATAGATATTTACAAAACATAATAATCTCACCAGAGTTACAGAACATAACAATCTCACCAATAACACAAAAAACCCATTTAAAATGAATTTTTAATTTTTTGGCTGACATTGAATTATCACGTCTTTAAGAACACTTCAGGCCAGAAATACTACCATGTAAACGGTTTTTTGGTTCTTTAACAAGGTTAAGAAAATAATAAGCGTAGCATAAACGACAAGGAGACATTATATTCCAGAATCACACTTTGAATTATATCTTTATTTTTATTAAACTACGGATTGATTTCATAAAGTTTGTTGCAAATATTTAAAACTACCCTTACTCTTAATTATTCTAATAAACATTTGAAATTCAACTTTAGTATATCTTATAATTTCTACATCTGATATTACAAAGAGATTAAACTAATTTTTTAACAAGTTTTCTGTACTTTCTGTATATGGAAAGAGAGATAATCCTTTAAATATTAAATAAGACAAATTACTTCCAGTGGCCAATGTATTTAATGAAAATTGAGCTTAATATCTTTCACAAATTCTAACAACAGAAATATCCTGAACACACAAACATGCGAAGAGTATATTTTCCCCAAACATGTATGATCAGAGAAAAAAATAAAGTTTATGGTGAATGTAAAAACCACAACTTTGACTTTAGTGTTATACTAGTAGAATCCTGTATATTGCAGTTATGTAGTTTTAGTACAATTGTGTACTTAAAAAGTCTTATTTGATTCATACGACAGTTTTTAAGGTATCTATTAAAGTAAAATAACCCCTCACTGTATTGATTAGTCCTATAAACTCAGAGTTCTTGCTTCGTTTGAAGATAGTAAGTAATGCATGCTTTTAATACTTAACAGTTCAGTTATTTTATATTTAAGTACACAGATCTTTTGTTTGACTCCATTAAAGTATTTCAGAAAAGACAACTTCCTGCAGGGTGAAGTGAAATCTGAATAAATATTTTGAAAAACTAACAGCTTTGATAAAAAATGTTTTCAGTAATAATTTTTCATTTTCATCTAACATAAGAAAGAGAGTATAAACCAAGGAATATGGAGAGAAAATTGAGGAAACTATGGAGTGTCTCTCTTACTTGGACCATATTCAAGGAATTAGAAAAATCGCTTACTTTTGACCCAGGACCAAGGAAAACCGCTTACTTTTGACTCATGATGAATTTTATAATTTTGCAGAGAAACAATAAAAGAAAAGGTTTTTAAATTAGAGAATAATCATACTACAGTCTTATAAAAAGTAATTCTGCTACCATAAGCCTTTTAGTGAGTGTATTTTGAAAGACACAACACATTTTTCAGGATGTACAAAGCGGGATAAGTATATTGCCATATTCTAGATTTCTTCTATAAGCAGTAGGATCAGTAAATTATATATATATTAATTTACTTATGGTCGGAAATCTTGTATACTATTAAGGTAGTAAATTAGTGCTAAGGTATTAATGCT
Source organism: Dolomedes plantarius (assembly GCA_907164885.2). Taxonomy (NCBI): domain Eukaryota; kingdom Metazoa; phylum Arthropoda; class Arachnida; order Araneae; family Dolomedidae; genus Dolomedes; species Dolomedes plantarius. The sequence goes on along the minus strand of OU015494.1, from coordinate 158,657,118 downwards.
GCTAAATTATATATACAGTGGAATCTCGATCTATCGTTTTTCAAGGGACCGATTGAAATGAACGATAAATGCGGGAAAACGATAGATGCGGAAACATTACAAAGCAATATGATCTTTGGGACTGGATAAAATGAACGACACATACGGAAAAACGATGGATCCGAAAACGATCGATCGAGATTCCACTGTATATATATATATGTGTGTGTGTGTGAGAGAGAGAGAGAGAATATTTAAACTGATAAAAATATTTTTACTTGTTTACTTGAAAGATATTAATTACTAAAATCTTAAAACATGAATAATTAAACTTTGTATATTCATTCATATTCTCTCTTGAAAGAACTAAAGCTCTGTGAATTCTTATGATCAATCCTAAGATTTCTGTACGATACGTCAGGCTGATATGCTATTCTACTACTTTTTTCAGCGGGGCTTTTAAAACGTCATAGAATTACTCGTAGCTCAGAGTCATTCTTATTATATATAACTGTATATATGATACAACTACGCATATATAAGATTCTACAAATATATATTACGTATATGTATGTGGGAGTATATGAATGCCACACACACACAAACATATGTATGAAAATGTATAAAAAATATGTAATTGAATGAGGGTTTTTTTTGTTGTATGTATATGTAAGTATATTTACGAATACATAGTAGCCAAAAAATGTTAAAATTATTAAGCCCATTTAAATATAATTTTACAAGAGTTATTACTAAAGCACGCAGATTTATAACCCGAAGGTTAAATCTAAGTACATTTAATGGAGTTAACGATCTAAATTTTCAGGCCTCTAAAAATAAAACGTTATGCGCACAGCTAACGTAAGAAACTGGGGGAATCTTGGGATCAATATTTGGACCTGCATCCGAGTGAAAGATTAAAATGGTGAAAGCATCACTTGTGAAAGAATATTTGAGATCACGTTAAGGATGTTTATGTGCCCCTAAACTCTGAGAAAGCAAATTTAATGATATTACTTAAATAATCGAAGTTTAATCCTTTTTTATGTTAATGATTTGATCTAAATTTTCTCAGATTTTAATGTTTTTTTTTTAAGGTTTTAAGTAAGGATTCATAATTTTGATATTTTACTCAATCCCGTTCAGAATTAACAGAATTAAGATATAACTGAAAGTATATTTGTTTCTCATACTTCCGAATAAATATAAAATGTTTTAAAAAGTTTCTTCTTTTTTCACTGCATTTAAATAATCTGTATTAACGTTAACTCTTATGGTAGTTTCAAAACGAATATCGCATTTAAAATTCCTTTTTCATTATCAGCTTAGCATGTGTGTCTTTAATATATATTTAACTTCTGTATATCAAAAAAATGCATTAAACTTCTGTAAGAATGGGAATTAAACAAAGGTTATTTATTTTTTAAATTATTCTTTTACCCCAAATTACACTCCATAGCCAAAATTGAAATGCAGCAAAGTATGTTTAATACTGGGGAATGTACCATCCTTTTTTCTAATAATCTACTAAAATTTGATTGAATGTTTCAGTTCAAAAATTATAACGTATTAGACAATTTTTTTAAATTTTAAAATATGCTACTCTTCATGTTAGATATTGTTGATAATGATTGTAAAAGTAACACTGACTGTATCCTGTACTTTTTTAGATTTATGCCTCGATACTCATATTAGTGTGAATATTTTGTAGAATAGATTTAAGTAAAGAATTTAACCCTATTTTACTCTATTTAACAGTGTTGTGTGTCCTACGTAAGCTCTTAGCTCGATTATTACACACAGTTACTAAATACCCTCCTAAATAACTCCTAAAACCTTTCGAGCTGCATATAAACACTTATTCTTAAATATTTGTTAGTTAATGTATAACAAAAAAAACTATAATCAACGGAAAATACTATAGTCAAAATTGTGAATATTTTTTTCTATAGCATAAAGTGTAACTAGGGATACATTACTTGAAAAGTACCTACAGAAACACTGTACTTTAAAATTTTCATTTACTATTCCAATAAATAACTGAAACTTTTTATGTCTTGGAGGCTCATCCTCAAGGAATTATAGGTCCGTAATTGCCAATAAATTTCTTTGTATTAAATACTCTAGTATTTAGTACATGGTGTATATGCCCGAACTGAGACCAATAGTTTTATTTACACCTTTTATTTTACTTTCATTTTCGTGAACTCTTTTCCTCCAGCTTTTATTTCCTGTATATTCAATTTTTGTCGTGGACTCCGTTACACAGATAGTAATCTCATCAACAGGGCTCACTTGTCAAACCACCTTCTAGCATATTCAGTCCCTGAAAGCTAGTCCTATCGAGGAAATGCTTTAGCCAAATCAACAGAAGCTTGTTACATCCAACGGGAATCGTGTCCATACCATCACTACCTTATTAAATGACAAATGTTTTGATGAAAATAAAATTTCATGACAAACAAAGATTAATTTCTTTACTTATTTATTTTCAGTTAGGATTATTTCAAACGAGTATAACCATAGATCGCAAAAATATTGGCGAAAACACAATAGCATATCAGACCATTGTTAGTTATAAATTTTGGTAATACACCAAAACAATATTCCTTTTATCAGATTTTTCATTTCATTATTTGAAATTTCAGACAAAAAGAAATCATATTAATTTATAAATATATAATGCTTTTCTGTTTTATTTATGTTCTTTTATATTTGGAATGAATTTTAGGTATAGAATTCTTACACGTATGTATACAAATGTATTAGAATGTATTAATGAAACGATGTTCTCTTGAATATTTACAAATATACCAAATCTTGCCAATGTCGGAAGAAATGCATAATTAATAATATTGTAAAATTTCAGGAAAGTGATTACTTTCCATTCATGCTACAGAGCTATTTCAGGAGAAAAAGGAATTTTATCCATTAGAGATTATTAAAAGAAAGTTGTCTGAATTTCAACTGTATTTTTTCATTTCCCAGTTGGCATTAGAGTTCAAATTTTCAAAGGGCACTAGACATAAAATTTGTTATGGCTGTATGCATTCACAGTTTTAACAGATGTACGAAAGTGTTTTGCATCTAACATAAAGTTTCTGGTTTATTTCTTTTGAGTCCTAGAAGTCGGGAAATATAATCTAAATATTTTAAACTTGAGAAAATGCACTAAGATAAATATTTTAGCAAAATAATGCAATTCTGCGTTAAGCTATAAAAGTAACAAAAAAGTTGCTCAGGGGAACACTGTTTAAAAAATGAAAAAGTATTTAAAAGACTGAACTCATAAAATCCACTGCTTCCTTCCCTTCGGGTCTTATGTGAGCTAACCCATATTTGTAAGCTACGATAGTAAATCGGAATTATTATACGTATACCTAAAAACTGATCTGTTGGTAGATTTAGCCCACGACAGTAAAAATATTTTTTTTTTACTTCTATGAATTAACCATATATATATATATATATATATATATATATATATATATATATATATATATATATATATATATATATATATATATATATATATATATATATATATATGTATATATATATATAGTATATATATATATATATATATATGTATATATATATATGTATATATATATATATATATATATATATATATATATATGTATATATATATATATATATATATATATATATATATATATATATATATATATATATATATATATATAGATATATATATGTATGTATATATATATATATATATATATATATAGTGTTTTTTTCTAATGAAATAGGTGGGTATACTGTGTTTTCTGAAATAAAGGTGAGTATTTTTAGTACTGTGTTTTCACACGTCATGTCACAGAGAAACAAAAAACTCACTAGAAAATTACTTTTTGTAAAATTTAAGCAAAATCCTTTTTGTTATATATTAACGATTGATTCGTAGGTTTCTTAAAATTTTGGTTAAGTTAAGCCAAAATAATACTTATAAAAAAGGTGAGGATACGCCGTATCCCCGCGTACCCCATGAAAAAAAGCCCTGTGTGAGTGTATATATATATATATATATATATATATATATATATATATATATATATATATATATACTATATGTGTGTGTGTGTGTGTGTGTTGGTGTTGGTTGAAGTAATTATTTATTCCTAGAAATTAGAAAGATGATATATAGTAGTAGTCAAGTTCGACTCCATATATTACACATGAGGAGAGCCTAATTATAACTATCTACAGATATCTGGAAGCTGAGTCGAGATTTGTAGGAACCCCAGCCCACAGAGTCAAAGTTTTACTTCTTATGCCTTCAGCATATGACGGCGGGGTGCATAATAGTTATGTTATATAATTGCACCATTCGACACCAGATACTTCGAGCACATAGGAAAGTGCAATAGGACAATAAGGCAAATACTAGATTTGTCAGTTCAGCGATAAATATAGTACAAGCTAAGATTAATAATCTGAGATACAACCAGGATATTCCACAGAGAAATTGTTTAAACCAGTAATAGCAGAAAGAAAATATATTGAAAGAAAGGAGTAATTAACAGGACAGGGGAAAATATAGTAGTTCAAAAAGGATTATAAATTTTGGCCTAGTTTTCATGATATCTAACAAATTATTGCGCCTTCCAGAATTTTTGTGTTGATTATTTGTACACGCACTCAAGCGCTCCACACGTGTATACGTAGCGACATGTAATTCTGTGTGCGTGTGCCCAAGGATCTTGAACTAAAGAAAACTGAAGAGGCATCTGAACGATTAATATTAATGACACTAATAGAAATCATCAAATCCTAACTGTTTAAAAACCATCTCTGTCTCTGAGCGTGCGTGTGTAGGTGTGTGTGTGTGTGTGTGTGTGTGTGTGTTATCAAATCTTAATTCATATGTTACAAATAGTTCAATATTAACTTAATATGACGCCAGAATCTGTGAATTTGAACTTAGGATATTTAAATGTCACTGACCTGGAGCTAAATAAAATTGAAGGGAAGTGACTTCTGGAAGATAAATATTGAAAATACTAATACAAATCAGGAAATCTTATATTTTCAATTCTCTCTTTCTCTGTGTGAGTGTGTAATAATTCATGCGTTACAAAAAGCGCAATATGAGTTTAATAATGCTGAGTAACATCGATTTTGGACGGTCAGTATTTATTAAATGATGCCGATTAAGAAGGCAATGAAGTTATTTCAGGCAGTCAAAAACATTTTATTTACGAAACAGATGCAACAACGATAATTAGCGTATTACAGTGCTTAGAAATGAGGCTTTATAAAGCGTCTAGGAAATAGTCAGAACTAACTAATTTTGCAAGAAGACTATAAAATTTGTATAGTACATAAAAAATTATGGAATTATGAAAAATATGGAGTAAATAGAGTTTTCAAAACTTGAATTTTTAAGACTCATAAATATTTAAGGCATAGTTTGTCTTAATGTATATTAATGCACTGAGCTATAGTGCTTAAACTGTTAAAAATTATCCATAGCAAAACAAAATTTTGTAAATTATTAAGCTATTTCACCAGTCAAGTAGATTCTATTCATCCATATTTTTAAGGTATTCCTTGGATATTAAATAAACGTCAATTCTGTAATCTTGATTTTGATTAAAGGATTCTACCAAACTAAAGAGGTAGTGCTTCTAAAAAAAAAAAAAAAAAAAAAAAAAAAAAAAAAAAAAAAAGTGATGTCCCGACTTTATATCTGTTGTAGTTACGTGAACTAAATATTTTTCAGGTAGTTTTTGGTATCAAATTTTCTCTTTTAGTTGACTTTCGGTTTTAAGAAAGTACCTAAATGATCTCTTACATGCAAAATTCACGACTTCGAAATTTTGGTTAAATCTCTCAAAGACTTTTGTTCCGTAACGTTAAAGGTTAGTAAAAAATTTTAGTTGGTCCGGGACACATTTAAAAAAAATTTCTATTTATTGAGTTAAAATTTTGAATTTTTTGTGATGGTTAACTATATAATTTGTAAACAAAATCACATCATAAAACTTCTCAAAAAGTTTTTAAAAATTTAAAAAATTAAAATTTTTTAAAAAGTTGGGTAATTTAAAATCATTATAATTTGAAACATTATTTGTCAAATTTTAAAAAATTTTCATTTAATCAAACAGAAATATATAAGTTTTAATTTTGATTCAGCATATTTTTAAATATTAATTAAAAAAAATTAGAGTAAAAATTTCAAAAAAATTATGTAACTTATTTTAAAAAAATCATATTTTCAAAAGTAAATATTTTTTCAAATTTTCTAAATCAAAATTAAAGTAAAATAATTGAAAAAGACATGTTCCAAGTTTGAACCATTTATCTTTAACGGATTTTGATTTATCACAATTTAAAGACGAGAAATGGTGAAAAACACATTATGCAGAAAAACGCACTTATAGGTTTAAATAACGATTGACTGCTATTAGAATGTTGAAAAATAATAATAATAATATCTCCTGTTCTAATTAAGATAGAAACATGATTTAAAAGTCATTTTAAGCTGAAGAGAGCACAGAAATTTTTAATGCAATAATTTTTTTTTTAATTTGAAGAATTTTATATCCTGGACCCCCCCTTAATGAGCTTACAAACCAATGGATTTTTTTACAATTAGTCTTTAAGAGGTGTATAAGACACGGGCAGAATTCTAAATAAAAAACCTGTACATATTATTTTTATTTCTAATGAAGAAACCTGTGGACAAAGTTCTTTGGTACACAGAAAAAAGGAAAAAATACAAAACTGCAAAGGAGTACAAAATGGAAATTCATAAGCAAGAAAAGTAACTAAGATACAATTCTCGTGCGATCACGTATCTAGAAAAATTAAGGAAAAAAAGATGAACATATTTTAAAACAGTGCTACCCATTATCGTTTTGGAATGCAAGTATTTCTTGCTAATCGCCAGAATCTAGCCCTTTTTCTTCTCTATACCTTTTAAAAAATGAAAAAACAAATGCGCACATTAATAGATAATTCTTTCAGGATAACTTTCATTGATTTTCTACAGCCAGCAAGATTAAAAAAAATAGGGAATGCAAGAAATGAGACATAAAACTACGTATGTATGATAAATAGATTGTATATGAACATAAGATGAAATATCATTAAATAGAATATTTTTTAGCCATTTTTATGCTTGGATACAGACTTTGCTAAATATTGGCGTTCTGATTTACATTCAATGTAGATTCAGCCAAAATTGGGCCATTAATCCTGGAAATGGTATCGAAATTGCATATTTAGTTTAGTTTAGTTGTAAGGAAATAAAATTTATCTAAAAACAAAATGTAAAGTCACTGATGGGAACTTTTCAAAACGTGAGAGAAAAATAATTAATTGGCCAGTTGACAAAAGTTTGAGATTTTCCTTTTAATATTAAATATTGGAGAAAAATCGTTCATGTGTAACTGACTAGGAGAGCTTTAATATGATTATATATCTTTTATGTTCACTTAGCTCAGCAAAGTAAATAAATTGCTAAAATTTAGGGAGATTGCTGCATGTAAAACTGAAACAGCACAAAAATGGTGGATTTTTTTTAAAGAACGATTTAAGTCAGTGTATACATCTCATTCGTATATTCATTGATAATCCTTCAATTCTCCGTCAAAGAGAATCGTTCAATTCTCTGTCAAATGAATGAATAGTGTCAGAAACTAAAATTCTCAAATAAAACCATACCACACATAGCCGGAAAATCTTGTAATGAATGGAACACTTCCAGCCAGGACGTTTACAACAACAATAACAATCTCATAATGAACGAATGGGTCATATTAAAAACAAAAAGAACTCATTAAAACATATCTTAATATTGACATTTAATGAATGAGTTAATTCACAAATTACATGCATATTCCTTATTTATATATTTTATTATGTTTTTAAATTTATTTTTATAACGTTGATTCCACGTGTAATATCGTGTCGAGGTGTACCTATAACTTTATAGAGAAACTTATTACGCTGAGAACACAGATATTTTGTGTGAAAGGCGTTAAAAAATTCTCAGAGTTCGATTATTCCCATTCATCAGCGTTCGAAGTCCTCCACGTTTGGAGAGGATGATACGGAGTAAGAGAAAACTATTTTTCCTGAGGTTTGCATTTTCTCTTTTCAAGAGACTGGGCTCAAAATGGAAAGTTGAGATTTGAAAATCAATTAAATCTATATTTTCAAAAAAAAGTGTTATATTTATGAACATACATTTTTAAACAGATGCTTGATTCATCCCGTATTTTATATTTTTTCGAATTACAAAGGCTTTTCTGAATGTTTGGGGATATACGTGTTTTGAATGTGAACATTTTGGGATGGTTACCCCATAGAAGACAATGTTGCATCCATATATATATATATATATATATATATATATATACACTGAAGAGCAAAAAAAACTGGTACAGGCTTGCGTATGCAAATAATGGAGATATGCAACCAATCAGCGTAACGCGATGCAGTCGGCAGCGCCTATATAAGACAACAGGTATATGGCGAAGCTGTTAGATCTGTTACTGCTGCTACAATGGCAGGTTATCACGATGTATGTGACTTTTAACGTGGTGTTATTGTCGGCGCAGGAGAGATGGAACATAGCATCTTCGAGGTAGCGATGCAATTTGGATTTTCGCTCACGACCATTTCACGAGTATACCGTGAATATTAGGTATCCGGTAAAACATCAAATCTCCAACAGCATTGCGGTCAGAAAAAGATCTTGAAAGAACTGGACCATCGACGACTGACGATAATGTTTAAAAGAGATAGACATGCAACATTTCTTTAAATTGCTGTGGATTTCAATACTGGGGCATCAACAAGTGTCAGCGTGTGAACTGTTCAACAGACCATCATTGCTATGGGCTTTCGGAGCCGCAGACCCATTCATGTACCGTTGTTGACTGCACGGTACAAAGCTTTACGCCTTGCCTGAGCCCGCCAACACCTCCATTGGACTATTGATGACTGGAAACACATGCGACATCCCCCCCCCCCCCACATCGACAGTTGCTACAGGGAAGCTCCAGGATCACTCCTCTGACTTTAGACACTTCCAATGTCCCCCTAAATCCCCAGACATTAACATTATTAACCATATCTGAGATGCCTTGCAAGTGCTGTTCAGAAGAGATCTCTACCCCCCCCCCTCGCACTACTATGTATTTGTGGACTGTCCTGCAGGATTCATGGTATGAATAGCCTCCAGGATACCCTCAGGCATTAGTCAAGTCCATGCCACGTCGTGTTCCAGCATTTCTGGCACGTGGATGCTCTACACGATATTAGGCAGATGTACCAGTTTTGTTTGGCTCTTCAGTGTGTATGTATATAAATATATATATATATATATATATATGGGGGGTAGATTAATCTTCTAAGTTCCTTGGAGGTCATAAAACTAGTGAAAATAATCTAAGGCCGGGTTTTCATTTCTAAAGATCAGTATTTTAGAAAAATTGCAAACATGTAACTGATACCGAAAAATTCAGTGATGTGCATTAGTGGAAAATGTTAAAATTTTATTTTTTAATTTCAAGTAATCAATAAAGAAAAACAATCCTTGTACTTATATCATAAAGCTCTCTAGATTTAAGTGTAAATTTCCGCATATTTCAAATTGATTGATTTACTTATCATAATTTATGTATTAGGAAAACAAAGGTATTTTTTATGGCATAGATGAAAATATGAACATTACAAGGAATTGAATAAAGCATTCTAACATACCTTTAACAGAAAAGTTTCCTTTTTAATGAATAGATGTCATAACGCCCATCAATGGCAGAATTTTGATCTGCAACATTCAGTATAATGCCATAGCAGGGCTTTCAATCTCATTTTGTTTAGAAATTCATTGAAAAGATTAAACCTAATTTTGGCACAATTTGGGTGGTTGTTTGACATAAACTTATTGAGCAACTTATATTTGGCACAAAGAGTTTAAACCGATGATGTGGGCGCATATAATTCAGAAAGACATTTTTCAGGCAACAATTATTTTTGAAATTTATAGCATTTTAATATATATATATATAATATGTATATGTATTTGTATTCAAAAAGCCATATACTAGTAAAAAGACACCCCACCCCTTCTTCCATATTACTCTTAAAGTCGTAAAGTACGAGAATGATTGTTATCTGACTATTTGGAAAATAAGACGGGTTGCAAAATATGCAGTAAGGAAAATTTACTGCTTGTTATCATTTTATACAATGGTATTCCTTTTCCAGCTTTTACCATTCTTTCATGTAATATTTCATCATTTCTTTGTTTTTGTAGGTATTAGGTTTGAAAACGTCGTTAATTCTATTAAAAGGAAACCTTTTCCATAAGTGGTTTTTTCATCAGTTATCTCTTTAGCCATAAACGCTGCAGTTAATGAGTTCTCCTTTATGCCAAGAACTAGGGCGAAACAACTAGTAATATTTTTAGACAAAATACACCTGCTATCTCCATTACAGGTCTCATTAATCACAGTTATCGGTTCTTCTGCAGCTCAGCTAAAACGTCTCCGGAGCTTTTTGTCCCTTCTTTGTTTTGACTTTTTTTACTTGAAGACCTAGTTTTATGTCTCAAGGGCTTCTAGTTGCTTACCTGCGTAAGAAAGTCTGCTGTCATGCTTTGCAACTTGTTCTACAGTGTATTTCCTACTGTCAATATAACAGTTGTTGTATTCTCTATAAGTCTAGTTATGGAAAACAGTGAGGGTAGTTATTTTTATTTATTGTCCCACTTATATCTATCATAAGATGCAGACTATCACACTGAATTCGATCTTAAAATTTTGACCTGAAATTTGCATTTTATTGCCTCTCCTAAAGGCTTTCAATGAATGTTATAACATTTCACAAAATTTGAAGAAAAACCTTTAAAATTAATTTCGGATACACTGTTCTTCCTAAACTGACGCCTTATTAAGAGTATATTTAGCATTATTTTATATTGCAGTGTTGGGGTAACATAACCTAAAATGTTATGTTATCCCCAACGTTGTTAGTTTGATTGCACAGCTATTTCTTGACAAGGACAGAACTGAAACAATTCGATGCAAGGTAACCTTACTTTCAACGAAACTTACTCCTCTCAATGGAAAATAAATATTTCATATGCTACAAATATAATTAAGCTATTTCGAAATATTTAGTATTTGCTGGTATCGAATGAAAAGGACAAATGAAATTAGTAACATTTTAAAAAACTTACTAACGTTTGAAATCCTTCATGAAATACGATTTATGCTGTGTAGAACACATAAAATAATATTATCACAAAAATAAATCACAATTAAATTGGATTCTTGATATATGTAACAGACTGGCTAGGAATTTCGTTTAAAAATCTATAAAAAAATTTTTTAGGTAGTGAACAAGTTGGGGAAAAAGTCCAATTTTGATATTTATTTAAGTATTTATTAGCTCATATTTTACTAAAAGGGTACTTTAATTTAGGTGATACTGAATTTATCACGTCCATGCGTATTAAGTTAGATAATGTGAATTAAGTTTTCTTTTAAGCAGATAGGTTTCAAAACATACGGTCAGAGAAGATATAAAGAAAATATCGCGCTGAAACAAAACCATAGGTCACAGGAAACTAATATTTCTTTTAATTTACTAGGGTACCATGGAAAAGTATAATAAATTATGAATGAAGAAACTTAAAATCGAAATTAAGTATCTGAGATTTGAGGAAAGGAAAAAATTATTTGCACAGAGAAAAAACATACACTCCAAATAGAAATTTTATCTATCTTAAGTAGTAATATTGGATTTTTTATATGTGTATCATGGTCTAAACATATGAAAAACTAACATCCCGAATCTTATTAAAATTTTAAAGAATTGCCACACTTTGAAAAATGAAGTTAACTCATGTACAATTCCATTTGATCACAGTTGTAATAAAGTGGTACGGATGGAAGGATACTGATAAACCTCACTGAAGACCATAAGAAACACTAGATTTCATTTTTGTTCATACAGCTTTATAGAATGTACTTAACAGACCCTATGATGGAAATACTGAGCTTTCCCAACAAAGCTATGTCGGTGCAGTTTTCTGATTAATAGGTGTTAATTAGGCAGAGCGAAACAGAAGTTTCTTCCATACAACCCTCATACATGGACTTTCTTATCGTATACAGACCATATTCATAGATATGCGTAAAAATAAGAAACTAACAAATATCCAGTTACTGAGTAACATGGATACCAGACCTGCAAAATGTCTAGAAGGATTAGGTTTTAAGTAATTATGAGTTGCCACACATTCTCAATGCATAAATCATTTACATCACTTCGCTTCAGTTTCTACTCTACCTTACCCGAGGCGATAATTCTACTCTCACCGTATCCACGGTTGTTTTATAACGTATGAAAACTCCTTTGAGTGGATGAGGAAACCTTTTGGCGAAGTACCATACTTGAGCCCCGGTTTACAACAAAATTCGATGTAAACACCTTAACTTAAACTTAAAAACTTAAACTCAAGGCGCAACAGTCCGATGTGGACCAGGGCTGGCGGTACCCATCTCCGCTTTCGTAACCGTGGGCTTGGGGTGCCATACAGCATATGTCTCAGTCAGGTGGTCAACCTGACGTGGGACCTCCAGAGTTTAGTTCCCAAGCATGCTTGGTCCTCATATCCACCCACTGAAGGGATGAAAGGCTGAGTCGACCTTGCCCAGTCACAGGGTAAACACCTTAACAGACACGTCAATATATTATATCTCGAAATAGCGTGCACCCAGCTCACGCGTACGATCAGCTTTTCGTATATTTTGTACCATATACGTGGGCGCGAAAGAAGAGTATAAGAAAAATCCTCCAACCCGCCTAGACGTCGATTTTTGACAAAATTATTGTGTCATGCTAGCACACATTTCCCGATGAATCATTTCGAGATGAATCTTCTGTGGGGGTTTTTCACTCTTTCTTGGAAATCTTTAGAGATGTAGGATTGTTTGATATTAAGACCAGTCTAGGATTTGTACTTGAAGCCAAAGAATGGTAAAGCGGGCAGCACAGAACTCGATGATATCTAATTGAAAAATAATTTCACTTCACTGTTGATGACTGCCTAGTCTTGTTGTAAATATATAAATCGATAACACGAAATCAATCACCCCACAATACCAGACTACCAAAAAATACCTCCATTCTTGCACAAATCGGGGAAACTTGAGTTCTAGACATATAGAAATTTAAAAGGGTCCAATCATTAGACCGGTGGATGACTCTTAAATCCGATATTTCTGTATGGATGCGGAAGATCAAATAACCCTTCAACACTGATCCTATCTGGCTCATGTAAACGTCTTTTGGTAAACTGGTTTCAGCATGGACTTTCCTTTATTCTTGTATTAGCCGCAGTCCATGTGATCTAAAACATTTTGCTAGAAGTTCTCTCAGATACAAATTGGTCTGTGTGTTAGCTCCCTAAAACTCTGATAATTTTTTTTTAATTTTTGAACGAATGCGAACTAATTCCCTTTCCTTACCATTCGTAACAATCATCCACAGAATGAGGATAAATTGATTTCCTCGAATAGTGTTCAGACGGACTAATTTTACTAAAAATCATATTGTAGCTTAAAAAAAAATTAGATTTGAAAATATAGAAATATGAAGCAACAGCCTCATAGTAGAATTTACATTTTCCCACTGGGCTTACATTTCTTAAAAATCAATGAAAAATCCCGATTTCGTTTAATTGTTAAAATGCTAAAAATTATATAATCTGAAGAAACAGAATATATCTATGTGAACAAGACAAAACGACATTTCGGAGTACCATGAACATAATTCACGCTCAGTCAAAGTGAACGGATTTATAAGGTTATTTTTAAAACATCTCCATGAAATTATTATTTATCATGAAAAGAATAGTATTAATTGCTTATTAGACGAGTGTCATTCATGGTGTTTTCCAAGTTTGGGAAGAATTTAGCCCTCCGGTTGTAACAGAAACCATGAAAACATTACTTAGATATTGTGAACAATACTATGATTCTTACATTGTAATTACATAATGGAATAGCCCCTTACATGACTTCTCACATATTTCGTAATTGATGAGAATGATGTTTAAATATTGGACATGTCATCATAAGAGTACCGCTCAAAATTTCGGAGTAAATGTTTGAAATTAGTCATAGTTACAACTTCGATGACAAAAACATTTTTGATATCATAACAAAATCTATAAAAAAAATTGTATCTTCAAGATAGATGCCTTTAAAATTACGGCCATAGTTACTACTGAACTCAGAATAATGACACTGTATTAGAGTGGGGGAAACGTCAGATTGATATCCTCAGTACAGTAAGTATTATATACATGAACACTGATAGGACTACACAAGACGATACAAGAATGATAAAATCCTGGGTAATTTTTCACAGATACATACATAAATATTTTACTTAAATGGATTTTCATTACTCATGACGTAATTATTGTTGTAATTGCGAAGGAACAGTTAGCTGGGGATGGTAAATATTTCTATAAAACTTAACTGTACGGGCCCAAATTCTCGCCAAGGCTTCGGCAGCCACTGGCGCGTGGTAGCTAAAGCTAAGAATTCCTTGGACGTTAGTTCATTGATGGTGAATAAAAGAGTAACAAGAAATAGTCATATAAAACTATTTCAACTAAAACTAAAATAATTCAGTGAAACAGCGATTGAGATGCAAAATTAAGAACGTTAACGAACCAAGATTTTTCTTATAGAAAATGCAGTAAAGGGCAAAAATACTGAACTACCTTTACTGTTGGGGTTGATAAACTCTCACCGCTTCTTCCATAAAGTACTGAAAAATATTGCCTTGTTTCTTCTGCGTTTTTGCCAGATGTACGTACACGAGTAATACTCGAACTAATCCTAACCCAAAAACTAATCTAATCAACAATGTGTGCTCATTCACCTTCAGTTAGTAAGCAACCAATACTTAAAATTCTATTACTTATTAAGCCCCACATACGTAACCTGCAAAACAGTATTCATTCTCAATCTGCTCCAACCAAACCAAGAACACAATCATCTCAATGACCTTTTGATATTATGTACCACATTTTCACCGCCTCTCAGATGTCATCGCCATTCTTTACCCATCAGATTCATCGTTTCTTTTAATCAGTTTCATTATAGACTCATACACTTATCACAAATCATACTATTTGCTATCATAACATTTCTCATGCAGTAATCGATCACATATTTTCATCCATTAATTTAATTTTTACCAAATCCTGTAAATTCACACTTGCTACACTGATTTTGTGCACAAAAATTCAGCTAAAAAGGACGAAAATAAGCACAAAAATAATCCACTTTCTTCGTAAGGGAAAACATGGCATCTAATCCGAAAACCAACTTAGAAATGAGGTTAAACCAAATGGAGTTCAAAATTAAATTAACCACGTTTGGCTTTAAATTTATATAAATATGATATTAACAACGAATTAAATAATTATGGCTATATTAGCAAAAGTTACAAATTGACTATTTATCACTATAGTTTGTCCCTTGTCAAAATTTCAAAAATTGAGAAACGTGGTTGCCACACTTGACGATAAATCACGTGGGATCGATCAATACAGTCAAAGATATATTTCATCAAAAATAAAATATACTGAAATTACAAAAAAATATTTAAATGTACAAAAAAATAAATATGAGTTATTTTAATTACGTTATCTACGATTCAAGCAAATAACTTTGTAAAATAAACACCACAGTTAGCAAAACCGTATCAGACAAAGACTTCTTTTTTTCAACTTATCAATACTATATTTTAATATAAATAATCTTAAAACCTTCGTGGTATACATAAGTTATCAATTAAAATCTCAACTTGAAATTTTATCGTTAAATAAATTCCTACATTGTTCGATTGAATTCACACATTGCTTAGTTACATCGTCTATCGACACACAGGTGATCGATAATGACCCCGTCGGGAATCATAAAAGTATTCTTCCCGGTTAATATAAAAATTACGAGCGTCATATGATTTTAACCCCTCATGTGTTAGAATTAGGTCAATTTTTCTCTTAATATGCACTTGTAACGATACATAATATCCGTCTGTTCGAAAATATAAAATACGTGTAAAGTTTTAACTAAACAGAACGAAATCCAATATAGCATTAAATGTCTAATCTCAAATAGTTAGATAATATTTTCTTAATATATAAACAGTCCCTATCTTCCTTTTTCACAGCAAAATCTCTCAGAATACAACATACCTATTTGCAGGACCAAATACTTATTTACTCCCACGATCTTGAAATTAAATGACAATCGTATCTCTTTCCATTTGTGTGAACAAAACATTTATTTCTGTTCCTACCTCTACAAGTTTTTAAGAGACAAATAAAATTATTTGAGGGAAAGTCATAGAAATTCTTTTAATAATAAAAATTTTTGAAGGCCAAGTACATAAAAAATGGAATTTTCTCTGCGTCAATGTGCATTACTTTCCCTCCAGTGAAGTATCAACCCTCTATGATTCAGAGGAGGGGTGACCTCCCTGTTTCAGTTCATGTCATTCGCTCTTTCCACTACCGCTTTACTCGCGTCAATGACAAGTGACAAACAATAAATTATGAGCAACAAACAGGAATTGTGGAGGTTATATTCTGCAGCCTGGATTATATCGTCCTCTAGCTCAGCATGACACCCGATCCTATCACAACATTTAGATGTTCCAGAACTGTTTTAATACGTTAGGAGAATAAATAAATAATTACTTCCAAATGAATTTCAAACGTATATAGACCTATGTGAAATTTTATGCTCAATAATTAAGTATTTAACAAACGTTGAGCACTAATATATATATATATATATATATGCAGAAGCCATTTTAGATAGCAGCAAAACTGACGTCATGCAAAAAAGTTTTTATTATGATGAAATACTTCATTTTCATTAATAATTAGCCATAACATAAAATTATGCTATACAGATATGTTAATAATTTAACAAAATAATATAACTTAATATTTTTTCGATAAAGGAATATATAAGCTTAACTTGGAAACAAAATTTCCATATATTTTACATTAAATTTTGTAGGGCATAAATGCTACTGCTATACTTCTGAACACATACATATGTGAGCATTACTTACACAAAAAATAAAGGCTAACAAGCTGTCCTTAAATAATATGCCGCAAAATTTTAGCTTTATTAGTAACAAAAAGTTGATTTTTTTTAATGCACACACTAGAAAACAAAATATATGGATAGTTTTGGGAATGATAGGTAATTAATAGTCACTGATTTTAAAAATGTATTAATTTAATGTGCTGAATAACTTGAAGCTTCTGAAAGCGAAAACATGTGCAAATGCTAGTGAATAAAGTACAAACCCCTGTCCTCCATTTAATTATAATTTTCGTAAGTTTGTGAAATTGTAGGCATTAATATTTTGTTGAATTTGTCGTAGATAAATGTCAAGGAATACGAATTGAAGCTTACTAATCCCACAGGACACCTCCAGAGACAAATCATGGGCAACACAGGAAATATTCCAAGTTGGGTAGATGAAGGTTGCATCCAAAGACCACTATTCATCGCTTTTAGGCAGACAGAATTGTCATGCAGCTACAAACGGTTGGCATTTGACTTCGCACTATACACTGACTGGTACAAGAATATATTTTCACTAACAAACATGGTTAATATGTGAGGCAATCATTATATATATTCGAAGGCTTATATTTTTTAAAGAACCCTATTGAATCATTCAATAAACTGTTTGTAAGATTATGACTCAAAAATAAAATTTCACAATTTTTTAAACTTAAAAATGGCAGGTATGAGCAAGTTTTAATTTATAAAAAATATTGTCATGGATTCAAAGAACGGTCATGCATTCAGCGAAGGTATTTTTAACTGACTATCTTTCTTTGAATTGACTTATGTCTACTTTACGTGAAGAATGTTCAATAACTTCGTCCTCATTCAAGGAAAAATCAATACTTCCTTTCCACTCTAAGATATTTTAAAAGTAACCTATCATTGCTATACATCATTTCTACGAATGAAAGTCGGAGCTTAAAATTTCCGTTCTTATAAGGTACAAATTTGTTTGTTTTCAGTAAAAACTTCCATTTGTTTAGTAACTTTTATGAGTTATTCATTTAAGTTCTTTAAATAAAATTTTTAAAAGAAGTTACATTTAACACAAAGAGATAATAAAAGGGTTTATTTTGTATTTTGGGGTTAAAAAAAGATATCTTTGTGTCTATTAAAAATATTTATTTAAGTTAACGAATAAGACGATATTAATCCCTAATAACTTCACCTATAATATTTCATAATCAAGTTTTAAAAATACATTTATGATATGAATGATTTTTTTTTCAGTTTATCGATATTTTTATAATAGAAGTAATTATATTTATTTTTGTACGATATAAATAATAGTCAATTAAAATTTAAATGAAATAAAATTTTCAAAATTGCAAACCTTTTGGCTTTACATAAAAATTCTCTCTCTAAATATATATGTATGCATATATATATATACAAGGATGTAAAATTCCTTCATAAAGAGCTCCAAAGTTTCCTATACAGCTTGTAATGAAGAGAAATTTGGAAAACTTGCACTGCAAAT
This sequence comes from Dolomedes plantarius, assembly GCA_907164885.2. Lineage (NCBI taxonomy): Eukaryota > Metazoa > Arthropoda > Arachnida > Araneae > Dolomedidae > Dolomedes > Dolomedes plantarius. Next base: position 158,638,497 of record OU015494.1, on the reverse strand, counting down.
GATGTGCTCGCCCTTTATTAAAATAATATTAAAGGTTATAACAAAATTCGTTATGACTCAGCTCTGCGACATTAAAAAACCAGTTGAACTCTAAATGTTCAGTGACCTCTATTGAGGTCCATTCTAAAAACAGCCTTTCCTATAACAAAACATGACTATTGGAATATATTTTCAGATGAGATAGAATTCGACATTTATGTCTTACAAAACACCTCAACGAGAACTTTCAAAGGGTGGTAATCGACTTCCGCAAGATATCAGGGAATAACAGCTGATGATCCATTTTTCAGTAAAGTTCTAATTTAGCAATCTGAGGACACAACGGCAGCTATGATCTGTTTTTGCACAGAATATCCACCCTTACTGATGGATCTGAGGTTTGCCAACGTATCATAACACCACTATACAGTCACGTAACAGACGGTGTTTTATCATCGAAAAAGTATGACCTTATGATAAAAGTGATCCCACAGTGTTGTTATTTAGAGAATACAATGTGCTCGTAAAACTTTAAGAGTGTCTGCCACCCAAACTTCCTAATTACCCGTATTACCTTGCCCATGTAAACAATGGGTCTCATCATTCGAAAGGATGTTCCATGACTGAGTTCCATTCGCACCTGTAAATGAAGGCTTAAATATGAAGGACGCGATGACTCAACCTCGATAGCATACGCGTCTTGTAAGCCTCCCGTGCCTTAAATTGGAATTCAACATGTCCACTTGGATAATCGATGAAACACTTTCTACTACGGGGAGATTATGACAGCATCGTAAACGAAGAATGATACACTCGTTTTGGAACTGGTTAAATGCTAAAGGGTTTAGCCACCTCGAGACTCGTAATCATTTTAAGGAGAGTTCAAGCAATAGCATTTCTAATATTTTCTGTCATCGAAATTAACTAGTTGTCGCTGTTGCATTATTGTTGTTCTGGCGATGAAGCTTCACCAACAGCTCATATTTCTGTACTGTTGTTTTCATTGTTTGCTTAGTAGAAGCAAATAGTCAAGATTTTTTAAAGATCGCTATATTTCGAAAGAGCTAAACAGTAAGCACCAGGTGAAGAATATGAGTTGCCGGCATATCACCATCTAGCATCAAAACTTTTTTTTCCTTAAATAAATACGAGTTCATCAACAATAGTGCATGTCGTCTCCTCATCGAGACTTTCCCTTCAAGGAGGGATAATTTAATTTTGTAACATCTTGGGCTTACTTTGAACGGATAAACCTACAAATGTCTAGAGAGAATCCAAAAATAAAGTCTTTCAACTTAAAAGAAAAATTAAAGATGTTTATTCGAAATCCCTTGCAGTGGATAAAATTATGTTTAACTTTGGTCTAGCAACTTAGTGAAGCTCTCAACAGATTATTACCCTAGGCCGCTTAATTTACGCAATTCACTTGAACAATCTTTTACGAGTTAATCACTAACTCTCACCTATCTTTTTGAATGTTTGACTGGGGCTTCACGAAGTCCAGAAAAACAAGATAAAACACATAAATAGATAAATACCTCAAAAAGTGTCTGAACAAGGGTCTGCAATTTACACAGTTTAAAAACTCATTTCATCTAATAATATGAGTTAAACCGTACGGTACAGGTAAATAATATTAACCCGAAAAGTTGATAAAATTTTTAGAATTATTATCTATAAAAATTATTTCTTGTATATTTTAATGTTTTACCTATTACCTCCATAGAATAATAATATCATACTATATGATCTAATTAAAACCATTTTAAAAAACTGATTTCTAGTTAAAGGTATTAAAATCTTGAAATTTAACATTTTCAGTAATCTAATCAAATATTTTATTATAAATATCGAATATTAAGTCTTATTTACTATAGATATAAATATTTAAACCATAGGAATGAATATTAAACGTACTTAAACAGCTATGTAAGTATGTGACTCGCTTGTATCATCTTGAAATATTGGGTTGTCAGAAAAGTCATGACGCATTTTTTCTATGTTTTTCAAAAATAATTTTTTTCATGTATAAACCATTTCATATATAATGTTTGATAGGGCGCGTGTCGTTATACAAAACCAAAAGATTAATTGGTCAAAAAAATTAAAGAATTATTTTTCATACATATGTGATAAAATTGTGATGTAAATGCATGCCCAACTTTAAAGTATGATTTCTATTTGGTACATAAATTTGTATAATGTCAGAATTAGTATATTGTGACTCGCTTGTATCATCTTGAAATATTGGGTTGTCAGAAAAGTCATGACGCATTTTTTCTATGTTTTTCAAAGATAATTTATTTATAAAAGGATCAAAGATCAATGAATGATTATATTACCCAATGATGCTATGTTGGATAACCGTTTGCCATCTTTAACGCAGCTGCATAATTCCTCCTTCATAGATGAACTTGACGTAATATGCGAAAAGCTGAACAAAGTGCTGATTTACAGCCTCATTTCAATTGAACGGTATACCCTGCAAGGAGTCTCGAAGAGAGCGAAACAAATGGAAGTCTGACGCTGCAAGGTCTGCCAAGTATGGTGGAAGTCGCAACACATCCCATCCGAGATCTAATATTTTCTGACGGGTGATCAAACTTGTGTGTGATCACGATGGGACACAATTCCTTTACGATTACCGAGCTCTGGAGTTTCTGAATGATGGATTCATTCAAAGTGTCCTATTGCCAATAGTACCCACTCGAAATGATTGTTTTGTTCCTTAGTAGGATCTCGAGAAACACAACACCTTTCAAATTCCACCACACTGAGAGCATAACCTTCCTCTCGTGGATGTCTTCTATCGAAGTCGTGTTAGGTGAATCATCACGCCGTGACCACGGCCGTTTACTCACCATACTATTGTAAACAAACCACTTCTTATCCCCAGTTATCAGTTTTTTCAAAAAAGGATGGTTTCACGTTTAAGGATCATATCGCAGATGTTTATTTACGGCGTCATTTGAACCTCTGTAAGTTCATGAGAAACCCAAATCGGGCTTGCTTACGTATCCTAGCTTCTTCAGGTGATCGTGAACGCTTGAATGATGGATGTTCAACGTTTTTGTAATATCTCGTGTCGTGTAACGTGGGTTTGACTCGATCAAGGCCTTGATTTGGTTGTCATCAACATCACAGGGACTACTTGACCTTGGAGCTTCACTTAGATCAAAATCACCTCCACAGAATTTCCTTAACCATCGCTGGCTCTAAAGTTCTTGAACACCATTCTCACCATAAAATTTACGCAACTTTTCACAAGCTTGACACGCGCTCTTCCCTTTACTGAAGTAAAAGAGTAAAATATGAATAAAATGCACAGCTGGTCTTCAATATTCGACGTATTTTAAGATTTCCAAAACGTAACCAAATCGCTCTATTTTTGTTCAGAATGCAATCAAAACTGTCAGCTGTCCAATGATATAGTAATAACACATATGTGCACACCTATAGTGCTTCAAACAATGTACTAGCTCCATCTCTTGGAAAAATGCGTCAGGACTTTTCCGACAACCCAATATATGTACAATCATAAAATAAAATTATGTGTATATGAATAATAATTTTGAGATTATTGAAACAGAGTTTCATTTCTTGTTTTTGATCCTAAAGTTTGTCTTTCATGTAAATTTCACTATTCTTTCCATTTCAACATCCTCTATATATTTATCCATATACCAAGATATATCTAGGTGTAAATTTGAGCTCTTTTCTTTAAAAAATATACATATTTAAACAAAATATTTTATAAAAATAACATTTATTATAGAATAATATACGAGGTCGTAGAACATAAATATTCGAAAGTATGCAGGGAATATTTTAAAAGAAATTATGTGTTTAACATAATTTATATACTGCACGGCTAAAATCGCGCATTCGTGAAAAGGCGTGTACTGGTTTTTGTCAAACTTCAGAGTGATTATGAAAAAAAAAGATGTATGGATTTATCAATTATTCTACCATGCTATGATTAGGAAGAATACAAGCAAAATCTGGAATTATGTCACGTATCAGTCCAAGGAAATGCGTGCTCACAGGAACAACAAACTTTAAGTCAGATATTGGATAGATAATCAATAAAAAGCAGGGTCATATTCCTTCCTGTATTTTATTTTGGTTTGATGCATTGTTTAATTCATTGTCATTCTTTCACTTTTTCTTAATCATATGGGTGATATATATCTTCGTACACCACAGAATACCATAAAATATGCTTCTTTGATAATTATTACTTATCGATAGTTATTAAAGAAACTCTCGTTAATGTCAATTTCTGTCTAACTCTACGATTGGAAACACAAATATAGTCATACGTGCATATATGCTAACAAATAAAAAAAAACATATATATATATATATATATATATATATATATATATATATCCATCTATATATATATATATATATATATATATATATATATATATATATATATATATAAATATATATATATATTAATGCACGCATGTGTATACCTATACATGTAGAAAAAATATAAATTACTGTTACAACAATGATACTTTTCAACAACGATCACCTTCGTCTATACGAGGATGAACGATGTATACAAAAAAAAATTAAGATCGAGATTCAGGTCAATATTAACAGAAAAGGGGGGGGGACCTTTTCGATAGAGACAGATGCACAAATACGTTCGGTAGCAAGCATGCAAGTGAATGTCAAAATTATCCCTTTCAAACAAACGTGACAATGTTAAGAAAACTATGAATTTATCAAATTTTACTTCATGACATATGGTACAATTTGATTTTTTTTATATGAACTTGTAACTTAATTTGTTTAAAACTTATTAGATGACTCTATTATTTAAAAATTGATAAAATTATCCCATCTTTGCAGAAAACGAGGGTATTTTGTTTTTGTTTTCACTGTGGAAATAATACACTTGCTGTAAAACAACTTTTACAGGTTTTAACAAAAGCATTAAACTGCGTTTTGGAAATGTCCCCATGAAAACAAACACGATAATTACTGATTTTTTTTTTTTTAAGTGTGAGTGAACTTACATGTGCTTGATATCAATAATACTTAAAGATTGAAAGTGTTGAAAGTATTTTTCTAGGAATTGTTGCTATTTTAGAAAGAGAATTTAAGTTCATTTTTCATTTTAAATTCACTGTTTGTAGCCAATGCTCAGGCGTTATTTCTATTAGCTATAACACAATTTCTCGTCCAATGTTACCCAACACGCAAGCATACGTTCAGAAAATGTTACCTTTACTAAACTAATATTTACGTGGATGTTAATTGTTCTTTCCCTAAATCATGGTTTTCTTATATATATATATATATATATACACACACACGTATATATATATATATATATATATATATATATATGTATGTATGTATGTGTATATATATATGTATGTATATATATACACATACATACATATATATACATACATACATATATATACATATACATACATATATATACATACATACATATATATACACATACATACATATATCTATACATACATACATATATATATATATATACATACATACATATATATATATAATTTCAGTTAACAAGCAATTTTAATGCCATGTATCATAGATCCATGGTCTGAAATTTTTAAGAAATCAAAGCATAGGTTTCTTGATCTACGTTAGAGGTCAGATAAATCCTTAATTACCATGCATGACGATGGTCGTAACTCATTGATCACTATGTATATGAAGTTAATGTTTTGTAATTTTACTTACCATATATTTTTGGAATAATAAATGTCATTTCAATTCTTAAATATTCGTTTTATATGAAGATAAGAAGTAATAAAAGTGAAAACAATTCACCAAAGATATGGTGAAAAGACGCAACATTTTATAATGGGAGTACGATCCTTAGGTAATGTCAACATGAAGTCAAATTTAAACTCCAACGAAAATATCAAAGGAGATTTAAAATCATAAAATTTTACTATAATCAAATTAAATTTTGTGAAAAAATTGATAAATTAGAGTAAGTATCAATTGTCAATGGCATTTGGATGTTAGATCAGAGAATTAAGGAAATAAAGTAGGAATACAGATGTTTTCTTTATAATATGAGTATACTTGTTGTAAAACTACATTTACAGGTAAGAGTAGAAATAAAAATTTTGTAAAACACGTTACCCAAATAACTTGAATATATTTAAAATAGCTTAATTTAAAAGTAAATTAATAGTTTTCTTATTTAAATTTCTATTGTATTTAAGGCCAAGCTAAATGAAATTGATCAGAGTTTTATCTCCAAGATACTCACAATATGAAGAGTATATATTTAGCTTTACATTTAAAAATATGTGTGATCTCTAGCTTCCAATTCTTGAGCATCCTCCTATAAACCTTTTTTAAAGAATACTCAGAACTGCTGTAGTTTTACCTGTAACAATTTACACATTTGAAATTAAATTGATATTGTATTTTTGTAAAAAAAGAGTATCAGTTTTGATAAAAAAGAGTATCATATTTGATAAAAAAGAGTATCATTTTAATTATATATCAAATCATTGAGAAGCCTCCTAATATTATTAAGATGTGGCATCCATATATGAACATCTATATACAGCATCTATACAGCACATATATATATATATATATATATATATATATATATATATATATATATATATATATATATATATATATATATATATATATATATATATATATATATATATATATATATATATATATATATATATATATATATATATATCAGCTTTCATAGTTTTCACTTCAATGCTTTGTTTTTAATTAAATACAAGCATTCGTATATATGTATAACTAACTAGTGTGTATTTTATTCAAAATCAAAATGAGACAAATTGTAAAATAATGCCTGGTTCTAGGACATAACTAAATGCATGTACCTTAAATTTTGAGCATCGTTCCTCCGATATATTTTTGTATTAGTAAAAACACTCAAAATACTCAGTTTCCTTTAAAATAATTATAAGAAAATTATATCTTCGAAGCAAATTATCATATCCTCAAATAAAACTTGTGAAACTCAAAACAAATTAAATGAAACAGTTAAACATATTAGAAAAGCACAATGTAGATAATTTCTATAAAAAAATATGAAATGTTTCCACTACATCAAAGTTCCGTATATTAGATTATTAGATTTGCCTTCATCAACACTGATATTATTAAAATATTTGCAACTTTCCATAAATTACTCAATAGCCACAGATCGTTAGCCTGAAAGGTATACCACCTATGTTTTGGCTTGCTTTTAAAAAAAATAGAAAATATTGCATCTAGGATCAATAGTTTTGAGGTACAAAATTATAACACTTTATTTTTCATCAATATTCACTCTAAACTTGATAAAAAAATCCTTAATTCAAATAATACAAAGCTAATTTTTTAGATTAAGAATAAAGAGATGTTGGAAAAAAGTGGTAACTGATTTCTTTTATTTTGAAATCAGTTACACTCAAAATCAGTTAAGCTAGTTAAGAAAAATAGTTTACACGTGTCTTTGTGCAGTTTAATACAAAGAGATAAATGCTAATGGAATTATCCACTAAATACATATTATTACCGTATGTGAGTTTGAACCTTGTTAACCTAAAAATGAAATTATATTTTATTTACTTTAAAAATCCTTAATATTTAATGTTTCCCAACATGGACTTTTTTAAAAGGTACAATAATAGGCATTTAGTATACCTACATTAATACGTTTATTTTATCTTCTTTCTACTGCATTTTTTATTTTAAAAAAAAGTTCTCTTCATTGGATGCATGTGTATGTACGCGTGTTCAGAAATTTTCAATCACGAAGGAAAAAAAAGTAAATCTCAAAGAAATCATTTAGAACTTTAAAAAAAACTGGAAAGCAAATATATTTTTTTCAAACAGTTTAAAAATTTCGATATTATTGAATTTTTTTCCATTTATGAAAATTTTCTAAAGACAAAGCAGAGCTGAGAAACGTCTGACGCATATGTTGATCACTAAGACAGAAATAAAAAACAATTAAGAAAATAATTGTAATTACTGCTAAATTTAGAGGCATTATTTTTCTTGTTCTTTTCCCAGTTATTGTAATGTAAATGAACTAACGTTAGCAAAAGTTTGAGACATATATTATCTGCAGAAAAAGTATTGAAGATTTAAAAATTTTTTTTCTATACATCATATATTCTCCCTGGATCATCAAATATATTGGCAAACTAGTTAAAATATATGTATTATATTCAAGTATTCATTTTTTGGCATTTAAAACTTTCAACAAAATAATGCACATTGTTGAGAAATTAACGGTGCTTATCAATGTATATACATTTCTCATGTATGCTTAATGTTCATCAAGTCAAGACCTGTTTATCATAAAGAACAATTTGGGTTAGAAATAAAGTAATGTTAGAAGATCAACAATTTTTACAAAGAAATACCTATAGAATTGAAGATATAGATTTCTATGGTAGTAAAGCGATACAAGCTACTAAAATTTTACCGCCCATGAAAAGTATGAATGAAAATTAACAATGTTAAGTATATGTGAGGAATTGAAAATAAAAAATCAATATTTTCTAACTCTGATACAAACATAGTCTAACCCATGCTGATTTTTCCAATTCGTGAACACTTTCAAACAAATGATGTTGATACATGATTTGACAAATTGTGCATGTATATATCAAGAATAAACACATGTACATGAGACTGTTGAATGGGGAAACGAGTACCTGAAGAACAAATGTCATTGGAGGAAATATTTTGGAGATCAAGGAAAATAATTGGCATAATATTCTGAGTAATTTTATTTTTAAATGTTTAGCAACTTTTGAGATTTTAATAAAACGTATGAATGTTTATGTAATATGACATTCAAAGAGTAAAAATGGGGGGTCAATAATGAAGAGCAAGAGCATTCATGCAATGTTATTTTAAAAGTCGATTTTTTTAATATATATTTCTATTATAGTTAAAATATTGACATTAGGAAAACAATTTACTTTTAAAGATTTCAATATTAGTAATTTAGTATTAAGAAACGTCTTAATCAAAATGTCACAAGTATCTATAAACTGAGAGAACACATAATGAATAGGGTAAGAATGGATTTAAAAAATAAAATTGAACATATTTTCAACAAGTAAATTATAACTAAAACTCATAGAATCAATAGCTCCAGCAGTGAAAACTCCCAAAGAAAATAGGGCAATGCTAGAATTTTTTAAAAAATAAATACCAATCTTTCAATTACATTTGGCAAAGTAGCAAAAATATATATATATATATATATATATTCATAATATTCAAACATTAATAATTCAGCTAAGGAACACGTACACTGCAGGATATAAAAACTTTGACAGTAAACAGGATAGTGTTAGAGTAATAAATATCAATAGATAAAATGTATTTCACAAATTAGCAGAACATTTGTATACTATCGAGCAATTAATTTTCCAAATGATGAGTACTTTTAAGCAAAGGATGAGGGGATGAAAGTTAGAGGAGTTTTGGGGAATATTGATATAAATTATTTGTTGTTATCTAAACACGAGTGGGTAATAAAGGAGAATGATTTTTTTTTAACTGAGAAGCATTGTTCTAAATGTTTTAAGAAATTATGTACATTATAACAATTCAAATTACTGAAAATATTCCCAGTTTCAAAGTTGTCAATAGTAAAAAGGCAGCATAGAAAAAAAAAATCAATATTTAATAAGCATAAATAGCAGGATATATATTTCTTTGACAGTTGTATATAATAATACATCTAACTCTCCAACCATGACTACTTCCTCCACACTGTTATGAAGGTTTGATGTATCCTTTTGAATAGATGAATGGTGTTTGAAGCTGAACATTGTGGAGGGATGTTTATTTTGAAAATGCTGCTGAAAGTGTGGGGATACAGGTAAAGCCATGTGGGTCTAGCGAGAACTGCGGCAAGCACAGGTCCGTGATCGGAGACTCACCTGAGTATTTCCATCTCTTTTTCCTCTTCCTGTTTCTGTCGGGCCATGACGCCCTCGATGATGGCCCGCTCCTCGTTCGTCAGGTGGCTGAGGTCGGGCATGGCTGGGGGCATGAGGGGCACGGGGCCCCCCGCCTCGTCCTGCGTCTCGGCCATGCGAATCGGCGAATGGAAGACTGGTAATATCCTAGCGGGCGTCCGGCTCAGCCACAGCAGCAACAGCACACATAGCAGCCGGCCCGCCGTGTCGGACCCGGGACAGCGGAGGACATGGTCGCCGCACAGCTCGGGCTACTGTGGGGACGGCCTGCGCCATTGCATCGGGGCCCGGCGAGGGTTCGCCATCTAGGTCAGTGGAGAGCGGTCCGTCGGATGCACCTATACATGTGCCGCGGCTGTCAGAACGGGGCTTCATGAATAAGTTACGGAAATAACACGTCACTTGCGCGCCGCGGCTGCGCGCTCTGACGTCACCAATGGACCATTCGCCCGTGGGGGAGCCGTGCAGCTCGCAAAAATGCCAGAGCTGGGAGTGGAGGCCGAGCGAGAGCCAGCCACTCGCGCGTCGTCGCAGATAACGATTGCAAACAATTCACATAAATACAGCTAACGACAGCAATGGCCTATGGAAGGAGAAAAAGTTGAAACAGAATTGCGGGTATTCTCTTTTTGGTTTACCCTCATATTTGGGTCTTCTGTTTCAACTTTATAAAGATGCGTATGTGTGTGTGTGCGTGTGTGAGTGTGTGAGTGTGTGTATCCCATTTCGGCGCTATCCTATTCAGCAGTACTTTGGATAAACTGAAAGGTGTGCTTCATAATAGTCTGATCATATTAATTACTAGATTATGCTATCAAACACACGAAAAGAAAAAGTACCGATGAGAAAACAAGCCGTCAAGCCGCTATGCACAAACCGACCTTATGAAAGAAGTAATCGTCGCTTTGTGAAACTAGAATAATGCGCAGTTATGGTAATTTTTAGAGGAAGCTTCGACCATTAATAAAGACTAGAATGCCGTAATTTTTTTAGGTCGACTATTTAAATCCATTCCTTAAAAAAAAAATTATAATATATATATTACTCATTTTGAAAACAGGAAGATCAACATACAAAAGCCATTAAAATTCCTTTTGGAAGGGCTATTCTTTAATTGGTATTTTTAATAAACAGATCTCATCTTTATAAGTTAAAACAGATTCAATTAATATTTTCTATGATAAAATAAAGAACATATATTTTACCCTTTCTATTTTTCTTTCTTTCTTATGCTTGCAGTCGATAAACTCGTTTGCTGATATATTGATATAAATACAAACCACAGAAAGTAAACAATTTGTTGATTTATTAATGGACAGCCCCCAGGGAATAAGAGACTGAATATATGGTGAATTCTTACTCATTAACCAATGCATTTTAAATTCATGTGCATAATCATGAGTTGAACAATGACAATTAAGACTGTGAAAAAAAAGCCATAATTTTTTTTTACCAATTCTCTTTTCAATAGTTGCATAAATTTTATTTATTTACGCAAAGAAAGTTGTGTAACTAACTGGACATTACAGAAAAGAAAAACAATCAAGTACTCAAAAATCTCTCGAAATGAATTTTAAAAAATTATATTTAAATAAAATTACAAAAAGAAACCCTCCCTGCATAAAGGGGGGCATATAAATAAAGAACATAATCGATTTTATGGTAGCAAATGTTAAATAAAGGGAAGTAAAAATTTCTTGCCTCCTTGTTTCACATACTTATTTTGCTTAAACGCATGCTTTATTCATTGTTTTCTGAAAACATATAAATCAGATTTTACCTTCGCTAACGATATATATATATATATATATATATATATATATATATATATATATATATATATATATAAATAATATGTTCATTTGTGTGTGTGTGTGTGAGTATGAATATATATATATATATATTCAACACGTTCATCGAAATAAAAATTCAAACACCAGTATATTAATGATTCGTAGTATATCTTTCGATCTATAAAATACACACCGATCCTTTTTCTATGTGAAGCTGTCCTTATCCTTTTAATTGCTGCTTTTTAGTAACTGGTACGAGAGCCAATATTTACAATCTTTTAAATGGTTCCCCAGACGATACAATATACAATCAGTAGGCGTTAATTTGAACTTAAATACACTTTATTTACTGTCTTTAGCATTTGTATGGCACATAGCATCATGATTTATTTGATGATATGAATGCAGCGTGTCTTTATTTGACTTAACTCTCAAAATACCTGCAATAATTTCTAAATTTAGTTAATGAACATTTCTGAGACCCTAGATTGAATGGAAAACTACAATATTTAAAAAAAAGATGGAATGCGTTTAATAATGCAAAAACTCTCAGATTTATGTTATTAACAAATTTGACCATCCGTACCTTTTAACCCAGTCCAACAGCTCATATATTTTATTATTCTACGCCTTCGAGCAAAATAAAGGATAAACATGGAATTTTTGTCTCCTACTTAAAATCTATCACCGGATTCTTAATAATTGAAGTCTCCTTAGCTCATCACGACTGAGATCCAAATTATCAAATCTATAAAAGCATGCAATTCTTCTGTTACTCATAAGCAGCAGACAAAAATATCAACATGGCAGTTGATACTTCATACACTTGATTTATAGCAAAGTGAGGTGTCGCGTATTGTGCGGGATTGCAGTCGATCTGGTGTTATCATATTGGTACGACCGTAGACACACAGGGGGAAAAAAAACACATAGCGGACGTAGGAGGGGAAGGGGTTTATCCTCTTTTCCGTGATCGGTCCCCCTTCCAATATCAGATTCAGATCAAAAACAACAGATTAAAAAAGGCTGTTCTCAGCAGACGGTGTGTGATTGAATCAATCAGACAGGTATAACATATTCGTCTAATGGAAGAGGCATTTGTCCCCTTCTTGACTTTGGCTACAGAGCTTCTCATCACAGTTACGGACTTATTTCTTGAAAATGCTCCCCTTAAAACAAGAAAAATTTTCTACTGTCAGGAATATGTTTATCTAGTTAGAATTATTATCATGACCATTAGGGTTTATTATTATCATTATCATGAATTTAGAAGTATAGTTTAAATTAATAGCAGAACACAATAGCAATCGATGCATATCTTAATAACTAGATTCTATTTCGATTAGACATGGGATATCTTCTACATGCTGTAATGGAAAACATATGCCCTCGTTTTCCATGTGTGAGGTTTCTTGGTATTTCATTTAAATGCGAAGTTTTTTCTCTTAGAAAGTTGTAAGAAAATTGAACTTTTTCGTCCAAACCTAGAGTATCATTTTTGTAAATAAACCTTCCGGGTAACAACTATGCTTTAAAACTGCTGAAGAAAGGCTTACATGAGTGCAATATAATCATTTTATACTTGGAGTTAGTATGCTTACATCATGTAATTTTATTTCAAAAGAAAATGCTCATTATGCTTAATAATAGATCAGTTTCTGGTAGAGAATTTAAAAAGCTGCATTCAAGTGAAGAATGTGAGTTCAGGTGTCGATATTCACATGCACTTATGAATTCACTTGGAAATATATATATCTAAACATGCTTATAAAAATTCAGTTAATATGCAGCTATAAGCACATATATTGTGCATTTATACAAGGGCTTTCCTTATTATATTTTCTTATATGCATGAGAAATATATGCATGAGAATATATGAAACATGCAGAAATTAATTCAAAATGTAATGATGATCACGAATACAACCATAAATTAAACGAATTAAAATTAATAGAATGATATGGGAAATTCAGTTTAGAGATATAATAATTCTTGAGGGGGGGTTTTATGTTCGAGAATTTGAATTTAAGTCCGGAATTCAATAAATATCTATGTAACAAAGATTTTAAAATTTGCTATGATATCTTGACTGTTGCTCTGAACTTTCATCGTGAGCTGTCTTGGTTTTATTTTCATTGGTCAAACATGATTATCTCGCTACAGTAGATACGCCTTAATTACAGACTGAAATTTAGGAACTTATAGTGAAATTTGACTGAACTGTCTTGGTTTTATTTTCATGGGTCAAAAATGATGATCTTGCTACATTAGATATGCCTTAATTACAGACTGAAGTTTAGAAACTTATAGTGAAATTTGATTGAGCTGTCTTGGTTTTATTTTCATGGGTCAAACATGATGATCTCGCTACATCAGATACGCCTTAATTAAAGACTGAAGTTTAGGAACTTATAGGAAATTTGATTTTTTTTTTTATATATATATAACCTCTAGTGGTGGTGAAAGACTAAGACAAGATTTTACACAATTTAAAGTGCAAAGAAAACAAAATTTTTAAAAAAAATTGTGATCAATTATGATACAAATTTCTAACTTCTGAGATATTAGATTGAGTTGAAGGTCGCATTTTTTTCCACTCTATTAGTAGAAATTAAAGGAATAAACTTTTACTATAATAAACTTATCATCTGATTTCAAATAATTTATATGAATCGCAGCAAGTATAGACAGCACATAAATGTTTTGCATACCTCAATTTTTGACTCACAGGACAATGGCATCAGAGTTGTTAAGATAGTAAAAATGGTGAGACAATATAAAATAAAAGCTCGAATTTCATGTTAAAACTAAAGCATCTAAAACGCGAGTTTGCTATTCTTTTTAAATTCACGTGTGAAGCGGATAGTGATAATACCGCATATAGAGGGGACCGATCTAAAGGATTTTCAACTAAGCTTTATGAGAAAAGAAGCACCACAACTAGACAAAATAATCCGTGAAGGGAAATAATCTTAAAATTTCACTATTAAGGCAGGAGATTGAAACAAGATTTCAGGATACTGAAACAAGATTTCAGTATATAAATCTTGTTTTGAATTTCGAAAGCAATCATCAGGAGAATTTCTTCTGACAATGAAAGCAGTTTTTCTCTAGAAATTCGATTCGACATCTGTTTACTGTCATTAATTATGAAATTTTAGAGATATTTCTATTCCCGTATTTTTTACATGACCGCTAAATGACCCAAGATTTCATTTCTAGCTTTAATGCCTTAGAATTTTGTTTGAAGATACTAGATGTAGATTCTTTATATAAATTAATCAATTTATATTGACATATACATATCGCACACCGGCAAGAATAGTGACACAACTCAAAAATGCAGCATTTGAGAAAAATCAACTTAAAGAATATTATACAACTCGAAGTAGAATTACAATAAAACTGATACAACTGCCCTCAGGTGGACAAATTGCGAGATAGAGATGGGTCGCTTTTCGTGCACGATGGGGCACTTCATACATTTTTCAATGACATAACCTCGAAATTGCGATTTTTTGACTTGTGTCACTTTTCTTGGCGGGGGGCGATATGTACACACCCACAAATATATATATATATATATATATATATATATATATATATATATATATATATATATATATATATCCCTTCGACTTACGAGTTTAATTCGTTCCATGACGGAGCTCGTAACTCAAAATACTCATATCTCGAATCAATTTTCCCCATTAAAATGAATGGAAATGCCATTAATTCAGAGGGCCCCCCCCCCAAAAAAAAAAGAAAAACACCGCAATTTTTTGTTACATGTTATTAAATAAGAAAAATGTGCTTATACAACATTGTATAACAATACAATACAATAGAATGTACTGCATTAAATTTGTTTTATTAAGTGGAATGTACAACATTGACCTTAGAGATCAGACTTGAAGATGCTGATGGAAGAGGAGGAGAAAGGCTGAACTGACAAATTAAATCTTATTCGTTGATTTTTTACCTTTTTGCCCCGCTTTCCTCACTTTCGCTTTTATTACCAGCTACTCTCTTAAAGTGAACGAGTGAGACACGGAAGCTAGGCGATTGTTGCATCGTTCACTGGGGCTGTAATGTCCAGATTCTTCTTTCTGAGAATCCGAAGAACGTTTTCTCAGAATCCGCAGAAGGGAGAGAGCTTGCGATCCTAGGAACAAGGTCATCCCATCCCTTAAACCCCATGGGAAGTTCCAGTATGGAGGAAAAGCTATCTCTCTGTCAGAGAGGTTGGGCGCTGTTCGGTTTCAGAGGGCGATTCAAGTTTGTGCAGAGCAAGCTGCCCCGGGTGGTAATTCTTCAGTGTTAATCTCTCGGTTTAAGACTGGATAGTAGTCTCAGAATAATACGTATACAATTGTATAATAATTGTACATAAAGGTTGCAAATATTATATGCTTCTTGTGTACTCATTTGATGAGCACGTAACATGGCATTCGCTGCTCAAACTAGCGGTGGGATATCTGAAGCTTGCTTGTAACCCGAATTTTAGCTCGTAACTCGAAGCAAAAAATCTACCGAGAGAATGCTCGTACTTCGAAAAACTCGTAAGTCGAGGCACCACTGTATATATATATATATATATATATATATATATATATATATATATATATATATATATATATATATATATATAGATAGATAGATATAGATATAGATATAGATATACAGTGGAATCTCGATCAATCTTCCCCGAATCATCGTTTTCCCTTATGTGTCGTTTATTTCATTCAGTCCTGACGATCAAATTTCTTTGTTATGTTCCCGCATCTATCATTTTTCTGCATTTATCCTTCAGTTTAGTCGGTCCCTTTAAAAAAAATTGATCGAGATTCCACTGTATATATATATATATATATATATATATATATATATATATAGTGAAAGTAATCGGGCGTCTATGGAAATGCTACTATAGGTAAACTCGCAAGTGAAAATGAAGATGTGCAGTGCGTATACAGTAGAATTCATAAACGTTATTGCCCAGCCAAACTTTAAATTTCAATGGAATCTGCCGTGGCGCGCCGCACTTACAGATTTCCAAAGAGGTATGGTCATAGGATGCTACTCATGCAGTCTTTGCGTGAAGTTACAGGTCCCGAAATCAACTGTGGCAGATAGCATTCGAAGATGGAAGGCTGACAACACTACTGGAGCATAATCCCAACCTGAAAACCCGCACAAACTGGACGATCCAGGCAAGAGATGTTTAACGAAGACTCTAGAGAAGGCTAGATCTTTGACTGCATCAACTTCAGATGTGTCCCAAGCCATAGCAATTGATATCAGTACCCATACAATTCGTCGAGATCTGGAGAATATCGGTAACTATGGCAGATCGGCTGCACACATTACTAAGCCTAATGCAGTTTTGTTTAGGATGTCGTTTATGGGCAATACAAGAGTGGTAAAAAGTTATGTGGAGTGAGAAATCGCGTTTTAAACTTTTCCAGTCGGGTGGACATGCCTGGGTATGCGTTTTCTTTCCGGCTGCATTGTTCCAGCTGTTAAATTCGGAGGGGACTGTGTGATGGACTGGGCCTGTTCCTGCTGAATCTTTTCATTATTTTGCTTTCACCTATGAGCTCTGAGAGGTTAATAAACATTTCAGATGATCATTCACTTCCTACAATGTCGGAAAAGACTGTCGTTTCACTCGGCATGACCTGGCCCCATGTCACATTTCGAGCTCTGTCGAGTCCTCGTTTGAAGAACAAAACACATAAAAATTAACTTGGACAGCTGAAAGTCACAATCTTTATTCTATCGAACACCTATGAGACGAGCTGAATCGCAGAATACGTCCTCGACTGAGAATGCCCTCCACTAAAAGCTCTCTGCTAAAGCTTTAATCTAGGAATGGAGACAAATAGCAGCAGACACGTGTCATAAATTGGTTGAAAGCATGCCCAGAAGAGTCGAGGTAGTCATTGAAGCCAAATGTGATTCAACAATGTATCAATTTTTTAAATAAATCCGCTTTTCCTTTCGACTTATCTGTCCGATTACTTTTTTCGATATAGCGTATGTGTGTTAATCAACATCAAGTTCAGTTTCTTAACAAATTAGAACTACCTAAAAAAAGAAATTAAGTTGTTTGAACTCTGACAACAGAAAATTAAGAAAAAATAGCATGCATTAGCTTATTTTACACGATGAAAACGTTAATATCAGAATCAGATGCCAGTTTAATCATTTTCTATAACTAAGCCCTGTTTTTTTACCAGAACGAAAAAAAATTTTGCCAGTTTTCTCTGAGAGAGAAATTTGGGATGTTACTAACTGTTGTTGTTTATGCCCCTTGACCGACATCAACATCAGATCAAGTCCCGAAGGCTATGGACGATGAAGGTGTGGCTCCTGTTTTGAATTGGCACCACAAAGGTCGGAGTCCGATTTGACTAAATGATCCCGTAATTTTGAACCGAGTCAAGTGACGAGACCGGAACACTTGACCCCGCACCTCCAGAGGTAAATTTTAGAACTTGGAGGACATTGTAGCCACTCCCTATTTTACGTGCCCCGGCCACCATTAGTGAACACGGTGATAGATTTGCAGAGACGAGCATCGAACCAGGGACGTTCAGATCACTGGTCCGCTACTCTTGCCAACTGGGTTACCGCGCCCACTGTTCCTAACTTTATTGTTTATGGTATATCGATTTAATACTTTGTAACTGTGATGCAAATTATAAAATTAATATACACTAGTAACAGCTCTGTTACACGTCTCTCTGTTATACGCCTCATTCACTTTGAAGTTGAATTTATAACAGTCCCAATCGAGTGTATTGTATTATAATTTAACTCCCGTTTTTACAGATATTTTCAGTACCTCCCGGTTATACGACGCCAAAATTTCGGCGATAGGCCTCTTTCGACACATTGCTTTGTATTAAATAAACCCTTTCCAAGAAATTTTCGATCATGGTATTTTCTATCCGCTCTTTTTCTTTCCGTATCTACAATAAATCCCCAGTTTCTTTAACGGTGAGCTTTCACAGAAAAAATCAACCTCGTCAGACAAAATATAATGAAATAAATTTGTGCGGCCAACACCCTGCGTTCATTGGTGTAGTGAGCAGTGGTCCGTGAAAGAATGTAAGCAACGGTACCCAATATGAGATTTCCTCTCATAACTAGAGTTGTTCAGTGTTAAGACACCGGCTTCTAAGTCCAGAGGCTTCCCCGCTTTGACTCATTACATATCGCTTGATCTCTGAAGAATGATGTCCATTTAAGGATCATGTGGTAATCACAACCTAAAGGTAAGTCCCAGTCTAATTATCCCTAGTGTAGCAAAAATAGACCGTAGCGCTCCAAACCAAACCACAACCTAAAGTGATGGTAGAACCTCATGTCATTCAAAATAATTAATCATTCAATTTAAGAGCTAGTTTAACTATATCGAAGACATTATTATGCTTTCTTTTACTAATATTTGTAATTAAATTTATGGTTCGGTTTGGAGAGCTACGATCAATTTATGCTACACGAGATCAAATTAAACCGGGACCTACTGCTTAAAGCCGATTCCGAACGGCTAAAACGTCCATGCCAAGAGTGTGACTCGCACCCATAGACACTGGTACCGAGTGCCAGAGCCATTCGGCCTTCGTACATTCAATTCAATCTATGAAGTAATGCACGATTTGAATATTACTAGCCCTTTTGAAACCTGCACAGCACAGCACAATAAAATAACGAGAAAGCAATGTGAAATCCTAGTTAATTTCTGCCATGTTGTATCCACGTTGCAGAAATGTAGAAATCTCTCTTTCAATTCTCTTTCTGTGATGTTTCATCGAGACGACACCTTGGTGAAAAACATACAAGAAATTTTCTTTAGATAGAACAGATAGTTTTGAAACATCTTTGTGTCGACCCTGCGAGGGTACAAAGAAGTTTCTCTTTTCAGTCATTCAGTTGCATCTCCTTTTGTCCCAATTGGAATGTGGCATTCACAGTGTGCAACACTATCACAGCAACATTTCTTCCAACATGCTTGTAGTATTGGTAGGTAAACTCCGCTTTTAAAATTTTTGCTTTTACGAAAGACATAAATCTATACCAGTTTTTGCCAAACGGTAGAAATCGAACGATGATTTTCGCTTTTGGTTGGTTGGTGGGTTGAGTTAGGTTTTATGGCGCAAGGTCCACTGAGGGACAGAATGTGCCAACCATATGGTTTACTGATAAACCAATTTCACTTTTGCGAAAAGCGAAAACACGTTCAGAGTTTTGTTTTACAGGAAGCCATTAATAAAATTGAAGGTGCTCCGACGAGTGAAACAGAATCTTTGAAATGTTTCTTTGAGGAAACTGTGCTTGATATAGATATATTTTTTTGATCCATCAGCAACATGCACATCTTAAATATCAGTTAAGCCGGTAAAGATAGCGCAAAACACTTAGCGTAAAACTGGATATAATTAAACGTTTCAATCGTATATAATGAAATGAAGATATTGCGTATGCATCACATCAGTTTTGCTTTTACCATTTATTTTTTTTCAGTTTGATATTATTTGCTTGGTTAATTTTTAGACTTGAGACCAGTAACAATAATTTCCACATAAATAAATGGTAACTTCTTTATTAAAGGTAATAAAGGCTTTTAATTAATGCAAATTTCAAAAGGTTTCACAGAACTTCATTACTTTCAGACAGTGGTTCTTTTAAGGCTGATGTTTTAGTTATTATTTAGCATAGTTTTTGTTGCAAATCATCTTTTTTATGTTGACATGTTATATGTCTTAAAAGATATTTTTCATTTTCATTTAAAGAGTACTTTTTATACACTGAAGTGCCACTCAATTAGGGATACCTACCTAGTAACGAGTTAAGCCTCCTCTGGCCTTGATAACGGCTGCCACATGACGAGGCATAGATTCAACAAGTTTCTGGAAACGTTCCACGGGAATGGCTTGCCAAATATTGGCTAAAGCTGTCCATAATTCAGTAAGGTTCTTTGGTGCTGTGTGATGGCCTTTCACGCCTTGTTCCAAAACATCCCAAAGATGCTCAATAGGATTTAAGTCTGGGCTTCTATGTGGCCAATTCATGACAGAGAAGTCAGAGGAATGCTCATCCAACCAGCCAGTAGCCAACCGCGACTTGTGAGACGTACAGTTGTCTTGCTGGAAAACTCCATTACCGTGCGGATAACAGAACAGCATAAACGGATGGTGGTGATCACCCAGCAACTCTACGTACCGAATTGCATTGAGGGAGGTTGGTACACGCACCAAAGATCCCAAACTGTGCCACGAAAAAACACCCCAGACCATGATTGAGCCACCATGCCCTTGTACAGTTCCAGCCAGGCATGCAGGATCCATGGCTTCATGAGCCTGACGCCATCCGTCAGCCTCCCGTCGGCGTTAAGTAGTCGGAATCGAGACTCATCACTCCATGCTACTCGTTTCCAGTCCTCTACACTCCAGTCTCTGTGCTCTCTTGCCCGGGCAAGACGTGCAGCCCGATGGCGAGTATAGAGCAATGGTACTCTCGTAGGTCGACGGCTCCCGAAACCTATACGGTGAAGCGAGCGTTGCATAGTCCGTTTACTGACTGTACGACTGGCATCGTCATTAAACTGGGTGGTAATTTGAGCTAATGTTTGGCTTCGCTGGCTACGTACAATACGCCTGAGCCGTCTCTTACCACGCACTGTCAAGGCTAATTGTCCTTTGCAATTTGCCCGATCGCTAGTTTTTTTTCCACCATCCATGTATTCTTGGTATACTCTTGACACTGTCGACCTTGAAAATCCTAGCTGTTTGACGATTTCAGTAATTGAATGGCCCATGCGTCACGCACCTACGATTTGTCCGCGATCGAAGGCGTCTAAATCAGGCAGTTTACCCATACTGGCAATTCCAACAACTAATTCAGAACAACCACAGTACGCGCTATATATGCAGTTACCACAGCGCCCTCACTTGAGCATACATGATGCGCAGCGCTACACAATTTGCATAGGCTTTGCTATCCCTAATTCAGTGGCACTTCAGTGTACTTATTTTTTCTTTTTGCCTTAAGCATAACTCCATTCATTTTTCTCCTACTTTCAAAATAATCTATTTAATTTATATATAGCATTACGAATGGCCTAAAACTATAATATATTTTAACATACATCCATATAGTCCTATTTTTAACTTACATGCCTCTAACATTTTTTTAAAATTTGAAGTAACTATTATACAAGGGAACAGTGCATTTTAATTTTTCTTTGTAGTGAAGTTAAATCATGTTCAATAGGATGCAAAATATTTTTACATCGTCGATACATAAGTCATCTGTTTTCTAATTATTTATCTCGTTCATTTACTAAAAGACATAACTGTTTCTATACGATGTTAAAACAATCGCTTTAATTTAGAGTACAGATAAAACGTTTACACTTTTTCGGCATGGTAGAATCAACAGTGGTTAAAGCTTAATGTCTTAACTGAATGCCAACTAGTCTATTTAAACCCGAATTAAAGTTATCATTTTATCCTTTTTTCATTAGCTAACCAGTGGCTAAGTTGCCATCAGCACTGGAAATTATGAGTTCTGATGTCTGAATTTTGACAACTTAAGTTCTGAGTAATATGGTGAACATTTTGTGGGGTTTTTTCTATCGTGTGAAAGAAATAAAGTAATCTACCCCTCGAAAGTGAGGCCTGTGGTGGCTCTGTGGTACAGCTCTCTGGTTTTCAATGCTGAGGGTGCTCGGATCGAATCCCGGCGTCGTGCTACTAATATCTCCGTTTGTGTCGTCCCTTGAAAGGGGATATTGCTGGTCCGCCTATATGGTGTCCCCGTAATAAAATGGCCAGCAAACTGCGGTGAATTATAGGCGAATGTCTACAAGACAAGTGCCTCCGCTTTAAAAAAAAAACCTAGAAAGTTCTGTACAAAAACCATTCAACTCGTTTGACAAAGTATCCTCGTCGACTTATTAAAAACTGAACTTTTTTATTTATGAGGACTCGGTCTGTAAGCTTTACCTCATTAAATGAAAGATTGGAATTATGATGATGTAAACTTTTCACGCTGAGTTTCTTAAACTGAAAATAATTAAAATCGTTCTGAGTGTTAAATGAAACATAAAAGACCAAGTACAATCTAATTTTATTTATCAAGTTTCAGACCTTTATATCAGCAACTTTTTGCTCTTTAAATTCGTAGTTTTAATCAACTTGTTTATTATCAATATGTAATCTTACAAGAATTTCTCAGATATGATTCAGGAGTTAGATTGGCAAACTAGGAAAATGCATTTAAATTTTGCTATTTATACAATATTTTTTTTAACTTCTTGCCCAGGTATTTAACATTTTAAAATTCTATTTTAAGTTGTAAATCTAGTACTGATATACTTATTAGTATATCTCGATATTAAAAAGAAATAAATCTCTTAAACCACAAGGAGTGAAAATACCCGTTAACTAAGATTTGGCAAATTTAAATTATTGAAATCATTTAACCCATAGAATTATAAATGATTTCAATAACTCTAATTTATTATAAATAAAACACTCGCCCAATTTACGAAGTACTCAAAAGGATAAATTAATTCATTTTAAATTCTAATGATTAATTCATTCTTTTTTTAATTCTATACAAATGGGTGATAAATCGTATGACTCTGACAGCGGGTTAGTAATGTCAACACTCTTTAATTCCATGGATTTAACATTTCTAAGCCTTTAAAAAAGGTCTACACGATGAAAAAGTTCTACATATTAGTCTATATCTTTAAAAGCTTAATTCCGTGTAAATAATTTGGACATTTCTATAAAAATTACGATTTTAAAAAAAATCTCAGCTAAAAGAAAAACTAACTCAAGAGTTAGTTTTGTGTCTGTGCTCAAAACTAACGTGTAGTTTTGTGCGCAGAACACAATGCCTTCAACTATTTTAAGTTTTTTTTAAATGCTCATTAATTCTAATGTTTTAATTTTATATTTCAATCCGTATGTTATAAAACATACCCCGTAAAAACTGATTAATTCTGTGATCTTATAAATTTTACCGTTAGACTGAATAAGTTTGTAAAGTTTGAGAGCGGCACTTATGTCTGTCAGGATTTGAAACAACACATTCGCCCTCATGAAGTATTGTTGAAGGCACCAAAGAAAGAGTTATCTTATTCGAAAAACCATAAGGATGCTTTATTTGATCTCTCAACAATTTCTCAGTTACCATATAAAATAAGTTCCCTGTCCGTTCACACAGTATTCACTATATTTCAAATAATAATTGACGACGCCGTAATCACAAATGTTTCAATATTAACACCAAATTTCCTTAAGACAGTACAATTATCTGAATGATTAAAACAAATTTATTGAAGATTTTGAGGGATGAAGGATCCCACAGAACATTACGAACTATTCATAGTATTATGCTTTAATTACAAATTCTGATTATGTACAAAATTTTAAGAAAATAAATGTGTTATTAGTCCGACTTCTGCAAAAATAAGAACTACTCCTAACATTAAATATACAGTACCGACTGCATACCTCTGAAAGCCAGTAATGGTGCTGAGTTAAATGGTAAATACACTGAGTCTTCACATTATTATAAATATATCCGCCTCTCTTCAGACAAAATAAAAAGCTGTATATAATGTGGCATTATATCATTGCAGATAAAGAATATCAAGAAACTCGTATTACCATAGTGAAAAGCTGACTTAATTTTAAAATAGGATAGAAACATGATTTATAAGATTTGGAATGGGGTGTGTACCAGAAGGGTTGGTACTACACTGAAATGGCTGCTCTCCCTGTGTTTTTCCCTTACAAGTATCACGAGCTATACCAAATGCAAGAGACGTCCAGCAATAAATCATTATATCTGTTTAAACAGGAGTAAGAAAAAGAAGAGAAAATGTGCTTGTTGAAGAAAAGTGTGAAATTACTTTGGCGCTCAGCAAGAACGCCCAAAATCTTTCATGTGGTTTTGTAGTAGACAACAGACGTGACTTCGTGTACTATCAGCCACAAAGAAATAACACTTCCATTTTACGCTGGAACTGAATCTGAACTTTAATCTGAGTTGTAGATGACTAATTAACTATTCCCCCAACCAGGATTCCGAGTTTTACGATTTTTACTTAGTGATCTGAAAGGACACCACTAAATCCAGCCAATCTTACAACATGCAAAGCAGGCATAAGACGGGAACATTACTAAAAATAGATAATATACAAAACCAGATAAAAATTAAACTCAAACAGAGAAAAAAAAGGCCTAGCTAGGCAAAATCCAATTCAAAAAGTCTAGAATCATACAGATAAAATAAACTTTAAATGAATCTAAGTAACTCAACCAGCTTAATTAAAACTATGGCAAACACATATAAAAACTATACAACAAAACATAAATCCACAAATAAAAAAACAATGTATCAAAATGACAGTGGTACCAAAAAAATAAGAGGGTGGGACAAACAAATAACATATTATTACGTGGTAACTAAAAACACTGTAGTTGACTTGAAAAGGGAAAAAAATCAGATGAAGTTAGGGTGATTTAATTCGCTTCTTTAGACAACACAACTGATGTCAAAAAACATATTAAGGCGCAAACTGCATAACGCCATGGAACTTAGTTTTTTGAGGTGCTAAACGAGCAAGGTATTATTCTGCTTGAACTAGGATTAGGATTCCTGGCATCACCAGTGTATGGACATCTAAAAGATCTTGAATATTTCATCATTATTACAAAAATATACTCTCTCCCTTTCTCATGGAAAGTCATGAAAAAAATAGATAGCTTCAACAGTACATTTTTTCCGACTGCTAGAGTTGAATTGTTAAAGAACGGTTCGACGAACGTGACAAAGGGATTGTATACTTCATTAACACAAACTCAAAACTCAGCTGAATAGAAAATATATCAAATGGAGAAAAAATAATTTTCTTAATATTTTGGAAAATAAATATTAAGAAAATCGAGAAAATAAAGAAGCTCTATAGTTTTAGACGCATTTCTAAATTCTCTGATTTAGCTGTAAAGATAGGAATATATCATTTTAAAATTCAGTCTTAAAGACTGGGATACGAACAATATTAATTTCAGTGCGAAGTTTTCTGAGGTTATAAGTAAAAGAAAAAATGGGTATGATTTTAAGATTTTCCTGAAAAATAACGGTAATCCAAAAATAACAAAATGTGAACAATTTTGTTTATCTTAAATTTTTCTAATTATGTGGGAGAAAATTGTTTTAGTCAGAAAAAGTTTTATTCGAAAAAATTCTAATCTGAATTGTTTTAAGTTAATTTGGAAAAAATAGAAACTAAGTGCTATGTTTAGACAAATAATCTCAGAAGAAATTTAAGATTTGCCAAATACAGAAGCCAAACTTCATCAGAAAACTGCAGATTTTAATTAAAAACCTTATTAATAAAAATTTCAGATTGTCGGACAATTTTAGAAACTTTAAAAGTTTTCTAAGAAATGTTATTAATAATTAGACACCTTATGAATTTTTATATTAAGAAATCATCAACACATATTTTGAATGTTTAGAAAAACTTCACGTAAAGTAATGTTTGGGGTCAACAGATAGAAAACTACTGAAAAAACTCTTTTTTGTTCTGTATTTTTTTTGTACATTTAAATTGTAACCTCTTCATGCATTAGATACATTAACTTTATTGATATCCTTTGAGAACACAGTTTAAGAAGCGACCTTCTATTGTTTGCTTGGGGAAGTATGAATCCACCTCGTGTGAGGAGTCAGAAGAATTTCCTGGCAAATCTTACGGGCCCTACGAATTACTTGCCGAAGAAGCAAGGTTGAAACAGAGTTGCAGACCAAGCAAATATTTCCTATCTAACAAGAAACCGGCCAGAGGGGTTCCCGCGACAAGCGACGATTGACAAGCTCAAGCAGACAGATTCTCATCCATTACAGAGAAGAAAATGTCACAAGTGTCACCAGCTTGGTCATCTTCGCAAAGATTGTCGTGCATCCGGAAAATCAAGGACTTATAAGCAATCGAAACAGTCAAGTTCCGTACGTGAACGATGTCAGTATACCAGTCCGAGTCGACCAAACAACAGTTTCCTGCTGGAAGCGTTGGTGACTGGAATTGAGGAGCGTTGTTGGGTGTTCGATACAGCCTCCTCGTCTCTTTTTTGTAAAGACAGAGACATAATGTCCGATTTTATACCAGTTACAGATCGACATTAGTGGGAGCAGTCAACGGTGTCTCTACCCCTGTTACAGGTAAGGGATCTGTAGTTAATTTTCTAAATGGTGAAAAATATACCTTAATTGATGTACTTTATGCACCAGAACTGAGGAAAAACCTCATATCTGGCCCTCGTTTTGACGAATGGGGAGTCAAATACGTAGGAGGTCAGGGGAAAATAGATGTAATATCAGGAAACAAACTACTTTTTACTGCAAAGTTAGTAAATGGACTTTATTGTATTTACCCAGAGTATGATAAATGTCATGATGCTCAAAATTTTCACTCAAATTGTAAACTCAAAACACACCATCTCTAAAGGTTCTAAAAATAGAAGTTCCACGGCTTTTGCTTCGGAAAGTTTAAATGTATGGCATAAACGCTTTGCTCATATAAATGCAGAATATATAAAATTAACATCTAAAAATAACTGCGTAAAAGGGTTACCAAAGTTAAGGGGATCTTGATTCGTGTGATCCATGTCACGAAGCTAAATCCAAAAGAGTTAGTTTTAAATCCCTGGATAGAATACGATCTCAAAACCCCCTTGACTTGATCTATATGGATCTGTGTGGTCCTTTCCCGAGACCATCGATCCACGGGCATTTATACTTTTTATCGGTGGTTGATGACTATTCTAGAAAAGTTTGGGTTTTTCCCCTTAAATCTAAAACGAAAGTATTTCAAACCTTTAAAAAGTTTAAAACAAGAGCTGAAAGGTTCCTGAATCGGAAACTTAAATGTATTCGTACTGACAATGGTACAGAATTTATAAATGATCAATTCAGGGAGTATTGTGAAGACTTGGGGATCCAACATGAAAAATCTAACCCTTACACCCCAGAGCAGAACGGAGTATGTGAGAGGTTTCATTATACTGCTGTTAACGGGATAAATGTTTTACTTAGGGATAGTGGCATGAGTCAATGTTTTTGGCCAGAGACTCTTTTACATTTCACTTACACATGGAATCGTGTACGCCATGCTGGAATGACAAAAACACCATTTGAGCTCTATGGGTGACGACAGCCGTCAGTTAAACACTTACGGCCGTTCGGCACGAAAGTTTTTGTCGGTATACCTAAAAAATTACGATTAAAACTAGATTTAAGGTCTAAACCAGGAATTCTTGTAGGGTATGCTCTGCAGACGAAAGGATACAGAATTTGGATGCCGAACGAGCATAAGATTATCGAAACCATAAATGTCAGGTTTGATGAAAATCAAAAGGGCGGTTTGAGTAATGAGTCTGTGGAACGCGAACTGGACCAAGAGTTCGTAGATTTTAAATTTCCCCTTGAAGACTCAGATGAGTTGAATTTTTCAAAGCCCCAAACAGATAGTGCGAGTTCTGTATGTGATTCTGATGGTGATTCTGAAGTACCCGGTAACAAAATTGTAAACTGGATGCGTAAAGCTGTTCCAAGGACAAGTAGTAAAAAAAATTATATTTATTATTATGAGGAAGGAAAAGATGATGCATCAAGTAGGTTGAGGTCATTGAAAGATGTTAAACAATATTGTATAAAAAAATTATCTTAAATTTCAACCAGAAATTTTTATTTTTCTTCCAAAAATAAATATTCAGGGATTATTGCTGGAACCAAAGCGGGTCATAGTAGATTAATGTCAGAATGACTAGAAAAGGAAATTTACATTCCAAAATGTTTTAAACAAGCTATAAATTCCAAACAAAGTGAACAGTGGTTTAATGCAATGGAGGCTGAATTAAACACTATGAAGGAAAGAGGTGTTTGGGAGTTAGTAGAACGACCTGAAAATGCTAAAGTGTTGGGTTGTAGATGGGTTTGTACTACAAAGCAGGATGAATCGGGTAAAATTAAGAGATTCAAAGCACGCTTAGTTGCCCAGGGTTATCACCAACGAAAAGGTGAAAGTTTTGAAGTTTTTTCCCCAGTTATCAACTTTAGCTTAATAAGGTTCTTTTTCGCTGTACTCGTTTGCCTGAACCACTGGACACATTTGCAGTGTGACATTAAATGCGCATACCTATGTGCCCCATTAAGAGAAGTAATTTATATGTGTCAGCCACCTGGTTTTGAAAAATCCAATTTAGTTTGTCGTTTAAAAAAGTCAATATATGGACTTAGGCAGAGCGGGCGAGAACGGTTTTTTAAAATTCACGCGGTATTAAAAGAGTTGGGTTTTAAAAAATTTGAATGGTGTAATTACGCATATATTTTAGATTCAAATGTTGTATTTTTATTATATGTGGATGACATAGTCGTGTTTGGGAGAGAACAAAAACTTATCGACACAGCTATTAAATTGTTGAAAAATAAATTTGAATTAACAATTTTGGGGAAAACTAAAAAACTTTTGGGGGTTGAATTTTTAGAAACTGGCAAACTTTTTATTCACCAACTTGAATATATAAATAAAATTTGCAAAACATACGATAAGTATTACTATCCAATATCATCATTACCTATAGCGAAGGGGGTTATTTACTCTAAAACACAGTGTCCACAGGATAAAGTTGAAATTGAGGAAATGTCTAAAATTCCGCACAGGAGTCTTGTAGGATGTCTGGCGTTCTTAGCTAACAGAACGAGACCCGATATTTCATACGCAATCAACATTTTTACCCAGTTTCAACAAAATCCAGGAATGGTACATTGAATGGGACTTCTTAAGTTGCTAGGATATATAAAATATACTAAAAATTTAAAACTCAACATTTCTAATATTAGTAATCTAAATCTTAATGCTTATTCTGACGCTGATTTTGCAAATAATCGTGATAGTAAAGTTTCAATGGGAGGTCATATTATTTTTGTTGATCAGGCTCCAGTAGTTTGGCGTTCTTTTAAACAGAAATCGGTATGCTTGAGTACCATGGAATCTAAATTTGTTTCTTTAACGGAAGCATCGAAAGAACTCATCTGGTATGAACGTATTTGTAAGGAGTGTGAGAAATTTAAAATTATACCCCAGAATAAAAACATTCCAAAGTTGTTTGTTGATAATCAAGCTACTATTAACTTTGTTAAATCCCCGCTTGAAAACTATCGAACAAAGCACATAGACATTAAATTATTTTTTGTAAGAGACCTAGTTTATCAAAAACTTTTTGAATTAAAATACATGCAAAGTAAATCAAATTTATCAGATGTCTTTACGAAGCCACAACAAAAGATAGAACTAAAAAGATTTATAGATGCAGTGTTTTGTGATAGTATGATTAAAGATATTGTGCTCTGTAAATGAAATGATGGACTTTAACTTAAAATTTGACATTTGAAGTTGTTATAATTTTTTTTCAATGCTTGAGAACTGATTGTATTTTCTATATTATGTAATGTGTATTTTTTCTATTAAGTAATGTATATACACTGAAGTGCCACTGAATTAGGGATAGCAAAGCCTATGCAAATTGTGTAGCGCTGCGCATCATGTATGCGCAAGTGAGGGCGCAGTGGTAACTGCATATATAGCGCGTACTGTGGTTGTTCTGAATTAGTTGTTGGAATTGCCAGTATGGGTAAACTGCCTGATCTAGACGCCTTCGATCGCGGACAAATCGTTGGTGCGCGACGCATGGGCCATTCAATTTCCGAAATCGTCAGACAGCTAGGATTTTCAAGGTCGACAGTGTCAAGAGTATACCAAGAATACATGAATGGTGGAAAAAAACTAGCGATCGGGCAAATTGCAAAGGACAATTAGCCTTGACAATGCGTGGTGAGAGACGGCTCAGGTGTATTGTACGTAGCCAGCGAAGCCAACATTAGCTCAAATTACCACCCAGTTTAATGACGGTGCCAGTCGTACAGTCAGTAAACGGACTGTGCAACGCTCGCTTCACTGTATGGGTTTCGGGAGCCGTCGACCTACGAGAGTACCATTGCTCTATACTCGCCATCGGGCTGCACGTCTTGCCTGGGCAAGAGAGCACAGAGACTGGAGTGTAGAGGACTGGAAATGAGTAGCATGGAGTGATGAGTCTCGATTCCGACTACTTAACGCCGACGGGAGACTGAGAATATGGCGTCAAGCTCATGAAGCCACGGATCCTGCATGCCTGGCTGGAACTGCACAAGGGCATGGTGGCTCAATCATGGTCTGGGGTGTTTTTTCATGGCACAGTTTGGAATCATTGGTGCGTGTACCAACCTCCCTCAATGCAATTCGGTACGTAGAGTTGCTGGGTGATCACCTTCATCCGTTTATGCTGTTCTGTTATCCGCACGGTAATGGAGTTTTCCAGCAAGACAACTGTACCTCTCACAAGTCCCGGTTGGCTACTGACTGGTTGGATGAGCATTCCTCTGACTTCTCTGTCATGAATTGGCCACCTAGAAGCCCAGACTTAAATCCTATTGAGCATCTTTGGGATGTTTTGGAACAAGGCGTGAAAGGCCATCACACAGCACTAAAGAACCTTACTGAATTATGGACAGCTTTAGCCAATATTTGGCAAGCCATTCCCTTGGAACGTTTCCAGAAACTTGTTGAATCTATGCCTCGTCGTGTGGCAGCCGTTATCAAGGCCAGAGGAGGCCCAATTCGTTACTAGGTAGGTATCCCTAATTCAGTGGCACTTCAGTGTATATATATATTCTTTTTGAAAGTGTAAAGAGGAGGGATCAATGTTAGTAACCCGGTTCTTTACACTTCCCATTTTTTTATAGTAATGTTGCGTCATACTTTATGTATGACGCCAGTTTGAAGAAGTGAGGTCACAACTCCGTTTTTGTGTTTTTATTTTCTTTGTATCGATATGTAAATTTTACGTAAGTACTCAAGTATAAAAGGGGAGTACATACTTGTTACTTTGAGCATTGGGCATTTGTTATTGCCTTGACTTGTATTTGCTTTCAAGCGGTTTGGGTAAGTTACCCAAAGCTGTGTTAATTATTCTAAATGTGAATAAACTTTTTTTTTATTTTAACTTAACTTTCCTTCGAGTCATATTATTTTTCTTATCAAGACTCTGCTATGCTTCACTGAGGCAACTCTATTCGAAAGATTAATCAACAGCATTTTTAACCGATATCATTCCCAGATGATCAGTAACTTCATCGCTTATTACGAAACTCTACAGCGGAGGTTTCTCTTGTAGATTCTCAGCAACATGGACGTGTGAAACAGATCCTTCCGATAAACCTGAATGCAAGGAGAATATATTTTAATAATATGCGTTTTAGAGTCCTGAGAATTTACGAGGTTTGAATTCAAAATTATGACAAATAACCAATTAAAAATGTAGCGAAAAAAGTGTATTTTTGTATTATTTACATACTTTGTTAAGCTCTGTTTCAACTCGCAACACTGCAAACAGTACGATACTTTAATATAATTGTTCCATCTTCAGCTCTTACGAAAGTGTCTGACATTTTATAGAGTTTGTCTTTCTCAAATTCAACGGGAAAGAGTACGTAAAATCTAAGAAAAAAAGAACACATCAAGTACATTAAATTCATCAAAAATATTTTGCGGACAATTCGCAAAGATTCCTTGCAGGCTGTTACGAAAAATGTCTTAAATCGTAACCGAATGAATTTTTTTCCGGTTTTTGTGGTAACAGTCACTATGGGGTTAAGCTAAACAGACAGGAAATTATTCAGATTCGACTTAAATTTACAATTAAAAAAACTGCTTTCACAACTAACTTTGTCAACACAACTCGTACTTTTCGAAGTCTCACCACAAACTTTGAATCTGAATCCTATCTCATTAGTTCATCCAACTTAACTCGATCTGCATGGTCTTAGGTGTTACAAACATGCTATCACTTCTAACATCGGCAACGTAGTGAACCCCTCTTCCACATCTGGCTCGCCTTCTTTAATCAGCTAATCTTTTATGCTACTTACCAAAACTTTCGCTCACGTTCCATGTAATAACTTTACGCGCCTGAGAAGGTGGTATGGACCCTGCGAAACGTTTTGCAAGGAAAGTAAAATAACAAAAGCAAACTGAAACAGAAATTGATTAGAAGCTAAAAAAAAAAAAAAAAAAAAAAAAAAAAAAAAAAAAGAAGAAGGCGGCAATGCTTTAAACTGCTTATAAATGATATCAGACATTCTTTATGAAGAATGAACTCTGTCAAATCCGGCAGTAACACAGTAACTAAACGATAACGCAAGCAAACATGTCCCATACGAAAATTATTTCTTTTGGCTGATAATTTTAAAATAAAATGTTTTGACAGAAACACTCAATTTATCTCACAAATATAAAGTTTTATTCTCTGTGTACAGGATGCTACGAAAATGACAAAGTCAAAACCCCATTTTCAAATGAGCAATTATATCTTATAAATGATAAAAGCAAACTTAATTTTACATATCATTCTTTTCCCACCTTTTTCTTTAAAACATTACGAAATAAAACTTTATATTTCGATAGAATATTTAAGTCACTAACATTTGTTTCTTTAGAACTATTTGTACGTTTATCAATTCTTACATTCACAAATTTTGATTCTTACTTACCTTAGTAAGCATAATTAAGCACAATATTGAAAACTCTTTTGGTTGAAACAGCTTGCTACAGTCCAGCAATAGCGTTGCTGAGTGTTAAAATTATTCATTAACAATGTACTCGGAAACCACTAAGGACATAATTTACGTGCCCGTTAGTAATACTCAAAATAGTTTAGTTGACAAGCACGCTCGAGATAAAAAAATTCTAAACGTGGATTTATTACTTTTTTTCCCCAATCGCCCGCATCTGAGCGTAGGCTCTTCTCCGGAAGAAACCAGAAGTGTGCGACCACTCCGCTGCATGCGTTGCTCCGGGTGCACCACAGGGGGTGGGTCCACGTTGCACCCGTTTGAAACCTATCGGTCCCGAAATTTTGAACCGAGTCAAGTGACGAGACCGGAACACTTGAACCCGCACCACCAGAGGTAATGTTTGGGAACTTGGAGGTTATTACAGACCCGGGTATCGAACCAGCAACTTGCAGATCACTGGCTCGACGCATTTGCCAACCGGGCCTCCACGCCCATGCGTGGAATGTTGTCACCTCGAAAAATTTCTTTAAACTCTTGCTGTCACTGACAAAATTCAATCAGTCTAGCTTACGACTAAAAGAACTAAGTACCTCTTATGACTTGCATTACAAAATTTGGACAGCTCGACGGTGAAAAAAATTTACGTTACTTCCTATTTATAGCGGCCTTTGTGGGGGGAAAAAAAACAAAAAAAAACATTATGGCAGCCACAGTTTCAAAAGAACGAACGTTAGCAAAATTTGATTTATTAATAACTTTATTTCAGAATTTACAAGGAGTGAAAATTATTAACAATGAATAGCTCGCTATTTTGTTGTCTTCAATTATTCTACATGTTAAGAAACATGTTTTAAATTACTTTCCATTTACTGTTTTCAGAGTAAAGGGCTTCATGTAATTTGTTTATCTGTTCAAAAAAGGTAAAAATATTTATGTTCAGAAAACATTTTTGAATACATTTTACGGCAAAAGCGAATTTGAATTTCGTCCTAGAAAAAGTCGATGCGTTTTTGAGTGTCTACAGGTTGTTAACGTTGGCGATTTATCCGACATTCTCCACAATTATACCGCAAAGGCCGCTTTAACAAACAAGTACCAAAATTACATTAAACCCGTGTACTAATGTATCCTACACGGGAAATGGGTTAATCGCTTATCACTCATCATGGAAACATTTTCCCACTCGAAAAAACAAAATCGCTAATTATCTTTTGGTGATTTTTTAACATTTAATAAAAAAATTAATAATTTCGAACGTTAGATTTCCCCTACTGGCAGAATGCATGTACGTGGAATTATGAATCGAGACACTAGACAATGCCTTCTAAAATGAAGCTCTTACATCTTTAATTACCTTGTTCACAGAGTATGACTATATTTAATACAGCATTTAAATACTGTGATTGTTACAAATTTTAGAAATAAAGATTAAATAAAATGTTTTGTTTTTAATATCCTTCATCTTCCTTTTTATTTCTTTGTCATACCAATTATATAATAGTATGCATGTACGTAAATACAAAATTACAAGTGTTATACTAACAGCTATTCATTGCTATAAACACATTTCATACTTGGAGAAGATTTTAGTAGTTGTTCACTTAGCGGTATTTTAACATAAATTTAAAATTTGAGGCTATATATTTTTGAAATTTTATACTAAAAAAAAAAAAAAGGAAATTATTTTAGCTTTCAAAAATTCTGATTTTTGAAAGTGGAGCTTTATGCCAGTTTCAGGTATTAGGCATTAAACGTCTGACGGGGAAAGTCTGCTATTTGTGCATGAACCCTGAATCTAGAACTATTATGAAAACTGGGGGAAAATGTATAATATAGTTAAATTGTATTTAAAAAAAAGTGTACATCATGAATCAGCAAGAACCTTTTAGTTTGTTAAATCTATTACTCTGAATTGATCAAAGACTATTTATTTTTAATTTTCCTCACCATTTCCAGTTTTCAAGATGCATATGAACCATGTTGATTATATAGCATTTTTCTTGCTAGTTATGTTTCCTGCATATGAAATCAAAATGTTAGAACTGAAACATTAACACTGCTTCTAAATAATAAATATTACATAACATAATGTATGTAAATTAAGTGTTATGGCCTGCTTTCAACATATCCCTTATTTCCACTACATAAGACACTTGGTAAAAATAAATTAAAAGGTAAAAGTTAGGTAAAAATATAACTCATTCAGGCTGCATATCCATGTTTGGGAAGCTTATGTTGCATTTTAAAATATCAATATACATAGATTTCATGTTAAAATGGCTGCTTAAAAAAGAGTGGTAACACCTCACTGATTACAGTTTCCCCATGGAATACAAAATAAAATTTTCAAAAACTACCATAAGGAACAAAACAGTATTCTTATCAAAAATATTTATTAAATTTTTTTCTAAACAATTACATTAAAATATAAAACAGTTTCAACAGAAAAACAAAAATGCGAGGGAAAGGTGATGCCTTAAATAAAACATAATAAATGATAAGAAAAATTTCAAAACTAACAATAGTGAGTTTTTAACAATCAAACACTCACATACAGGAAAACAACCTTTTTTTTTGTTTAAATATGAATAACATTATTAAAAAAGGTTTTGAAAATGTTATCATCTTTACGTAAGTATAACATGCTCCAAAGAGGAGGCTAAAATAAATACTGAAACCATATAAAGCATATTCATTTACCCAGCAGTGTTGACAAGTCAACTGTGATAAATAAATAAACATAAATACTGTTTGTAAATAATCCTGATACAGGATAATAAAGTACCTTCTAAGTACTTACAAATGAGAGTATATAATCATATACTGAAATGAAAATATCACAATTATTCATAGTACATACCTTTGAAAGGGTTTAGGTAGGTGTCCATATATTATTTACTTTTGGTTAAATCATATTAAATACTTTAATTTCAAATTTTGCATGCATACAATACAACAGAAATGTAAAGTTTCTCAAGTATATCCCCAAATGGAGAAAATCTGAAGTTATTACAAAACAACAATTAGCAAACAGTTTAACACATTGCCTTTATATTCCCACACATTCAATCTTATTATATAAGTCATCTATCCAAAAAGGAAGGAAATCTTTAAAGATAAATACCAAGTGACTTTACAGTTGACATAAGTGATAAAAATATTGATGAATACCATGTATATGAATTTTTTACCAGAATGCTACTTAAAGAATGATAAAATTTATATAATACATTAATAAACTTTGAAATCCATTCCTCAATTTAAATTACAGATTGGTGTGCATGCACAGAAAAGGAGACAAAATTAGACAATTTATACACTGCAAAAGAAAACCTTATTACAGATTGCAAATGTCCCATTGAAACAGTTAACCCTCTAGCGACCTTCCCGGCCCACCACACAGATAACCAGCTTTGCCGGCCGTGGCCGAATTTGTTGCCATCCCCCCGCAGTTTCTCACCACTCAACCCCCTACGGGATATCAGCAGACACTATTAGCGGAGTTCCGACATTTCACAGGGAGTGTCGGAACAGGTGTTATCTATTCTGAGAAATGGTTTCCGGGTTTTCTGTTGGAGTTTTTTCAGATATAACTGCTATTCTTATTTTGAGGAGCAGTTTCTTGAGTTTCTTCATATTTTTCTGAGCTTTTATATTCAAAATGAGGAGAAGCCGTAAACCATTGACTCAAGACGAAATTAACGCCATTTTATTTGCGGACACCAATGAATCAGATATCGATTTAGACAAAGAAGATGGGTGGGGAGAAAGTAGTATGGTTGAGAATAATAATGATGGAAATTTTTTTGAAAATTCCGTTTTTGAAGAGGAAGAAAGCGATGAAACTTCACTTCTGAATACATCACTTCCAACTGATGAAGACATGCAAGTGTCATGGTCAGAGACTGTGAAAAACGAGAATATGACATTTTTGAAATTTTCAAATTTTTCTGGTCCTGTTCATGACTTACCCGTAGGCTCAACTCCTTTACAATTCTTAAGACTTTTTTTAACGAATGAAGTGGTGGAATGTATGAGTGTTAATACGAACAAATACACAGAATTTTGTGAAAAAAAGCGTGGAAGAAAGTATTTGACCTGGAGCCCTGTGGAACAAATCAGCGAATTGTGGATATTTTTTGCAATAATGCTCATAATGAGCATTAATCATCTATTTGGATTTATGATTATTGGTCAATGAACATGATTTTAGGAAATGAGGTGATCAAGAAGATCATAAGTAGGAACAGATTTCTGTCAATTAAACATTATTTTCACCTATCTGACAGGGAAAGTGAAAAAAATAGAGATGATGAAGAGTTCTCTTACACGCAGAAGGTTGAGCCTTTCATGTCCCAGATAAGGAAAAAATTCACAGACCATTTTAAGCCTTATAAAAACCTTTCCATTGACGAAGCAATCCTGAAATTCAGAGGAAGGCTTGGAATTATTCAATATATGCCAATGAAACCCGATAAGAGAGGACTGAAAATGTGGATGATGTGTACACCTCATTTGGGATATACCCTGAATTTTGATCTTTACAGCGGAAAAAATGGGACAATGAAGTGGTCAAATAAAGGGCTTGGATATGATGTAGTCTCTCACTTGGTGAACGGATTAGAGAATAAAGGCCACCATCTATATTTTGATAGATTTTTTTACAAGTGTTGACTTGGTAATTGACCTGAACAAGAAAGGTTTCGGAGCATGTGGAACAGTGATGACAAACAGAAAAAAAATGCCTCCACAACTTAAAAGCTCTGAAGGCAAACTGTCGGAACCTAATGACAGCAAATTCTATCAGTGTTCAGAATACCCTAATGTATTATGTTCCACATGGCTGGACAAAAAACAAATAATAATGCTATCGACCAATATAGAAAAACAAATAGTTCAAGCATCAAGGAGAAGAGGAGCCGAAAAGCATATTGTTCCCTGTCCCTCAACTTTCACAAATTATAATAAATATATGGGAGGTGTGGATTTAGTGGACCAACGTAGAAAATATTTTACAGTGGCAAGAAAATCATCTAAGTGATGGTTTTATCTATTTTCCTTTCTTTTTGACACGAGCATAAACAATGCATATATAATATATATGACCTCTAATTATCCAGTTCAGAAAAAAAAGTTTCAACTGTATGATTTTAAATTGAAAATTATAGAAGAACTTCTTGCTGAAATTAGTTGCAGTAAAAGAAAAAGAGAGTCAACAGAGAAATTTTCATTTGACGACCATACTCATAAGAGACAGAAAATAAGTGGCCGTAAGCGCACTTGTTTCTCTTTGTAGAAAAAAAACGGAATAAAAACAAACTCTGAACGGAATAAAAACAAACTCTGGAGGTTCAGTTGAGAGTACCTGGGAGTGCAGTATTTGCAAAACATGTTTGTGCAAGAACTGCTTCTCATAAATATAATCTTTCTCTCCACCCTGAAATTGTTCTTTTCAGGACGAAAAAATAAAATGTCCTTTTCTGGACAGTCCCTTTTTAGGGAAAAAAACGCACCCAATTATGTACTGTTTCATTTAATATAATGAAACGCGTAACTGAGGGTACTATTAAAAAATTTTAAATCTCCTCTTTAAAAATCAAGAACATAGTTATATATCTTGGGTTTCTCATATCCAAGGCCATATTCCACAAAATAACCCTAAACACCAGGGGGAAAATAATGAATGGAGACCAATGAAGCAATACGTGTAACTAGTTTTTGTTATCTTAGTTGAAAAAATGCAATTAAAACAAAGTTGAAAACTGTACATTTAATTATTCGACGAGGTTGGAAAGAAAAACCTATCGATAAACAGTAAGAAATGTCAACACAAGAGTTGAAAAGTGAAAAATATTATATTATTTACTGGTCTACCTGATTAAAATTTTGAATTCTGTGCGTCGGGGGATTCCAAAAATATCTAGTTTATGTCTGTTTCTTAAAAACTTAGATCACAAATACCAAGAAAGTATGCAATAAAGTTTAAAATAATTTTTAAAATTATATATTAATTACTTTCATTGTCGATTTTGTTGAATTTCAAATGCATGTTAACTATTTAGTTTCCAATTTCTCCCTTTATTTCATAGATCTCTTTTATAATTTATTCTTTGTTTCTGTCTCCCCCCCCTCTTAGATGAATAAAACTCATCAAATAAAAAATTAAAATAAAATAAAATCTACATAAACAAAACCTGAAAATACTTGTATACATTACTAATAAATTGTACAAACAATCAAATCAATATAAAGATAATACTGAGATTTCCATTCCACGGAAACATTGAAGCTATTTCATTTCACATCATTTGAAAGATTCAACAATTCGGTTCCGCTGGAAACTTTCCCACGCAAACAGCGACAATTTCCTAAGAAAAGACCCTTTTTCCCCGCAGCCATAGCTGGAAGTCCGATACCCCCCCCCTCCCGTACACAACGGCGATTTCCAGTACAATGCTATGTACCTCCCAATGGGGGAAGGAAATAGCTGGAAATATTTTGGCCGTCTTGGTTGTTTAGCGTAACACCCCAAATTTGGAGTCGGTCTTCAGAGGGTTAAAAGTTGAACACAACTAGCAACATATGGATGGACACATGGCAATAATATTCATTGCTATAAACACATTTCATACTTGAACAAGATTTTTGTTGTTGTTCACTTAACAGTATTTTAACATAAATATAAAATTTGAGGCTATATATTTTTTGAAATTTTGTGGCAATAATATTTCAAACCATAATATAATAAATATCCCTTTACAATATGGGAATGACTACTAAAAGAAGAGAAAAAGCTCTCAAACATCAAATACAAAATTTTGAAAATTTTAAATATATATCTGCATTGCTAACAGTATACTTACACTTCTAAAAAGTATTTAAAAAACATTTAAACAAGGTTTTAATGGCACTCTTATAAAAAAATAATATATATATTATATATATATATGCATAAATATATATATACAGATAGATAGATAGATACATATATCACATCTGGATGGTAACAAATGGCTCATAAATAATTCAATGAGCTCATTAAAACCTCTCATATGAACTTTTTAATTAAAATAATGGATATATACACATGATCATAAACTTCATGTATAAAAATAGAAAATATTTTCTCACTTTCCCTGTGAATAGATATTATGCAAAGACATAGTAAACTAAGTCTTGAAATAAATTAAGTATTAATATATTAAGTATCATGTATAATATGGAAATTTTCTAAGCAATGTATCACTAAAATCAGCCTCAAATGAAATATGATGAAATGTAATCAATTTGGAGTTTCTCCAGATCAGCTTATGTATTTTTAGAAAGTTAATTTGCAGGAAAACTCACTGCATAAGGCAAAACTTTCATAATTTTGATTAATTATTTCATTAATACACTAACACATCTTTTTTATCAATTTAAAAGCATATATGAGAAACAAAAAAAAGGAGTACTTACTATCAGATCTTTAAAATTTCTAGATATATAATTACAATATTAAAATAATTATTTATTGAATGTATAGAAATCAGAGAAAGCAAAAAATCAGATGAGGAAATATTTTCCATAAATCTTTGGTAAACTCGTATACTACTCAAGATGTTAAAAATAAGCTCATAATAAGAATGAAGGCACTTGAAAAATATGCTACAGTGAAAAACTTCTTTGAAATGTGGGAAACTGTTTCTATCTCTAACAGACTAAAATTAACCAGCAAATTTGAATTTGAAATAGAGCAGTTCAATTACAGAATTCATACAGAATCAGTTAAAGAATTATAACAATATTTAACTTCTAAGAATAGTCCAATAAACCTAGAAATGACTAAAATCAAGACTTTTAGGAAATCGAAATTTTACATGAACACATAATTTGATACAAATATGTGAATACAGAAATTATTAATCCATTTTGTTCTCTTATATTCAGAAATTGCATTTCAACAATAAAAACATCAAACATAAAAATTCTTTATTACAATGGTAAAATAATAATAATAATTTATGTAAACACCAAAATTATAAATGAACACATATTAAATCACATTTTATACACTATGAACTCAAAAAAAAATGGCACCGAGATTATGATATGAAACATTTAATGTGATATTTGTCATCAAAACATCACTGACTATCACAACAACAATTGCTTAAAATAAGCTTAGTAAATGGCAGCTTTTATACTAAATTCAATCTTGGGGGATCCATACAAACTTCATTAGAGCATTTGATGTGCCTGTATTTATCAATGACATCAGTAAGATTGGAAACAGCCCCACTAAATTCAGAATCATGAACATTTTCCTCTACATAGTGATGTAGGTGAGCCTGCAACACAACATAAAAGAATTAAAACACTCTTAAATGAGACCGGATCTGCATATTTATTCACCAGCATTTCACATAAAAAATTAACCAAGTTTCAGTTTTAGCTTTTATAGACTATATGAACAAATCAACTTGTTTTAAAGAAACTTTTTGGAAATATTTTAGTGATGAAGATTTTAACTACCACACACAATGTTAGTAAAAATATAACATATGCAAACAAAAATGTTTATACTTCACTAAAATATTTTCAAGCAAATGCTTTCAAACCTAGTTGAACTTCATTCCTTTTTTTAAAAAATATAGGTTCATTTAGTACACTTACAAGTAGCACATCTAAATGTTCAAGCAAACTTCACAATTTATTGTCCTTTTTTTTAAATTTACAATACCGACAAGGTCTTTAAATGAATAACATAAACAGTAATACAAGATTATTATTACTCAAACTGTGTTTTCTTAAACAGTGTATTTTATGCTAAGTGTCATATTAACTCTTATAAGTCTAAGCATCGCTGACTATTTCACAATGTTTGTGCAGAACAAGGGGAATATTAATAATACATATATAATAATATAGATAAGACTTATGCATGAATTTAGAAGCTTCTGACAATTACTAAATTGTCAAAACTATATACTTGAATAATTGTGGGAAATGTAATTTTCAAAATATCACCTGAAAATTTCATGCTAGAGGATTAAATAAAATCGGCTTTATGCATGTTTTCCCAAAATTTGACTTGCAACCTAAACTGATTCTCCTGTCAACAATCCTCATTCTTTTCTACTGCCACAAATCCCCAATTAGAAATGTTTACATCAGATTAAAGAAGCAGCTACAATACTATACGCTTGGCAGACAAAGTATAGACTTATTTACTCATATAAATTAGAAGCA
The DNA here is from genome assembly GCA_907164885.2 of Dolomedes plantarius. Lineage (NCBI taxonomy): Eukaryota > Metazoa > Arthropoda > Arachnida > Araneae > Dolomedidae > Dolomedes > Dolomedes plantarius. Next base: position 158,595,784 of record OU015494.1, on the reverse strand, counting down.
CTGGAAGAGAGAACATTTCGATGTTCAACTTTATATTTAGGTGAAATAATGCACAGAACACATCATCATGGGAGGGGTCACTAATGCAGATATATACATCTCTAACATACCTAGGAGCCTTGTCCTCAACACTTATATTATGAGGTTAAATTTTGTACCTCAATTCATGATTGATAATAGTTCTTTCCATTGTAGGCTAGGTAACTGTACTTTCTCAATCACTAGTTAATTTTTTTTAAATTTCCCCATTTGGAATTCTTTCTCCCTCCTGCATACTTATTGACTGTGCATTGTTGAGGAGCCCATAATAAGGGCAAAACCTAGGTCCAAGGCTGTTGGATATGTTGGAGATGTTCATGCTGAAAAAAAGAAATGCAATATTTGATAATATTAAAGTTATAAATTTATTTTCAAAATTAATGAATAATGGAAAATGAATGAGTATCACATATACATTTATCATTTTTCATTCATTTGAATATTTAACATAATCTTGATCATTTTAATGTGATATACAGCTGAAAAGCATAGATCTCACAAGAAAATATATGTTTCAGCAAATGAAATACAACTATTTTTAATTTGAACTTTCATTCCTTAGATAAAAGATTATGATTTTAATGATAACAATCAAACGCAAATTAACAACAGTTAGCTATTTAAAATGTGTTCTACTAGGGGAAGAATATTTTAAGTAATTTAAAAACAGAAATTTAGAATCCAAATATATGTTCTTCATTGTAAAAATATTACAATAAAAAGTATTATATTCTTAATAAAATTATTTTTTAAAACCATAAACAATGAACACTGGCCAAAGTGATACACTAACACAGCAGTGGCTTTACAGGATAAAATATACCATGCTTGAAATTGGCTTTAAAAAGCCCCACCAGTCATTTTGTTAAGTTACAGCTTTAAGCACATGGCTTGTGAAACTCAGGACAAACATTCCAGCTGTCGTAAAAAATTAATGAAAGGTCAAAAGGCTTTCATATGGTTGATTTGGTCTCAGAAATGCTGAACAATAGGGGATCATTTAGATGGGCTAATGTGTTAACTTTAAAGACTTATAGAATAGGTTAAAACAGTATATTGAATTAGTTCCACGATCCTTACATTCAAAACATTAAGTTAAAAAACAAATTGCATCAGATGTACAACAGTTAAAAATAAAATGTGCAATATTAAAGAATCTTTTATTGAATTCCCAAATGAAAATTAAAAGCACTAAAAATTGAATCATATATAGCACTTACTTTCTTTTGGTACATTTTTTGGAATGTTTCTCTTAATAAGACTAAATTTTCTGCTATTTGACATGTGTTAGCTACTTTTAATACAGATACATGTCGACCTGCAGATGCATAATTACATAGTCCTATTTTGTAGCAAGAATTATTACATTCCATGAATTTCAAATTGGAAGCAAGTCTGAAATAAACAAAAGCCCTCTGTAAGTAAATTTAAATTTTTATAAAAAGTAGTGTAATGAATCATGATTTACTAAGTTCCTCTAATTAAGTTATAAATACAGAGACTTACAAATGAAGATTTCCTTTTATAATTCTATGAAATATATTTAACATAAATAATATCTTTTTCACAATTTCAGTGAAAACAGCTTAATAGGCTATGATTTTTTTAAAGGCAAATAAATATTTTTTTAAAATTCAGATTTCATATTTGAAAACTGAATCCAATAAATTTCACAAAAAAATTTGGTTTTTATAAAAAAAGGCTATTTTGACAGTGATTTTGATATTTTGACATACCTTTAAACATTACATGAATATACAATTATAAATAGCATTCAGAAGCAGAATGAAATCAATTTTTGTAACAGTGTATCATCAATATAATGATAATGCATACAGACACATGTCAAGGAAATGTTGCAAAGTATTTTAAACTAAGCAGTATTACAAGAGGCCTATTATGCGCATGTGAAATAAAAATATCTCATCAGTTACCACTTTCAAGAAATTGATTGTTTGGCTTTTAGAGTGCTACAAAAGGACCAGGAATTAGCAGTTTATAGCTAATTCCTGGGAAGCTATTTCAAATCAACAGTTTACAGCTGATTTCAAAAGGCTACTAACTGTATTGCTAACAGTAGGAAATCTAAAAACTCTGGTTCTGAAGGCTAATGCTTTGATTGTCCAGCTCCCTTTAAAAGGTACTGAATGAGATGAACAAGTGTGACAACAGAGTTCCAAAAATCTGTCATTTATTATATTCTAGCACGTTCTCAATATATAACAAGCTAAATGTTAGGCTGTTGTTTAATACACTGAACACAAAACTCATTCACTTAACACACAAATCTCTTATTCTCTCCATGCCACAGGAAAATGTAAGGAAATTATAAATATATTTAATAATGCAAGCTAAAACACATCCAATCTATTCACTATGCATTCCTTTGCCATACTCACTGAGAATATAATTCATAATCCTCTGAAACTGGTCTCAGTATGCCAGACAAGGCCTGTCAGAGCAAATTTGTCTTTGGGTTAAGTCCCTACAGGTCAGGGGAGGCTATAGTAGACAGTGCCCCCCTCCCCTCCCAGGGAGCACTATAACTCATACACCCAACCTCCACAGGGAAGACTGTGAAAACCAAAGGGAAGATGAGAAAGAATGAAAATTTAAAGATGTAATGGTGAAATTTGGAATAAGACACTAGCAGGGACCAGGAGAGCCAAAATGATACAGCATAGAGAATGGAAAATAAGATTATACTAGCTTCAGGCTAACATTGACAAAGTTAGTTAGGGAGGAGAGGATGTGAACAGTACAGAGGCTGTTCACACATTTTTTAGACGATGTATATTGTATTCACAAAACTAAATTACATAAAATTATTGTGTTTTAAATGTTCTATTTGACATCCCTTATTCTGAACTATCTTTCGACACCACAATTTCCAGGATAATAATGCCTTTTGAAGTGTCAGAAGAGGTATTCTATCCCATTCCTCCTGAACAGCTTTCCAGAGTCCTGTAAGGGTTTTGGGACGACGTTTGGATAATGCAGATTTTAAAAGTCCGAAAGAACAAAAATCCATAGGTGATACATCGGGAGATTTAGTAGGGATATCAGTGAAGGGTATGGCCTTGATACCAGTTTTTTGTTCCATTTCTTTTAGGAAATTTACAGTGGATTTTGATGTGTGACTGCTAGCTTTGTCCTGATGGAGTCTCACAGATTGATGGCACTGTGGGTAAAGCGATGGTATTTCATTCAGAAAAATTGACGATAAAATATGTTCCTGATAGTATTTGGAGTTAATCTTGACATTTTTTTCCACTCTCTTTATTTTTAACTTGCCATTATAAGAAAAACCAGCAACAATCATGAATCCCTTAGAAAAACTTTCTTTCGATTCTTTGAATCATGTACTTAAATTTTTTTCTCCCCTTTTATGATAATAAATGGCTCTTTTTTTGTTGCAATTATTTAAATACACCCATGATTCATCTATTGTAACAATTGTTTTCCATTTTTCTTTGGATAAGTGTTTCTCATATAGAATTCTGCAGCGTGTCCTGCATTCAGCGATATGATTTGAAAGAAGACGATGCACATTGCGTTTTTTCGCTTTCTTAAGATTTAAATCAATGTTTATCAATTTGTTTACAGTGGGCACCGAGCATTTTAATGATTTTGCAACTGTCCTTTGACTAGGGGGATTTTCTTTTAACATTAAACAACGTACCTTTGCAATAGTCGAAGATGTCCGTTTTTTCCTTGGATACTTGTTTGGAATTTTTGTCCCACTTGAGGCTCCAATTTGACGTTTTTTTCCTTTCTTGTTGACGATATTACCTATCGACGCTTTAGATATCACAAAACCATGACTCTGACATCATTTTTGGATAACGGAGTATGCATATTTCTCTTCGGAAAGAGCATAAATGTAGCCTTCGAACCACTGCTTTGTTAAAAACGCCATTTTGAAAAGTCAAAATTATCGCCGCAGACGATAATTTTGACTTTTAAAAACATAGTACAATTGCAATTATTTCTTTTGCAGCAAATGATTTTTTATTACCGCTTACCAAAATCGTCTAAAAAATGTGCGAACAGCCTCTGTATAACTAATACCAGACAAAACAAACAAGAATTGGGGAACTGATGCACTGACTATCAAGGAACCTGCATTATTAGGAAGCATTATACTGGACTGTAATAAATGAAGATACTACAGACTGCATAAAACATTAAAACTCACATTTTTTGGCATTTTACGTACATCTGCTAAAGGCAGATTGTTCAATGAAATAAAAAATCCTACTCACTTATTTATATTGTTTTGTAATTCATGCAATGAAACTTCTCCTCTAGCTAAAACAGCTGTAGATATTAATACACTATTGTTTGCATCACAAACTGTAAGGGCATGACTAGGAGTAAAAAGATCAGCAAAAACACGTTCTAGCCTAAATACATAAAGAAAAATCATTATAACGGTGTAACACAATACAAAAACCTACAAATACTTAAGTACACAAACACATATATATACATTATTCAGCTGTTAATAAATTAACATACCTTCTTCAGGTAAAGTAATCAAAATTTGTTGCGTAGTGTAGGAGATAAATCAACAAAAAGGCCAAAAAAATTTTTAGTATTTCAAAATGTCATGGTCCAACACGGGAGGAAGAGCTACTAAAATTGAATTCAGTAAGTACTGCAAAGGCAATTTTCCAGAGTAATATCCATAACATTATTTTGGAAGTAATTTAATTTTTCTCTTCTTTTACACAGCTTGTTATTATTGCATGGCACTAAACCCAAAACTTCAGGCCTAATAATTTACAAAGAAACAAGAACAATTTATTTCAAAATTAGATTACAAATTATACAGTTCTAATGCATTTGTCAACTTCTTTAAATCATCAAAAAGTGAAATTATATTTGATTGAAGTGAATCTGTAATAAAACATATCTTAAATACCAATTTTAAGTAAAACATGTTTTATACCTTTTTAGAGAGACAAAATAATTCATTACTTCAAACTTTGAAGCCCTGACACAAAAAAGTTTTTCAATACACTAAAATTAATGCATCTGGTAAGTAAAACACTAGTTTTACTTACCAAATGTTTTAAATGCCTATAAATGTAGTGTAAGGTTAAGCTAAAATTTAAGGAAATCTTTTAGATTAGAGGATCTAAAGCAGCCATACTCAACCTTTTTTTGCCTCAAACCGCATTCACATAATTTCCAAATTGAAAGGGCCACAACATTATAGTGATATGACGAAAAAAATCTTTATAAGGAAAAACATTATTGGTTGAACTCCGTTTGATTAAAGATAAGGATGCACACCACCTGATAAATCAACAAATATTTTCTAAAATTAAAACAGAATAACAGTACTTATTATTTATCATCATACCAGTCAATACTAGCCCAAACATTAACAACAGCATATTTCCCAATATGATTTTTTTCATCATATTTGTGTATTTCAAAATACATAATTCCAAAAAAAATTAAAACTCAAAATTAAACTTTCTTCCATTTGTTTATTTTAAAATTAGTGTGATTTTTGATACTGAAGACATTTTTTACTATATCAGACAAATCGGGTTTATAATTGCTACATGCTAACCTCAATACGTCATCAAGGTGAGAATCAATAAGTTGATTCTTGTATACGTTTTTCACATATTTCATTTTAGAATAGGATGATTCACAAAGATACGTTGATGCGAATAAAATGAGCAACAAAAAGGAACAATTTTGTACATTTCTATATTTTCAGGGACTAATTTCCAAAAATCTATGTACTTGTTTTCCTCTCTCTTTTCTTTAAAAATAGCTTTCAGATTAGGATCATTCTTAAACTTGATAAATTCATCAAATAACTTCACATAATCATATCTGAATTCAGCTAATTGTGTTATAGTTGTTGTTTCTAGGTGCCAGGGATTTTCTATAAGCAGCAAACAATTGTTGATACAATGTATGTCCTGATACCTTGTCTTAAATCCCTTGATTAAGGCAGTTAAATCATTTTTAAATACCTCATAGTTCTTTTGGGAAATATTCATTCCCTCTCATTTAGCTTTTGTTAAGGTTGGAAAGTTAAGCAATACTTGGTTCTTTATTTCTTCGTGATAGATGTTTAATTTTTCTTCAAAACCAAATACTTTATTTGCCAATTGCAAAATGATTTTATTTTCACCCTGTAAACCACGATTAAGCTCACTAAGTTTTTCTGTGATGTCGTATAGAAAAGCTAAAAGACACCACCATCCATCACTATTAAATTTGCTGTAAATTTTGCTGTTTTGCTCTAAAAACAAAAGAATTTTTTGTCTTAAGGAAAAAATTGCACCAGAACTTTTTCTCGACTTAGCCATCTCACTGAGGTATGTAAAAGGACATCACTATAATTACTGTTTAATTCTTCTAAAAGAATTTTAAATTTTCTGTGGTTCAATTCTCGTGCTCGGATATAATTCTCTATATTTATTATGGTCTTCATTAAGGCATCTTTTTCGCAAATAGAGATACTTGCTGCTAAGTTCTCTTGGCGTATGATACAGAGAAAAAACAAGAGATTTGTTAAATTGTATTTCTTTTTCAATAGGGCAACAAATCCCTTTTCACATCCAGTCATTGAAGGGCATCTATCCGTGAATATACAAACTGATTTTTTTATATCAATATGATTGCTCTCCAGGAATGTACTAATAATATCGAGATAGTCCGTGCCTCTGGTTTGATTTTTCATAGAAAGAAATTTCACAAAATCTTTGTGAATAATATTTTGTTCAGTACAGAATCTAATGAAAACGGAACATTATGATGTCTCTGAAATATCAGTTGTAGAATCAAAAGCCAAACTAAAATATTTACAGTTTTTCAAGCCTTCTATGATGCGATTGAAAACGTGTGTTACAATATCTTCAATGCATTTAGCGCAGGTGGAATCAGAAAGCTTCATGTTTTTGATTTGAGTTATTTGGTTTTTATTGCTAAATTTATCAAATAATATGTTGGAAGCACTGAGAAAGCATTCCTTCACAATCTCTGCATCAGTAAATGATTTCATATATTTTCCAAGTATGTAACAAATTTTATACGATGCTCTTGTCACCGATGGATCTTGTGAAATCGCCACTGATAGAATAATCTGTTCTTGTTGCAATGATTTCTTGACAAAAGTTAACTTTTCACTTCTTATCAAAGAGCCACAAGGAAAAGTGTCATTAAATGCTTTGTGTTTCATAGTATAATGACGATCAATGTTATATATTTTTAATATAACATTCTCACAACAGGTCAAACATGTGACCAAACGATTTTTATTTTCAACAACAAAATATTCTTCATCCCAATTGTCTTGAAAAACTCTCTTTATATAAGACAACTTTTGTTTGCTGCTTGAAGAAACTCCTGCCACTACGGGTATTAAATTATAACAAAACAAGACGCTCAAAAAGGCAAAGTAGGCTGATTCGCTTCGCACAATAGGCACTTAAAATAAAAGCATAAAAATGTCACGCATAAATGTTATTACCACAGATAAATATCTTATTACTTAACTTTAGACATGTGAAACATGTCATCATAGGGCAGTGGTATTTCCAATGGAGGTGCAAGTTTAGATGTAAAAATCTGTTTGTTGGCCAAGAGCCAAGACCATAGAGTTTAAAGTTAAGTGCCGCAGGAGTCAATTTCAGTTAGATCTCAGTGAGCAATGATTGTTCACATCATTATAAAACTTATAAAAATATAAAAAATATATAAAAAAAATATAATAAACTTAGAATGTCAGTTTTTTTAATTACATTTCTAATAGTGAAAAAATAAAAATTAATGTGTTCTGGGCCACACATATTTGCTTGACGGGCCGCATGAGGCCCGTGGGCCACAGGTTGAGTACCTCTGATTTAAAGCATCTTGAAAAAGCCTAAAATGATGAACTGAGATTCTAAAAAAACAGAAGTAGATGCTTGTTTCAACTCCATATGTGTAATGTAGAATATAATATAATTTGAGTGTGAGGCCATGCAACTAAAATCAGTTACAACCATTATTAAAATATACTCTAAAAATTTCTATTAAAATGTTAAAATCAAAAATAAGACCCAGCAAAAGTAGTAAAGAACAATCCCTTTAAAAATATGAAAAATTTATGATAAAAAAAATCTGATAAAAATCACAAATTTTACTCAAAATGAGCTTTGACATATAGAGTTTGTTAGCTGTAAGATCTAGTGAATTGATACAGCATTAAGGTTTGTATTAACACAAAAACAGAGCTAGACACTTCACATGTGACTAAAACACATGTGCTCAACACGTTGCTTTGGTAGAAAGGGTCAAAGCAACCCTAAAGCAATATTATCAATCATGAATCAAGATGTGCTGAAGGGTATTTTATCCCACACATATCAAAATCATTTACCACTTTATTTCCATGCGAAACATTTCATTAATATATCAAATTAACATAAAGAAAATTGATATTTTTGTTAGTAAATATCAAAATTTTAGCTTTTTAAAAAATTAAAACAGTTTCCCTTGTAATTGGACATATTCTTCAACAGATGCTTAAATTTCATTTGCTTTTCATGCATACATATTTATCTGCAACATAAAATATGAATGTTTCTTAGCATGATGTTTTAGATTAACTAAGTAATCTATAGTTCGAAAGTTATTATAAAATGACTCTTCAAAAATAGAAACATATTCAATAACATTGGATTTGTGACCTATGATATCAATATAGTAATTTTATTAAACGCTGTTTAGACTGGGCTTTTTGTCCTTTTTTTTTCAAATTTATTCCTTTTGAGAAACATAAATGATTGAATTCAAAAGTTAATAAGAAAGATGTAAATGAACTATACACAAAGCAGGATATTCAATGTGTTTAACTTTTAAAATGAAAAGTTTTTAAATATAATAAAAATTTATAATTACTATCAGACCTGATATTTTTGGAGTTGATTTTTTTATACTAAACTACATTCTACATTTGAAAGTAATAAGAAAACTGAACTAACTTTGTATCTTCTGGAACCAAAATAAAAGGAGAGGAACTAGGGACACCATATTTGAGTTTAGGAAAAGGTGTGAGATTCATGACTAATTCATTTATATCAATGTTCAATGATCCAGGAAGACGGGAGCAGCTAGAATTCGAAAAAGATATAACTAAATATTATTTTGTTTTTATAAAATACACTTAATTAATAACTCAGTTATAAAAATGTGTAAAATATTAAAATTGTAGTATTCATAAATAATGTAATAATTAGGAATTAGTAAACATGTTTCAAAGTGAAAATTCTGACAAATTGTAAAGTTAAAGATTATATGAGTAGTATAAGATCAAAACTATCAATCTCTACCTGACCTTTTTGTTTTTCTGTAAAGGACAAAGAACTATATCTTAAGCATTTTTGAAGATTTAAATCTGAAAAAACCTTTGGAAATTTTCTTTATTAATAGGCGATTTTCTAAAAATTTTCATTTTTAACTCGTTGAAATACAATAAAAAAGTATCTTTAATTCAGTTTTGAAAAAAACATGGAGATTGCTAGTTTTGATTCTACACCACTCATATTCAGGGATGTTAGGGGAACTTTCATACATTAGAGCTCAATATCCTTTATTTTCATGTACATCAGTAGTACACAACCACAAATTTTAACACGTTCAATGATACTAAAATTGGCATATCCATCCTCAGATGTCGACGTTTCTATGGTGTCCACCACAACATCACTATCTCCTTCCGATTCGCCCGTAGAATCCCAACCGTAATCTTCATCATCTGTTCTGTCATAATCAGAAAGATCACTCTTTTTTAATAATTCTAATATTTCGGCATCAGTCAATTTTTTATTTACTTTCCTTTTCTTGGGCTGTGAAGGTCCTGCCATACTTGTACTGTCCACCATTTTTAAAAATGCACATTAAAAAATTGAAACACAAAATTTGAAAACCACTGCGTAAAATATAAAAATAATGCTTCACTAACATGCCTCAACAAGATCTTCGTTCAAACTCCAAGGCCGCACTAAATATAGAGCAAATAGCTTATCCTAGTCGACTGACCACCAGAGTGTCACCGGCATGGGAGATAGCACCATGCTGATGCACTAGAGCGTCAGTGGCAGTGAACATGTTAAACAGTATTAGTTCAGTCACACTGATTTCTTTGAAAAACTTTCTATCTTGATATAATCACCAATTTTTCAGCATTTGAAAAAAGGGGGAGGGAGAATAAAGGAAAATTCCTCCACTGATTTTTTGTTAATGGAAATTTTATATACCCTTGAAACAATAATGCTTATCATGAAAGATTTAACAGGGCTCCAAAACTTAACACATTAACAATCTATCCAGAGATTTCACATTAATGTGATATAGAAGTCTGATTAGGTAATGTTGGCAATATTATAATTATACAATACAGTTATAAAACCCTCAGGTAACTTGACATGATTCAAACACATTTTTATCATTAACGGCATAAATACAATCAGAGCAATATCATACAAATGAAGAAAAATTTCATTTATACACATCTTCATTCAGATAGTTAAAATTTACATTCAAGGGAAGTCATGGTATTCTTAAATCTAAACCTCCAGTTTCTCTCTATTCTAAAAAAAAGTAACTCCCACTGCCACTGTCAAAGCTTGTCACGCTATCTCCTCCGAAATCGCTGGGTGTATGGGGTTGAGAGTTATACCAATGGATGCAGAAAAATAGGGGTACCAAAGTAAGACATTTCTTATCTTCATCGGACTTTTAAGTTTTTTTTTAATTTTATGTTTTGTGGGAAAATATTGACTTTTTCAGCTTCAGATTACAATAACTCGCCAAAAAATGATCGTAGAATTTTGATCTTTTTACAATCTAAGACTAGAGACATTTCTCTCTCAAACTAGACCTCATTTGTTAAAAATATTTTAAAGCAGACTAATATTTTCATCAAAAAATTAAACACAGTTTTCAAGAAATGTCATTCCATATGTGAATGTAATAGCGATGCTCCTCAAGTTTTTATCTTACAAAGAAAATATTTACATCATCTGGAAGCTGAAAGCTTTCTTATTCATATAAACCTATTTCAAGTCTTTATCTTAAAATTTCGATTTTTAATTGAATTTTAAAGCTAATAATTCAACAGTGATGAAAAGCCCTTTGCATAAGGGTGACAACAGTAAATGGATGGAAGCTGTTACATTGCCCGAGAATCACCCCTATGTATCTCTCTATTAGCCCTAACAGAGGAAAGATGTAAAAATAATTTAAAATGATCTTTGTTGCCATTTTCATTTTAGAAGTTCATTTGTTCAGCTTATTATTTTATTTTTTTACAAAAGAGAAATGTATCTTTATCAAAATAAATACTTCATGTGTGAGCGTTATTTTTATACTAAATTCTTGAAAATTTTTTTACTCTAAAGAGAAGCAGAGAGTAGCAACAAAGGTTAAGCTCTCCAACATTGTTTTGCTGTTCTTGAAAGTTACCTGACTTCAAGAATGTTACTATACAAAAAGCGAGCGTAGTGAGCCTAGGGGTGAAGCCCCTAGTCTTTTAAAGGAGAAAAGACTTCTGAAACGGAAATGCACTAAACTTCTGTGTTTAGAAAAATACTGAGATATATATGTATATATATTCATTCTTGATTTAGGTTGAAGTCTAATTCCTTTCATGATATTAATGTAATTTTTTTTCATTGAAACCTGCATATACATGAATATACACATGTACATATATAAAAAATATTGTTACATAAAATTTTGGTCGCCAGTAAGTATATGGTCATCACTGTGCAATTTGAGCTATGATGGCTCAAGACAAAAGTTTGAAACACAACAATTATGAAAAGTGAGTGGTACTAGATGACAAGTTTTACAGATGTTCTCAAATATGCAAAAAATAGGACATATTTCCTCTTTAAAAGTCATCTATAGAAAACAATTTTGCCATAAAGCAGATGACCTAATTGCTCACCAACATATTCAGATTTTCACTGTCACAAAATTTTATGTCTGCAATTAAACTCAGAACAAAAGTTATATTTTTTTTCTGGGATGAAATATACTGACAAAAAGTTAAAATATAAAATATATTTTATCACGAAAAGAGATAATTTAACTTTCTTCTATAAATTTAACGTATCTATGAATGCATGGAGCTCTCTATGACATTAAAAAGACATGGCACATGAAGCCAATCTAAAAATCAATTAGAAATTAAATAAAAATTTAAGAAAACAGAAAAAAATGACATACCTTGTTATATCCGAAATTACACTTGCAATCAAATCATTCATGTCATCAAAGGGCATTGATGCCCTATTAGATGCAGAGAATCTAGTTCTTTTCGATCGGGCATCTAGACTGAATTTACCTCTAGCATGAAACTTATTTTTATTTTTGTCAATTTTGGCACAAATGTCTATTAAAGCCTATAAAGAAACATATTGTGAGAGCAATATATTAATGTTTTGATGTATATTAAAATATATTTTTGCAAGGATAAGACAAAGCAATTTTAATGTATGTTAAAATATTACTAAACAGCATGAGGATAAAGATGTCATACTCGTAATATAGTATAATATCATGAGATCATAATCTATCTTCTGAGTACCCCTTCTTACTTAGAAGGGGTGGCATATAACCCCTTTGGACACAGCTGTACTCCAAGCCCTGGACCCCATAGGGAGTTTGAGCATGCGAAAGGGGAAAGTAAAACTTGACCACCAGAGAGAGTCAGGCAGAGATAGCCTGACTTATTCATTATGTCCAAATCACTGAAAAAATTGAGATTTTATGCCCTTATATTGTACAGTAAAGAAAAATATGAAAAACAAAGGGTTTTAGAAACAGTAATTTTAGAAATAAAAACATGTTTAATGAAAATATAATGAAAAAACTATCAGGCTAATTAGATTTTAAAAAACAAAGAGAAAAATTCAAATAATTTTCAAATAATTTTGTATTAAAAATGGGATCAGACTCTCGACAAAAACAATTACTGTAATTTTGGTTAAAGTTATATTAACTTATATATTATTGGAGGAAAAAAGGCAGAATTATTTTGCAAACATGCATAAGAAATGGAACACTGAGTAGAATATAATAAAAACACACAATTTTATAAATATCATCAGCAGTTCTGATTTTAACACAATTAGGGCACTTGAAAAACCTAGAATTATGATAAAGAAACATTTGAGCCTTACATTTCTAGCAGTACATTTCCATATTTAATTGAAAATACTACTGAAAACAAAGACTTTACAAAACAAACTTAAATATTTATGATTTATTTTAAAGAATAAAGTCTTGGTCAGGTTATGGTGTCACAAATATAAGATGGCCAATAAAGGAGAATAAACAAAATCAAATCTATAAAATTATATTACATATTTATCGATCTATGACAGATCATTACATAAATTTTCACACTTGAATAATTTTAGCAATCTAATATAGATCATGAAGGACAAAATTTTTATTAAAAGATGTAATATAAGTGCATCCAAGTCACATATTCAATTACCTTTGGAAATTAATCCCATGCTAATTTTTTTCAGAAGCATCAATTAAAAAACTATTACCATTTCCATGCGTATCACACAGATATTTCTGTTGCCCTTATTTAGAACTTTATAAACTTCAAATTAACTACTTTTTACCATAGAAATGATTAATTATTTGGATTTTTAGGACTAATTAGCAGCTTTAAATTATTAAAAATGTATTTTCTAAGTTCCAAAGCCACACAAAATAAAAAAATCTTTCTTAGTATGATTTTTTAAATTTCTATACTGAAGTGTATTCCTAAGTCCATAGTCTAAGAATGTTTGAAAAAAAATATGAAATGGCCAACATTGTGATGGTGAATTTACAAGTTATTTTAAAGGAATTTGATTCAGTACATCTACTAGTAAGTGGAAGTGCTCAGTGACGTTTTCAATTTACCTTTGTATAAGTTTAGTTTTTGTGACACTTCATAACATCTGAAGAAAATAGTTTGTTTCAAATCCCTTTAAAGCATGAAGGAATCTCCTTTTTCAAGAGAAACTATCTTCAGAAATATTTTTCTTTTGCTTTTATGCAGATCAGCCAAAAAATGCCTAACATATTCTCTATTAACATAACTGTTTGTGTGTACATTTCAGCTTTAGCTAAAAAATCCATACATTAAAATGTGCATGCTACCCAAAATTAAGTATTTAAAGTAACAAAATATGCATCTGAAAGATGTCTACAGAATTTAAGTTTTAAGTCCCAAAGAGCTATAGCAATGCTTCAATGAAAAAAAGTATTTTAAAAACTCAAAAACATAAGATTTCCAGGTGTCCTGGATCCATTTCCTTTCGTTCCTTGCCCCCTAATGAATAGATGCAATTCCAAGTAAATCTGCCTTCTCCACACAAAAATAAATCAATGTAACAAATTTAATAAATAAGATCTCTGGAACTCATTAAATGACGCAGATCAAAATCACTTTTAGCGATAATCCTAGATTATCTTAGCTGCCAACCAAACAAATGATTGTACTTGTTAAAATTACATCGCCATATCAATCTGGATGATTTTAAAAGCAACAAGCCCATAAAAGGATAATTCTACACAAAATCATGAATATTTAAAGTAAATAATCTTCAGGGGTCAAAATAACCTCATCAACAATTCTAGTATTAATATAAAAATTTACTGTTTTGAGCGTTTTTTGATAACCAACAAATGTTGGTCTTAAATTACAAAGATTAGGATTTATATTGTTTTTTCTTTAAATACAGATTAAATACAAACTTGCAGGTTTGTGACTGCACAATTAATACATGATTATCTGAGCTTATTAAAATGCAAATATGCTCAGAAAAGAAAACAGAAAACATGGATAGTTAAAAAATTGCCCTGTATATGAAAAAAACTGTTCAGAAGTTTTAAAATTAACTGTATATTGATATTTAAAAATGTGTTGATGAACATTTTAAAAAATCTTACAGACTTTAAATATTTTTCAAATAATTTTTATTTCATTTCTAACTTTATTCTCTGTAATACACAGATAATCAGAAATTCAGCATCTCATAAATTACAGGCATATGACTTTTACTTCCTTTAGAATTATGTTCTTCAAATGAATTTTTAATGAAGATTTTTTAATATATTTTTATAATTTTTTTAATATAAAAAATTTTAAAAATTAGCATTTTAATAAATTTATAAAACTTTTATCTTAATTCACAAAGCATGGATTTGGTAATTCTGACTAGGGCATAATAAAGGAATTAAAAATCTCGAACTTTCCCCTAAACAATTTTCTTCAATTTTCAAGCACATCTTCATTTTTCCAAATTATTTTACTTTCCCTGCACCATTAATCATAGGAATGTTGTCACATCATTCATTTAAGATTGATGTAAACTCCCAGTTTTGGACAGACATGGGTGGCTGGATTAATTTTTTTTTAATTATCCTTTGGTGATAGGTTTGTTGTGAATTATGCTAAAATCCTAATGACCTTTGAAACCCGAGGAGTTTCTTTTCACAAGGATAAAACTATAAACACAGGATTGAGTTTATAACAGGATTGAGTTTTTAAACTTAGATACATATAATTTTTTACTACAGTAAGCTAAAATCTTTTGGAATAATTTTTACCTTTAATTTTCATAATATATAATATGTCAAAAACTGGGTGTTTAATTTAATACCTGTAAAATGCAAGGGCAAGATATTTGCTTCACTTAAACTCAGTACATAAGCTAAAAATAAACAGGGGAACTGAAAAGCTTAGCAAAATATATAAGAAAATCATGTTTATTCACTTTATGTACCGACTACATATATATTTCTTTAATTACTGTACATTGAATGCTTTTCCTTGAGGAAGCCCACTGAAACTTCTTTTCAATTTTTGAGGCAATTCTTTATGCTGAGTATAACAAAGCTTATGGAACCAAACCAGAACACTTAATATATATTTAGTTGAGAGTAGAACTTCTAAATTAAAACGTATTTAACACATTCCTGTAAATTTTAGTATCCATACTTACTTGATTCTCAAATGGAATTATAAGGTCAGCATATTCTGATAATTTACTGTTGGCAAGAACTGCATTATAAGGTGATGTTATTACATCATCAATATCAGAAGGATATACAGGGAAAACTAATCTGCAGAAAAGTTAAGTCTTTAAAATCTTCATAAATTAAGAATATTTTATAATTAAAATAATAGAATACAAGACACAAAATAATAACACAAACTTAAAGCTACATGCATATTGTATTTTTGCTCATAAACAATTCTAAATATGGAGCATTGCTATGATGAACAACATTTATAATTATTGTTGCTGGAAATCAATCCATGAGAAGTTTACTAAGAATGTTTTGGATATTAGAAACACAAAGTAACAATACACAAAAAATTTATTATAGTTGAGAATTTTTAACGTATTTAATCAAAAGGCTATATTCTAATAATGAAGTCCACAGGAAATTAAACATTATTCAGACAAAATTAATTAAATTGGTTCCTCTTTGTTATGAGCTTTTCAACATGATATTTCTGTTATATTGATAACAGTCATACCAAAGCAGTCAGAAGCAACATTATAGCATTTTCAAATAGGCTGCTAAGTACATACAACATAACTTCGCTACTCTGATTTTGTTTATTTGTTCACTGTGCATAGTTGCATTTTTAAGAAGTTTACTTTATTTTTTATAATTGATTTAAATAAAATGTATCACACTTATAAAACAATGATAAACCAGAAGAATCCCCTAGAAAACTAACTTCATATTAAGAAAAATAAAAGATAAAATCTTAAAATATTCTGCATAGGGTAAAGATTTTAGTTCACAAAATAAGGACAATTTAGGAATAAATATTAAATTATGTATTATAAAAGAAGACAATATAAAAGTGAATGGTTTCACATGCCAATGCATTAGAATTTTAAGCTTCATAAGCTTACATATTTTTTAACCTGATGAAGCACTAAACAAATGCTAAGTAATTAACCATTCTCTTTGGGAAAAAAATAAGTAGGAGAGCAAATCTTAATAAAGTAATATCAGCTAATGGGAATCGGAGTGAAATAGGTAGAATAAAGAGGAATCAAAAGCAACATATTTCAACAATAGCTTTTCATATTTAGCACTTTTGTTTTAAGTTTTATAGAAGACTTTTACATCAAATGATCATTTTAATGATTAAAGCGACAATTAGACAGGGAAGTAAAATGAAGGACTTGTTTATTTTGAATGCTTTAATAGTGATGACTTCATTAAGTCATTTTAGATTTATTCAAATATACTACTTTTAGAAAGATCATCTCTTTTAAATTGTCTAAAATCTTAGGAGAACCAATAAATTTAGTCACTCTTTAAAACAATATACTAAAAGAACATACCTAGGTACTAGAGGAAACATAGTTTGAACTAATTCTAATACAGCTGTACCAAGCCCTGACCCTGTACCTGAAAAGAAAATTATAGTTGGTAAAAAAATATCTCAATATTTTAGATAAAAATTAGACGAACAATTTTGTTAGTCAATAGTCAAAAGGAAAACCAAAATAATCTAGCAGCAGTTTAAAAGGACATTTTAACTGTTTATTTTTCATAAAAAACTTTATCTTTGAAATAAAATCTTTTTACATAGTTACTTTCGTATAACATTTCAAATTCACAGAAATTTTATTAACAATAAAACTATGACCTCATCTGTAGATATCTACTAATAGTTGTTGACAGAAAGTATTTCTGGTAAGAAAAGCTGATGTCATTTGGGGCAAATTGGATGGCATTGAAAAAATATTTTGCTAGACATGAGCTAATGTCCAGGGAAAGAACTGTCACAATTCAAATGTTTCCATTTTAGTAAGTAAATGTTGTTAATAGGATACCTATTTGGAAGTTACATCTTTACTTTCATGTAAGAAGAAGGGGAATATAACTTGAATAGTCATAATAAACTGGGAGTAACAAGTAAATAAGCTTGAATTATTTAAATTCCTTCATTAAATAATTTTAGATTAGTTACTAGGAAACAGCAACAAATCCGATTTATTTTTTTCATTCAGAATATTGTTACAATCTGGTAATACCCAAAAAGCTGGTATTGCTGTGGTAAAGCTTATGCAGCTTTGGAATGCTTAAAATCAAACTGCTTTCAGCACTCCATAATGTTTGAAGTTTCCTGCTACAATTTATGGTTGCTGAATTTACAATAGGCAGGTAGAAAGGTTTGCACAAATCAAGTGCTAATTTGTAAAAAATTTTAATCAAATTAACAAACATAGATAGGAGAGGAAGGTGTGGTATCAGTCAGATAATGTGCAGCACTCACTTCAAAAATATGAATACAGATATTATAAAATATAAATGAAATACATACTTACCTCCTCCCATTGAAAAAGTAAACAAGAAAGAGTCAAGTTTATCACATTCTTCAACTTCATGTCTAATAATATCTTCAATTTTATTATGATGATATTTAGCAAAATATTTATTTCCTTTGGCCCTGAAAGAAGAAAAAAATTAGAAAAACCAAAACTAATTCATTCTCAGAGAGAAGGTGTAAACTTGTAATTTGAAAAATAGTTTTAATAACATTTCATAATAGTTTTTGAGCCAATTAATCATTTAAAATATAATTAAACACAAGGAAATGAGCCAATACAGTCAGCAATCAATTAATCACTTAATATAAAAAAATTGTAAGTAAATACTTTTAAAATATGATTCTTTAAAAATAAAACATTACAACATTTGAATGATTAAATAATTGAGAGCTTTCTTGGAGAGTATATATATCACGAAAAAAAAGAAAAGGATTTTTAACACATTCTAATGATAATTGTGTTAAATAAAATGGACTTTTCTTTCACATGTAGTAAAGGCACAAAAATCCTCTCACTTTCCATGATTTATTGCATTTAATGGAAAACTTCACAATAAAAGTAACCAGTTTCTGGGCTTCATGTCATCCATTGTCTTTTTACATATATTTCACTTGAACTGCTTTTATGTTCACCCTTCTAAACAAATATTAATAGAGTTCTAGTACTAAGAGTATACATTTCCAAAACAAATTTTGTGTCACTTCCAAGAGTAACTTTATAGTGAGAAAAAGAAATGAAAAACAAAACTGATGGAATTTGCAAAAAATTAATTTTTGAAAATAGTTCAGCTTCTATTAACAGTAATAAAAGTAAGAGTGAAATATATATTAATGTTTAGGGATTGATGCTATGGGGGAAATATTTTTATTACAATCACAAATTTTTATTTTGCATAGTCGAATAAAAGCATAAAAATATTTCACTATAAAAACTAACTTTACAAAGTAACTTATTCTATATAGCACTTTGAAACAGATGCAGTTTTCAAGGTAATATTCTAAATTAATAAAGATAAATCTTTCATAATTATAAACTCTTATATCCTTTAATATCATTCAGCTTAGTACATTTAGTATTTAGTCCAAAATAAAAAAACTAACTTCTGTCAGTAAACATGCCTCAAATCCTCTAATATCGTTCAGCTTGGTACATTTAGTCCAAAATAAAAAACTAACTTCTGACAGTAAACATGCCTCATATCCTCTAATGTCGTTCAGCTTAGTACATTTAATCCAAAATAAAAAACTATGAAAAAAACATAAATATTCACTGCCTTACCAATTGTTTCCTGAACCTGAAACATCAGTCAAGATCTGCTTATTATTAAATACATTTTTAAGTGATCCTCTACAGCCCTCCTTGATGACGCCTTCTTCCATATCTATAAGGACCGCCTGATAGGTGAAATAATACAAGTTAAATAAAGTTTCTGTTCTAGTTTCAGTTATAAACTTTTAATTATTTGCTGATAAGTTAGAAAGAAATAATACATTATTCTCATACTACCAGTCAACAAATAAAAGTTTGAAACTAGGAGAACACAGCAATACAATGATGAAATAAATAATTCAAAGGTCAAAGGATAGTCACTAAAATAAAAGAAATGTGACATAAATCCACATTTTAAAATAATGACTAAGTTAATAATATGATGCAAAATTAAATAGTTATTAATATCAACAGCTAAATATATGCATTTAAATTTTAAAACTGGTATAACATTAGTTTTACGATTACAGTAAAACTTCTAGTCTTCCATCACAGATAGTTTGACATAGAAACAACCTAAATCTAAGGTAAAAATCAAGGCCTTAGAAATGAAATTTTGTTACAAGTATACAAATCTTGATTCTGAGTGAAGTTCAAAAAAGAAATGTTTCACACATAATTCTGTGCTCCATCTTAATGAAACTCACAATTTCCTTTCAATGTCTTCACTAGCATGAAACTTCTAAAAGATGTCCTTGTAATGTAATGGGAATTTTTATTACATTATACATAAAATTCTTATATTTCATTGATAATAAATTGAGCTCTATTTTCTATAACGGGTGTCCATTCTTTTAGCTTCCTTGGGCCACATTGAAAGAAGACCAATTGTTTTGGGCTGTACAAAAATATACTTAACATAAAAAATAGTTGATGAGTAAAAAAAAGTATAATATATAGTTGTCATATTTATGTCATAAATTTTATTAAAGATAACTATAGGAGTCATACAATTTATGTGATATTTAGCACTGAATTTGAGAAACTAATGCATCAATATCTGGGTCAATTGAAGAGGTCGTAATTCTCAGGAAGTTCTCAAGATGTTCATCCGATATTTTAGTTATAATTTGACTCACAGTGTGCTTCACTCTTGTGCATAGTAATTTTAATATCATTACAAATATGAATTATTAAATCTATAAAAACATCACTTTTCATTTTTGTAATGAAACTAATATACAGAACTAACATATGGAATTTTGTACAGAATTAAAGATATTTCAAAAGATGTATTGTCGATTTGTTGAATGAACAAAGTGGGATCTGTAATGGCCACCTGCCATCATCGCCAAGGCAGTCTATTGATATTTTTTTTCGCTTTGAGTTCTCTTTCTGGGCTGCACTAATACTTGCATCGGGCTGCGGGTTGGATACCCCTTGATCTATAATACTGAATATGTGTTGCTAAATAGCAACAAGATTATTTTCAGACTTATTTGCACCTTTGTGGTTACTATCATCATTATAGGGTTTGAGCTTAAGAGATTTTTATCAGAAAAACCAATACAATATCATTCAGCATTAAAGGTACAAAGAATGTTATTAAATTTGTTCTAAAATCCATTGAATATAATTCAAGAAAAGAGTTTTTTTTCAAGGTTTTTAGTGTACTTAATACTATGACAATGATGAACCCATAGCATGCATTTTGTTTCTCCTTTACTTTGTCATACATTCACAATGATTAATTTGGATCTAAAACTCATTTCATACTAACTATGGCAATTGTATACTTTGTAAGCAACTACCAACACTAAATTTCATAATTTTTGAAAAATTATTCAATTAACCAGAATGCCACACTGTAAAATGTTAACACAATTATATAAAATGGCTTAAAAACTCATTTAGCATTTAATTCTCAAAAAAAATATTTTTTTTATTTTTCCCAATATAATTATTATTAGACACCTGTTTAGTAAATTACTTGTCACTGGCCAATTACTAAATATTATATATCAACAATAAATCTTTCCTTATAAATATTATCCATATGTATATATACCATTATATGTAAATTCATTTATGTATGTATACATACTCTAGCATTGTAACATTCATCTAATGGTTTATCAGGAGTCATATCTGTTTTGCATCTCAGAAAGTAAGACATCTGTTCATCCTGAAAAAAAGAATTTTTTTTTTTCAATTGCAGACAAAAATTACAAAATTGTTTAGCTCTAAAATATATATTATAAAAACAATTAGAAATAAACTGGGAGTCCACTTAAGAAACCATATTATGGACATTGTAAAATTTAGCACATTGTAAAGGTTTAGGACATTGTAAAGTTTAGAAATATAGTGATTATGAGTAAAAGCAAAGAAATTTTAACCCTATTCACCAATGTAACTGATTTGTGTCATTCATAATTGTACAATTAATTGCTATGAGGTCAGAGACACAACAGATTAAGAATTTGGTTTGGTTAGATTCTGATTGCTACAGTAATTTTTTGCTATACGAGGGCTAATTAGGCCAGGACCTACAGCTTAAAGCTGATTCCATATGGATACAAACATGCATGCCAATAGTGGGAACAGAACAAATTAACTCTGATATCAAATACCAGCATACCAGCCATTCAGCATCATACAAAATTCAAACAGGGAAAGTTTCAAATGATTGTTTCACCAGGTAAGTTTGAGACAGAATCATGGAATGACTGAAAGTTTCCTATATTTTGTTTTTAAAATGTTGGGAGAGAAAATCCTTCGAAAATAAATTTACATGGCAGCAGATTAAGGGAACTCATTGTCTAATTAAGGGAACTCATTGTCTACTAAAAGTCATTGTTCATAGAAAAAGTAATTTATTAAATTTTTTTCTATTGCTCTTCAGTAAACTTGAAACTTATATTTTCAGGTAATCAGAGGTGAGTTATGAAAAACACACATAAAAAACACACATGAATTAGGAGACATAAAAATATTTCTTATTTGTATTACCTAAAGCTAACTGCTTATCCCAGTCATAGATTTAAAATACAAGACATAAAAAGAAGGGAGATTAAACTTGTAAAAAAATATGCAATCAAAATGATGTACTAAATGTATGTGAATTGCATTAAAATTTAAACAAAATATGACTGAAAATACAACAAGAAATCATATAGTAAGTTGCTTAAAAAGGTGATTAAAAGATGACAATTTTGAATACCCAGGGAATAACTAATCATATGTTTATGATTAACTGTAACTTTATTATCATTTAAGAAAGAGGTCTGTGGTATTTTGGAAAGCAATATCTCAAAAAACAAGATCTGTTGTTCATCCTATAATGATCTACGAGTTTCATGTTCTAGTTGGCATGAATGTTAGTAGTTGCATGAAATAAGCTTCAAACTTTAGTATCAAGTCTGTTAGTCATCATGTAGCAAAATATGACCAATAGTGCTCTTAATTAACTAACCCCTTTAATGCTCTGTTTACTTATGTTTCTCCTAACCCAGAGTCTTTGTTATTTACTAAAACTAGCATACCTACTCTGTTTATATAATGTGTAATATACTCGGCTCTCATAGTTAATTTCTCATGCATGGAATCCCAGCTATGTGAACAAATTGGGAATCAAATACAACTCCCATTGAAATCCATAGTATGTGGTCGCCAATCTTCCATGAACTGTAGAGGAGTGTGTTTGAAGGTGATATTGCTCCCTCCCCTTCCATAGTTCTTCTGTGGGTATAAGGTTCACTTCTCTCACTGTAGAAATACAAGAAAGAGTCTATTCCCATTATCGTGGATTATTTTTAGGAGTACATTTCTTGTTTAGTTTTGTTTTATTATTTCCTTCACACTCTCAAAAATGTTCCAAATACTTTATTGGAGGTGAATTTTAATGATCTCTTTATTAAGGCTGCTGTATATTAACCCTATTGGATTCGCTTACCTCAATGTTAACCTAGGGAGAAAAATTGTCTGCTATTTACAGCTACATAAATACTTTTAATCCGATAAAAATGGTATTTTCAGAAAGCCTGAACTTTTCTGCACCTTGCAACAGGATTCATTTTATAAATTTCATCCACCAAAGGAAATCAGAAGCATTTAAAACCCACTATACTTTTTCCATGGATAATTTAAATTTAGAAATATTATTTCCATTTTTTTTAAACGAAAAATTCCCCAAGGTATAAAATTTCGACTTCTATTGCAAAGAACAGTTTTTAAAAATAAATCTTTAAATTCAAGTTGACAATCCTTGGACACATTTTCTCCATATGTTAACATTGAGGTAAGTGAATCAATAAGATTAGTATACAGCAGCCTTAAGCATGGTGGACTTCAGAGATAAAGGACAATTTGCAATTGTCTGAAACTAGCTGCAAGCATTTTTACTTTAATTTTTACAGCATTTTTACATTAATACATTAAAGAACCTTTTATTTGTTACCTTATATGATTTTTTCAAGTTCTTTTAAAGTATAAAAGGGAAAAATATGTACAACAGCAAGAACAGCTAGAGTATTCTAGAGTGAATAGTTCAATACCAGAAGAGTAATCATAACATGTGATTCATCCATTTGGAAAAAAAGGGATCAAATGTGAAAATATTTTGCATGAGATAATGATTCTAAGTAAAAAACTGACAAATTTCAGGAGACAGAAAATGTTGTTTTAAAAAAAGTAGGTAGTTGGCTTCTTTTACAAACCAACGTATATGTAATGCAAAGATTGAATGTTTTTATTGCTTTCTAAGTTAATCAAGAACTCAACATTCTCTTTGGTAAAAAAGCACTTGAAAAGATATTGTCCTCAAAATGGTAAGTCATGCCAATCAAATGTTGAAGAGGATGCTTTAGCATCCTCTTCAACATTAATAAAAGCAATAAAAAAGCAACAAATTCCTCTCTTTTAAAAGCTAAATATCACACAAGAGCCTTTTGCATTATCTGATACCTAGACATTTTTTACAGTTAAACTAAAAACAAGACTGAGAAAATGACTTAAAGACTACCTTGTTTTGAATTGTTCTGTAACTCAGAGACTTAAATATAGGTTTATTAAGATGATCACTTTCAGTAAATGGTTATCGAAATTCCACTAATGCAGGATTCTATAAATCATTATATAATATCAAATAATACAATACACACATACATGACGATATATACTTCTGAAAATCAGATTGGGTATAAGAACCAAATCCCTACTAGAAGTGAGTTTTTATGCAGATTCTAATACATATTTTTGAATTTTAAAATGTACCAATGGCAATATTGCAATCAGTGTTTCTCACTTGTTATACACTGCTGGCCACCCAAATTGCAACACCAAGAAAGACAAGAGATATCACAACAAAATTTATTTTGTAGATAACATGTTGACCAAGTATCAAATGAATAAATTTATAGACTTCTGTGAAGTGTGGTTCCTGCCAAAATCAGTAGCCAGAGTAGCCGCCATTGTTGGAGATCACCGCTGCCACACGCCTCGGCATTGATTCAAAGAGACTTTGGATGAGTTCTTGGGGTACAGCAGACCAAGCAGCTTCCACACGTTGCCAAAGTTGATCTGTTGTGGCAGCTGGGGATGGAATCTGGGTCAATCGTAGAGCAACCATGGACCACATGTTTTCTATCGGCGAAAGATCCGGAGAGCGAGGCGGCCAGGGAAGCAATTCAATCTGGCGATTGACGAAGAACCGTTGGACAATGCGTGCCACGTGTGGTCGCGCATTATCCTGTTGAAATATGGCTGTGGGCAAGCCCTGAAGTTAAGGAAGGACAACTGGCTCCAACACCTCGGAGATGTAGCGCTGGCTGTTTAAAGTACCGGCAATGCGTACTAGAGGTGTGTGAGAGTGATATCCAATACCGCCCCATACCATAATACCCAGTGCAGGACCAGTGTGGCGGTGCATAACGCAGCTGTTCAGCATCCTCTCTTCACGGTGTCTCCAGACTCGAATGCGACCATCGTGGTGTTGCAGACAGAAGCGTGACTCGTCAGTAAAGACAATTTCATTCCATTCTGCCGTCCACATCCTTCTGTCATCGCACCATTGGCGGCGGAGACGTCTGTGGTTCTGCGTCAAGGGTAGACAAAGCAATGGACGTCTTGCGGACAGACCACTCTGCTGTAAACGGCGTCGAATGGTACGCGCAGACACTGGATGATGCGTTACAGACTGCATGTGCTGTGCTATGGTTCGTCATGTGACTGAGCGATCCGTCACTGCCATGGGCACAATTTGCCTGTCATCACGTGAAGTGGTGCGCTGAGGTGGATGCGATCGAACACGCCGGTCCGTCGTACCCTCCTGCATCCAACGATCACATATCCGCATTACAGTTGTTTGGTTTCGTCCAACACGACTACCGATTTCCCTGAAAGATAATCCACAATCTCGGTAGGCCACTATCCATATTCTGTCGAACTCGGATACTTGATCAAAAGATGATCGCTGTTTTCGACGAGGCATAATTGATCGTTTTTTTTGAAAAAACCACAAGAAAAACACAATTGCCGAACTTGAAATCGTCGAAATCTCAAAACCTTAAATAGCGCTTTGAAGTGGCGCCACAGGCGCGCGTGATGTGCGTCTGCGCTGAAATTCTAATCATTTGCATATCTCACCTCCGCTAATGCATGTTGTAAATTTCATGTTATTTGCATGTTTCCTTCAGGGTGTTGCATTTACAGTGGCCAGCAGTGTATTTTTGTGTATTATTGTTTACAATTATACCTTGAAAGTATTTTTGCTATTTTGAATTTATATATGATGCTTTTGCTCATCAAATGAAGCAAGACCTTAAACATACATGCAAAATAGCCACACTGAATGTCATACTTGCTTAATAAAAAAAAAAGCTATTTTTTAACAAAACTGTTTTGCTTTCACAAAAATTTAGCTCTTGAAGTTTACAGTTATTGGTGATTTTGATTTTCACATACAGTTTTGTCAGATTAAATAGAAATATTAATAACACATTCATTAATAGCTGATTCGGGCATTCAGGTTAGATTTGCACTTTGCTGTACTTTT
The DNA here is from genome assembly GCA_907164885.2 of Dolomedes plantarius. Classification (NCBI taxonomy): domain Eukaryota; kingdom Metazoa; phylum Arthropoda; class Arachnida; order Araneae; family Dolomedidae; genus Dolomedes; species Dolomedes plantarius. Next base: position 158,569,087 of record OU015494.1, on the reverse strand, counting down.
CCTTTATGCATTTATTACATTTTGCTAGTAGTCATCTCTTTATAATGTAAAGCAAAATTTTAGTGTCATTCTCAACTTGAATGACTCCATTTTACATGACACATACTTTTCTGCCATCCACATGATTTGGCATTGTTATTGAACGCAGCAGTAACCGTCCGACTCTTTCATCTCGTGAGGCATGAACTGTCGATCAAGTGTCGACAGCAAATCGAATGCGTCTAGAGGCATGCGCTAAAAGCAAGTTGAAAGGAAAGACGAACCGCAAGTCGAAAGCGAACGCGCACAAGTGTGGACATAGCTTAATAGTGGCATCGCTCCTATCCAAATGTCAAACGATTCCCCAATTAGAGCAACCGGCTTCTTTGAGCCTAACAACACGTCCTCTCTCAAATGCTGACATCTGCGAATATTGTTCGCGCACATGTATGCGAGGGATAGTTACTGTCTAACTGAGTACACGGAATGAAGTTTTCAAAGAATTTATGATCTGGAACCGAAATTTCGCTTCAGCGTCATATGTTCATTCACTGGCCGCCAAACTTTAAAATTTTGCATTTTCCGTCGAAACATGTATGCATACCAATTTGGGTCCAATTTGCATTCCCCTTCTTGGTGAGTCTTTTTTTTTCTGTCTAAGAGTGTACATACATACATTTTTATATAGACTAAAGAGCCAAAAAAACTGGTACAGGCGAGCGTATGCCAATAACGGAGATATGCACCCAATCAGCGTAACGCGAAGCGGTCGGCGATGCCTATGTAAGACAACAGGTGTCTGGTGAAGCTGTTACATTGGTTCCTGTAGCTATATAGGCAGGCTATCACGATTTATGTGACTTTGAACGTTGCGTTATAGTCGGTGCACGAGAGATGGGACAATGCATCTCCGAGGTAGCGATGCAATTTGGATTTCCACGCTTGACCATTTCACGCATGTACCGTGAAATATCAAGTATCTGGTAAAACGTCAAACCTCCGACAGTGGTGCGGCCGGGAAAAACCTTGAATGAACGGGACCGTCGACGACTGAGGACAATTCTTAAACGAGATAGACGAGCAACATTTCTTCAAATTGCTGCGGATTTCAGTGCTGGGGCATCAACAAGTGTCAGCGTGCGAACTGTTCATTGCTACGGTTTTTCGGAGCTTCAGGCCCATTCGTGTACCGTTGTTGACTGCACGGCACAAAGCTTTACGCCTCGGTTGGGCCAACACCTCCATTGGACTGTTGAAGATCGTTGCCTAGTCTGACGAGTCTTGTTTTTAATTGTATCGGGCGGATGGACGTCTACAGGTATGGAGACAACCTCATGAATCCATGGAACGTAATGTTAACAGGGGACTCTTGAAGCTGGTGGAGCATTTGTGATGGTATGGGGCGAGTGCGGTTGGCGTGATATGGAACCCGTAATATGTCTAGAGACGACTCTCAGAGGTGACGGGTACATAAGCATCCTGTCCGATCATCTACACCCATTCATGTCCAGTGGGCATTCCGACAGACTTGGATAATTCCGACAATGCGACAGGACAATGCAACACTCAACACGTCGAGAGTTGCTACCGAGTAGCTCTTCTGACTTTGGACACGTCCATTGGCCACCTAATTCCCAAGACATGAACATTACTTAGCATATCTGGGAATGCCTTGCAACTTTCTGTTCAGAAGAAATCTCCACCCCCTCGCACTCCTATGGATTTGTGGACTGCCCTGCAGGATTCATGATGTGAATTGCCTCCAGGATACCTTCAGACATTAGTCGAGTCCACGTCGTGTTGCAGCCCTTCTGCGTACTCGTAGGGGCCCTACACGATATTAGGCAGGTGTACCAGTTTTTCTGACTCTTCAGTGTATATATAGATAATGGAAAAACCCACAAAGAGTCAATTCTTTGAATTCTTCCAAGCATTCTGAAATTAACAACATTTTGTTTTAAAATCTAAACAAAGTTATAGAGTAGACTTTCTGGCAATAAGGCACTTCTCCAGTAGGATGAGGTATTCTGCAACACAAACAATGATAGTTTCAACTGATAAACGATGAAGAACACACAGGGTGTTGCCGAATTCGACCGACAAATTCAGAGGGGTGATACTAGGCATCAAGACGAGCAATAATCACATAGGAATGTATGACCGGAAACGCAAACCTGGCGCTGGAGGGCGCTGTTTACTTAATCGGACCATATCTCTTACCAACTTCATTGGATGGCCGGAAACATTGTATTTTTCTGGAGGGGGTAGAAAACTCAAAACAAAACAGGATCACATAGGAATGTATGACCGGAAACGCAAACCTGATCAGCTAGAGAATAAACAAAGATGCAGAAATGAAAAGTCAACATTGAGTCCTCTGAATTTGTCGGTCGAATTCGGCAACACCCTGTATATTAAAGCCCCTTTAAAAAAGGTTTGCTAAGGAAGAAGTTGCAAGAATAAATAGTCATAATCAAGAGACTGATGTTTTTTGAAGTTTTTTTTCTTTATTTCAGATAAAAAAATCTTAAATTCACTTGATTTTTTTTCTTTCCTAGGAGAAAAAAACAGTAAGCCTAACCAACAAATATCTACATCGACTGACGACTCACAGTCACATCCTCAAAATGTAGAATAAATTTCTGCTTAAAATCATCTGTTATTTACAAAGATCCTTACTTCTAAAATTAATTCCAGTAATGTTGCATAATTAGATACAAGAGAAATTAAGTGAAGAAAATGAGAAATTAAAAATGTTTTCCTATAAATTATAATTACTCGTATAAACACAAAGAGATACAATAAAATTGGCATAAAAGTTAACATACACTTAAACTTTTTCGGTGTTCTGTATACTCTTTCATTGTAGACTCCCAAAACCGAAACCCTACTTGGTTTCCACACTGCCCCACTAAAAGGAAGAGAAAATAAAGACAAAATTAAACACATACGTGAAAACACATACATAAAAAGAATTATAGGAATTACAAAGAATTTTGTAAAACAATGAAACACTACCTTCACTAGTCAGGATTTTCTTGAATGAATGTAAAAATTGAATAATTCCAAACATTACACAGGTCTGCGAACCAAAAACTGACTGTTTGTTTTTTTTGTATGGATTTTTTTAACGCTCAATTTAGGAAAAATAAGGAAAAAAATTATCACGTTTCTTCAAAAAATTCAATTTTTCAATCACTAGGGAGTTTTATGGGGTTTTTCTTGATAAAATTGAGATAATATTCATTAAAAAATCAAAAACTGAGATGGAATTTTTGAGAAATATATTGTATAAATAATAAATAAATAGGGCTCTAGGTAGTTTAGTGGTATCGCGTCGGCTTTCGGCGCCGAGGGTGCTCTGTTCGAATTCGGACAGGCACCATTTAATACCTTCATGTCTAGGCCGGATATGAGCACGTTAATTCCGTAGATCGGAAAGTCCCTCTATGAGGATGGTAGAGTGTACGACCGCCCCCCCCCCCTCCCAGATGTCGACCTCGGTGTTTGCTCGGTCAAAATTGAGGTGGTACCTAGCAAAGACGGATTCTGACCCTTGTGGTGCTATTGTAAATCGGACCCGTACTCCTCAGCCCACAAAGCCTATAGGGACCTGGTCTGGAACACTTCCTAACAGGGAGCATTAGCAACAACAATAAATAAAATTAAAGCCCTTTGCTATTGTAAAAGTTGTTTTCCTTCGAAACCACCTCGCTTCCCTTACGTACAATATAATTCATCCAACTGGCAACTGGTCATTCATTCTTAACGGAGCCCAAACGCAATATTGATATATAAAGGAAATGAATACGCCTCAGTTCCAGTCGGACATTCTGTTAATCTGAAAGAAAACGTTTGAAAATTTTGCCTTGTTTCTTGAACAAATCCAACACTATGACCACAAGTGGTTAATATGCGGGGATTTTAAAGTATTGACAATACTATTAGGTCAACAATGAGGTTACCCAAAATACCATAGCTTTCTTTGCTTATGGGATAGGCATAACAGAGGATATCACTGGAATAATACAGACTGGCCACTTCGAGACACTCAAGTCTGGAGAAATAAACTTAACCAGGAAAGATTGGTTCCTCATCAATTTTTTTAAACCACTCTTTTATATAAAATTAGGGTTCATATAGCAATTCGTTACATCTCTCCCTCAAGGTGACGAATGCTCCAAATAGCTCTTACAGTTACCAGGTTTATCTGAAGCCAATTGGTCCTGACATCAAAGAAAATTTTGCGCCTTTTCCTAGAAGCTCAACCGAATCAACCTGTCCAGCAAGTTATGGACCATGGAGTAAGTCCCCCGAGTTTTACCAAAAGGTTGGTTGGTTGGTTTGTTTGGGTTTTTTGGCGCAAGGCCCAGAGAGGACAAGCTGCGCCAGTTTTACCAAACGGACATTGACAGCTTCTAACTTGGACTGGATCGTGTGATTTCCCCCGAAGTTTGCACGTGCGTGGTAGACAATACGTTATTATGTTGTCCAAAGATTTGCAGCTATAAAAATACTACGATATAATTGTCTTACAGTGTATTTATATTTGTTTTTATTATTAAATATGTCTAACAATTAAACCGCCCTGTAGATATAAATTGATTGAGCGCGGCGGATCTGGTCAACTAACTCGGGTGTACTTATGCAGGAAATTGTGTAACCTACGAACATTTACAGTTGGGAAATTAACCTTCCCACACCTTCATTTGATAGTGCATTTTTTATTCAAGCCATGAAAGAAATGGAAAAGGAAGTTTGGCTATCCTATCAGAAGGTCATTAAAAAATTTTTAGGCTACCACAAGGATCAAAACTACGAGCACATTGTGGAACACCTATACTGAAAGCATTCCAGGCTGAATGTTACAAAATTACCTTAAAACTACATATCTTGCATTTACATGTGGACTATTCGCTGAAAACTTGGGAGCCATCATTAAGGAGGAAGGGGAAGAGTCCATCAAAACATTAGAGATAGGGAACGGAGATATGAAGTATAGAGGATTGTAAATATGATAGCATAGTACTGCCGGATGTTCTTTCAGGATACAACGGAACCGCTCACGAGCGGAAATGCACCTGAAGATTCCAAGTTAAAAAAGAAAAAAGCAATTTCATACGGTTATGAAATCAAGAATACCTACAATACATTTCCTTTTATTGAATCGGTTGACATATTCTTCAATCCAAAACTCGTGACATTAATACTGGAATTTACATTAAATGCTTTAATTTTTGTTAACTTTTTTCGTCTACCGTAAACTCAATCACTAAGCTATTTAGCCCTAATTTGCTTGAAATCTGGAAGTGATAGAGCAAAATGGGTTATATTTTCAGTTTCAGAGTACCGAAAAACAAATGAGCCACTTAAAACTTCCAGGTAATTTTTTCAAAACAATTTTTTTACAGACCTGTGTTATTAGAGCTATTTTATTACCCTCAATCAAAATATCTTCAAATAAATATGCCTTTACGTTATTATACGGAAAATACATCACTCATAGTGGTCGCAGAGCTAAAATATTTGCTCTTTTTTTACAGTTATTCTTGTTCTTTGGTCTTTTTTTTTTCATTTCATCAACAGTTTTCCACAATGATGGCAAAAACTGTGATTTACACTTTGCATAATACAAAATGTGCCACTAACAAGCAGAGTGGACATCAGTGATTACTTAAGACAAAGCACATAACCTGCATATAGGAGATAAACGAATCCATGTGAAAATTAATAACTTCTCTTTTGCTTATTAAAATATGTATCAATGAATTTCAGTCTGAGCTAATTAACATATAACTTAAGTTATATAGAATTATTCCTAGTTGAAGTGTTCAAGTCATTTAAAAATTTGTGTTTCAGAAAAATATACAAGAAAGACACATATAAGTGATATTCTATTATATATCATTCATTAAACATAACTAAAGAGCCAGAAAAACTGGTACACCTGCCTAATATCGTGTAGGGCCCCCACGAGCACGCAGAAGTGCTACAACACGACGTGGTATGAACTCGAAAAATGCCTGAAGGTATCCTCGAGGCAATTCACACCATGAATCCTGCAGGGCAGTCCATAAATCCATAGGAGTGCGAGGGGGTGGAGATCTCTTCTGAAACGCACGTTGCAAGGCATCCCAGATATGCTCAGTAATGTTCATGTCTGGGGATTTAGGGGCCAATGGAAGTGTCTAAAGTCAGAAGTGTGATCCTGGAGCCACTCAGTAGCAACTCTCGACGTGTGGGGTGTCGCATTGTTCTGCTAGAATTGTACAAGTCCGTCGGAATGCGCAATGGACATGAATGGGTGTAGATGATAGGACAGGATGCTTATGTACCCGTCACCAATGAGAGTCATCTCTAGACATATCAGTAGTCCTATATCACGCCAACCGCACACGCCCCATACCATCATAGAGGCTCCACCAGCTTGAACAGTCCCCTGTTGACATTACGCTCCATAGATTCATGAAGTTGTCTCCATATGTCCATCTGCCCGCTACAATTGGAAACGAGACTCGTCAGACCAGGCAACGTGTTTCCTGTCATCAATCCAATGGAGGTGTTGTCGGTCCTAGCAGAGTCGTAAAGCTTTGTGTCGTGCAGTCAACAACGGTACACGAGTGGGTCTGCAGCTCCGAAAATCCGTATCAATGACAGTCCTTTGAACTGTTCACACGCTGACACTTGTTGATGCTCTAGCACTGAAAACCGCAGCTATTTGAGGAAGTGTTGCACGTCTATCTCTTTTTAGGATTCTCGTCAGTCGTCGACGGTCCCGTTCATTCAAGTCACATAAATCGTGAAAACCTGCCATTGTAGCTGCAGGAACCGATCTAACAGCTTCGGTCAACTATGAAATGTAGTGAGCGGCATCTTCTGGGCCACGCCCTCGGGAGCCTTCTTACTATCGGTTGGGCAAGGAATAACAACTAATGGCCATAAGGTGGAGACAGAGAGAGAAAAGTGATTGGAGGCCTCTAGGATCCATGAGCTTAAACAAAACTAATATGACAGAAATTTTCTGTCATACTACTAGGAGAAAGTTTACGGATAGCAGCTAGGGAGGAAGTTTAAGGATTTTTAGAGATAGAATATTTTTTACCGTAGCCAAGGCTACGTATTAATTTTATAATTTTTTAAATTGTTTTTACCGTGCAAGCACGTATTTATTATTTATTTATTTTTGGAATAGAGGAAAGAAATTAACGAACAAGAACAGCACGAGGCCGTTTCTTGTTCTCAGCAGCGGCTGGGTCATAGTCGAAATTTTCAAATAAAAGTTCATTATCAATGCTTAGGAAGAAGTTTGATGCTAGTTTTTTGAGATAATTTGGAATAGTGAGCAGATTTAATTCATTTTGCAGATCAACGTTCCTAAAACCAAGGTGCATCAACAATTTGTCTTATAGTTGTGTTTTAGCATACAGTGAGGTGATTGATAGTGGAAACTGCTGCATATGACCAAGCCGGAGCTGCATAAGTTAAAAGCGGTCTTAAGAAGGATTTGTAGATATATATATATATATATATATATATATATATATATATATATATATATATATATATATATATATATATATATGCATGCATGCGTGTGTGTGTGTCATGTTCAAATATTACATCTAAAACTCATTGTGAATTTGCAGTCATAGGTGGTATGAGTGTTCAAAACACAATAATCCAGTTTCATACATATACACTGAAGTGCCACTGAATTAGGGATACCTACCTAGTAACGAGTTGGGCCTCCCCTGGCCTTGATAACGGCTGCCACATGACGAGGGACAGATTCAACAAGGTTCTGGAAACGTTCCACGGGAACGGCTTGCCAAATATTAGTTAAAGCTGTCTATAATTCAGTAAGGTTCTTTGGTGCTGTGTGATGGCCTTTCACGCCTTGTTCCAAAACAACCCAAAGATGCTCAATAGGATTTAAGTCTGGGCTTCTAGGTGGCCAATTCATGACAGAGAAGTCAGAGGAATGCTCATCCAACCAGCCAGTAGCCAACCGGGACTTGTGAGAGGTACAGTTGTCTTGCTGGAAAACTCCATTACCGTGCGGATAACAGAACAGCATAAACGGATGGAGGTGATCACCCAGCAACTCTACGTACCGAATTGCATTGAGGGAGGTTGGTACACGCACCAAAGATCCCAAACTGTGCCACGAAAAAACACCCCAGACCATGATTGAGCCACCATGCCCTTGTACAGTTCCAGCCAGGCATGCAGGATCCATGGCTTCATGAGCCTGACGCCATATTCTCAGCCTCCCGTCGGCGTTAAGTAGTCGGAATCGAGACTCATCACTCCATGCTACTCGTTTCCAGTCTCTGTGCTCTCTTGCCCAGGCAAGACGTGCAGCCCAATGGCGAGTATAGAGCAATGCTACTCTCGTAGGTCGACGGCTCCCGAAACCCATACGGTGAAGCGAGCGTTGCACAGTCCGTTTACTGACTGCACGACTGGCACCGTCATTAAACTGGGTGGTAATTTGAGCTAATGTTTGGCTTCGCTGGCTACGTACAATACGCCTGAGCCGTCTCTCACCACGCACTGTTAAGGCTAATTGTCCTTTGCAGTTTGCCCGATCGCTAGTTTTTTTCCCACCATCCATGTATTCTTGGTATACTCTTGACACTGTCGACCTTGAAAATCCTAGCTGCCTGACGATTTCAGAAATTGAATGGCCCATGCGTCGCGCACCTACGATTTGTCCGCGATCGAAGGCGTCTAAATCAGGCAGTTTACCCATACTGGCAATTCCAACAACTAATTCAGAACCACAGTACGCGCTATATATGCAGTTACCACAGCACCCTCACTTGCGCATACATGATACGCAGCGCTACACAATTTGCATAGGCTTTGCTATCCCTAATTCAGTGGCACTTCAGTGTATATACAGTTGGCTCTATGTTTAACGATGATCTCTATAAAGACGATATTTCCCAGTCCCGGCACCTCCGACGTTATGGGAAATGTTACTTTTTCACAAATTCTATTTAAGGATGATCTCTACACAAATTCTATTTAAGGACGATCTCTGCTTAAGGATGATTTTTCACGGTCCCTTGAAAGTCGTTAAACAGAGAGCCAACTGTATAAACACCTTTATTAAGACAGTCTCTGTGAGAGTGATGAGGTCTTTTCTGAAGGAATCCGCTAAGTCTATCTGAAGAGTGTTAAAAGGCAATTGTAGTCACATAACACCCCAAATATCTAAAAATAGAACTTTCCTTGTGGTCACGATTTTGATTCTTAATAAAATTTTGTACTCTATAACACAACAGAAGGGCACTGCTGTGTAGTCAAAACTGCCAAGCTTGCTATATTACCACTGTCGTGTTCAGTTTGGAGCATGCCTGAGGATAGATATAAAAATTATGAAAAGTTTAACAGGGGTTAGTAAAATTTGAAATTAATCAGTCAAATTAAGTTAGGGAACGAGTTTTATATGTTAGGGACTGAGGAATAGTTTTTGGTATAACAATTATATACAAGATAAAGACTGTTGGTATATACTGTTATTTTCAGATAAATAGATGAAAATGATCTGAGGTCAGCTGTAATTTGACTATACACTTTTAATAGAAAGTAGCAGATGTCATAAATGATAGATCAGACATTAAATAAAATACCCATGCTTGAAAAAAGCAATTACAATTAAATTCTACATAAGTTACCTTGTATTAAAATAGATTGTGGCATCTTCTCTTAACAATATACGATGAACAATGAATCAGATGATCTAAAAAGAAATATAAGAAAATGACAATTTAAAAAAATAAATATAAGAAAAATTAATAAACAATGCATATATCAAAATTATTACTTGTGATAGCATTAAGTTGTTAGAAATTTAATACACAAAAAGAGGAAATCAACAAAGAAATAAATTGTAAAAATATAACTTATCACTGCAAAGAAATTGTATGCATGATGCAAATACAAGAAATTGTAAGGTAAATGAAAATTCTTCAAGCACTGAATGATATTAATGACTTATTCACCAAAAAAATATTTAGATAAAAGTTCACAGGAAACAGTCAAATTATAAATGTTTAAAGCATTATTAAAACAGGTTTTTAGATGCAATGAGAATTTCAACTTTGGTCTACAAAATAAAAATTAAAGTTTTTCAAACTTTTGCACTTATAATGAGAATTGCAATAAAAAACATTAATAATTTTTGCAAAAAAGCAAAATAAAAACATTTTGATATACTATCACTCTAAAGAGGTTGAGGTATTTAAAGTTCCTTATTTAGAATCCTTTATATGAAATACATAGAGTATTTAACGCATAAGAGCAATAAAACATTAATAAAGATTCAATCAATAAACCAATCTATGGCTATATTGAGAGCTATCATTCAATGTTTGACTAACAACATGAGGGAAGTCAAATATATGTATTTTAAATCAGACTTTTGACAAATCCTGATTCTTGTGCTTAGCAGTTTCATATATTTGAAGCTAGCTTGGCCAGTTCATACAATGGATCTGATATGATAGATCAAAGCTTTGCCAAGAGTAAGAGTTGAACTTCAGACCTCTGAAAATTGAAGCCAGCATATCATAACTACTAGAACCATTATAGCCCGTAAGGGGATTTTGTCACCAGAAAACTATTCTTTCATTATCCTCAATTTTGTCTCATGGCACAAGACGTTAGGTTTTTACTTTAATAATTCAGGGTATTAACTGCTCATATAAATATTTGTGTGTGTTGATATCGTGCTGAAAACAAACTTTAAATGGGATAAAGTAAAGCTAGCTATCCAGTATATGTTTTTCCTGTATGGCAGCAATATCATAACTTATATGCAAATATCTAATGCATTCTTTCTGCCACATGCCGATTAAGATAGGCAAATAGTATCAGCACATGATGAATTGTAATTGGTCAATCAGCACAAGCAAATGCAAATTATACTTACCAGACGAATTACTATACATAGCTTGTACATGTTTATCTGTTGCAGCTCTACTTGTTACTTGTTTTGTTGTACTAGTGTCCATAGCAGTTTTGATATAATTTTATATTAGTTAAACTATGTTAGGCTCAGATATTACAGAAGTGTTTTTTTTATCCTCGAAATATATCGAAGTTTGCTAAATTATACATTCCTTTCAGTTTTAAATAAATTCTAATTGCTCAATTTCTCGCCTCAACTTTTCTTTTGTTAAAACTCAGGTATTAGCTGTGCTATTTTAAATATTTATTACCTACAACAAGATTATAGTTTAAGGCTATAGCTGGCCAACTATATATATATATATATATATATATATATATAAATATATATATTCATTCTCAAGACCAGTTTTTTTCCATTGACTTTAATTTATTTTCCACCTGACTTTAATTTATTTTATCACCTAACTCGGCAAACAACTGACATAATGCAACCTTAACTAAATCTCTGTCTGTTGTAAAAAACTACTCTTTTTATTGAATAACATATAGTAATCCTGCAGTAAATAATTTTGGATATTTGCAATACTCGCTTTGAAAAAATTCAAGCTGTTTTATAAGCAAAAGGTCATCCTATAACATATTAATGTTAGATTTATATCACAGGCTATGCATATAAATTATATTATATTTATATAAATTACCTGTGTATGTTTAAAATATACCTGAAATAGCTTTAGAAAATTGTGTTCTAAAAACATCAACAAATAAAAAAATTGGTAATAAAATAAAAATACTATCATAATTTACAATAGAAAAAATATTTTACTTATTTCATCAATATTATGATACTACTTGTGCAACTTAATGAATTTAAATTTTTATAATTTTACATAATGGGAAAACATGTCAAATTGAAAGCAATCAGTTTTTTTTTTTTTTTTTTCTAAGTAAATATTTGATAACTAATAAAAATAAATGGTAGAATACAGATTCCTATGAAAGAAACATTTCTACTTTAAATTTCTATGTAGTTAAAAAACTGATGGATTATTTAAGCAAATGACTTGAAAATGATGTATACTAAATTTTTTTAATGACAGATAGTAAACATATCAAAAAACATTGCTGTGATTTTTATAATAATAATAATGGTGAAGGTAGAAAGAAATTAAGAAAAACCTAAAACAAGAGAAAATATAACACTGAAATATTGTGTGAACTAAATCTTCTGTGGCTAATTGTTAAAACATAAACACAAATTGTTAGGAGATTTTAAGGACTGACTATAGTGAGCAAGAGAGTAACTGAAACAGAAAAAATAACTCTTTAATTAGGTATATTATATTTTTTAGCATTAAATTACAAAAATTTTAGAAAAATATGTTATGAAATTAAAAATAATGACAACGATCAAGGCAGACAGAAATTAAGAAGAACTGAAATTGAGAAAAAATACTAACCCCTTTTTCATAAAATAATGTATCTTCCCAAATGCAGTTCGGCAGCCGCTCTGCCGACTTCTTCGAAGACGAGATGCAGACTGCTCACTTTTGACAACTAAAGACCCTAACGTTGAAAATTGACATGCGTCTCAATACTAGCGTCTAGAAAAAGGGTACTATTTTCCAGTCAAAAGTAACTGAGCTACAGGCGCCATCTATTAACATAATAGTGAAACAAGCATGTTACATTTTTATTACAATGGGATCATTTTTATTTATGCCCACATGCTATTTGCGAAATTCATTGATTTTTTTCCTTCAAATTATAGATTATAATTTATAATTTTGAAATCCATAATGAACTATGGAAGATGCGAATTCGTTTGCAGCTCATGAAGAAGCTGCATCTTCTTATCATGATGAAAAAGTTGGGGGGGGGGGGGGGCTTACCTTAAAATAATTTAATTTATTTAAAGTTAAGTTGAGGGGCGAACGTTCCCCCCCCCCAACTTATCTTTAGCTTATCTATATCTTTATCCTTAACATAGTTTTTAACAATCATATGATCCATAGCAAAAATTCTATGCTATATTATTTTTTCTTATTTTATTTATAGCATATTTATTTTTCTCATTGTAAAACTTTTGAATATTACTCAAACATCAATTCCATTGATATTCAATTTTTAAAAAATCATATTATTTTGTATTTTAAGGACCGCCAGGCAGTCAAAGTGTGGAGGAGGCCCCTAACTGAATTCATTTTGTGCCCCCCCCCCCTTTCCCCAGAAAAAAAAAAAGTTATAAGCACGCTACACCTATGGTGATGCTTGTGATAGCATTTATTGTTAATCTGATGAAGAAGAGAGACAGAATTTTTTTTATCTTACTCCACATTTTTTTAACAATCAAGAGGAATAAAAGGCGAGTGGCCTTTCTCAGCAGGGTGTATTATCTACATAGTAATTAAATCCGTTTCAGTGTAAACTATCATATATTTTTCAAAATAAATTTAGTTTAGAAATACAAGAAAATTTAATTATTGATTTACCACATTCACAAATTTTACAAAATAATGGATTTATTTAATATTAATATGACAAAATGTATTATATTATGATTAATATGACAAAATTTCAGAATGCTACCTTTCATTCATGAATGTAATGTAACAAGGTTACGGTTGATATTTTCTAATAATAAACTATAATAAATAACAAATACAATAAATTAGGTCATTAACAGTAAATAGGTCATTCCATGGTAAAATGGACATTGGAGGCATTAATAAATAATGTAAATTACATTTCTTTTTTCTTTTTAATGAAAGGAGGGTGGGGTGGTTAATGCAGTCTTATTGTTGTACGAATATGTATTTATATAAATTCATTATTTGCTGAGTGTTTATTAAAATATAATGTGTGCTTTAGTACACTGTTTTATTTCTTGTACTTAAAATTAGTCATATATCTTAAATTTATAAATATTCAAAATTTGAGTGATTTATGTGTTTATCAGCAAAAGAATGATAAAGTATAATAAAAATATAAAATAAAAGAATAATGTATTACATTAAAGATATTTGTATCATTGATTTTGTTTCCGCGTTGGCTCGAAGTGTTTCTTATTGATGGTTATTAAAAACTTATTTTTTCTTAAAAATTAAACAAAAAATTATTCAAACACTTTGCACTAAGAAAAATATTTTATCTCTACCCATTTATCAGAAATTGATCATTTTGAAAACTCTATAAAAATAGATAGGCATAAATAAAATTTATCCCATTGTAATGAAAATGTAATATCCTTGGTTCACAATTACGTTAATAGATGGCGCCTGTAGTGCAGTTACTTTTGTCACACGCGTCTCAATTCCATAATATGCGCGCATGCGCAGTTCGATTCCAGAATATGCGGGGAAACTGCGCATGCGCTGGGACTTGAAAATCTGAAAAACCGTTCATCGAAGTAGGTAAGCTTAAGGGATCATCATTGATGTACAAAATGCATCATTTTCTGTAAACAGAAGATGCGCGAGCGTCTCTCCCTGAATAGATGAGATTCGTAGGGTATGGGTAGTAACATTTGGCGAGTATTCGCGAATATTTCTCGCAGTGGCGTAGCGAGAAGGGGGCAAGGAGGTCTATCATGCCCCGGGCGCCACTCGCAGAGGGGCGCCAAATAGTCCTTTTCACTAATATTATATTACTATATGTTTTTCGAGATGGGGCGCCAAAAAGGTATTGTGCCCCGGGCGCCAGTTATGCTCGCTACGTCACTGATTTCTCGATATGTGTAATTTGTCATTCACGATGTTCCTGCTTACGTCATATGAGTACGTCATATGTGGCATAACATTGAGATTTTTTATATTTTTTCATTCTTCGCGAACGGTGCGAGTACTTCGAAACCTTTTACAGTTATTATTATTTTATTTACGAGAATTGTCCTAAAGAGAGCCCTAAATCGTCCTTACGAGAATCGTGCGAAAGTCCTATGGGAACTATTATTCCCATACTACGGACATCAGAAGGTATAAGCAACAATTAGAACTTAACATGTTCTTTTATTTAAAAGTTGACACATAACATAAATTTACAGTAATCGTTATGAAACCTGGCTCGTAGTTCATCGCAGTGAATTCGGAGCGGAAAAGCGTACGGGCCTGTTCACATAGGAGTCCGTGACGTTGCGTTAAGGAAAAGATGACGTTGAGACGAAAATAAACCAATCATAGTCGTTAAAAATTGCATTGCTAATAGTTTGGAGGCATATGATTGGTTTATTTTCGTCTCAACGTCATCTTTTCCTTAACGCAACGCAACGGACTCCTATGTGAACAGGCCCTAAGTACCACGCTAGTACGGAAAAGTGAAGTAGTGAAAATCGGTGTTCCAATGTCCGCGGCAATCCCTAATCCTGCGCGAACCAGATGCGCAGAACGCGACGTCGGAGCTGTCTGCGAGTTGGGTTGCCACAGTCCTAACGCATGCGCGCATATTATGGAATTGAGACGCGCGTGGAAAAACAGCACCCATGAAGCTACAGATGAAGCTACCCATGAAGCCCGTAGCTCTATGGTCTAGAGAAAGGGTGCTATCATGAAGCTACAGCCTTTAGCTTCATGCTCTAGACAGACATCTAACCGCTAGTCGTCCATAATATGAGCGCATGCGCAAATCAATTCCATAGCATGCGCGCATGCGTGAGAACTTCGTTTCAGTGAGAAACAGACTGAATTTGGGGCACTGTATACATATTGAAAATAAGCAATAGTAAATAGGCTGATGATGAACACTTCATTGTCGTCGAATGTGTACAGTAACCTCAAAGTGTTAGCGCTTATTTAGCGAGTTGGGCATTGTTTATCACTAATTGTGTTGAGGGTGATTTGACAATCAATTGGAGCGAGGTATAACGTTTTCATTTCAGGTAAGAGAACGAGGGAAATTTTGTAATGTGTTTTGATATGAAGCGAGTCAAAAATGATGGTAGAAATTGAAACACTCAAACATTTTTATTACTGTACGGCTAATGTTTTAAAGGCTTGTAAACAGTTTTTTTCTTTTTGCAGGTAGAGGAGCACAGGTTATGTTGTTTTTTCAATCAATGTCTTGCATTTTATTCTGTTAACATGGTTTTTTTAATTCCCCTAAATTAGCGCTGTGAAATTTGTAAACAAATTGTTTCTTAACAGTTGCAGTTGCGGTTACAGTTGAAAAAAAAAAAGATTTTACAAAATAAACCTGATCGACAATCGACGTAACATAGCGATCGCTTTTCCTCGATAATTCCTTTGCTTTAGATAATTCCAATTCAGTTGTACCATTTTAGAAAATAGCAACAGAAAACAGCGATCAGATTAACAAGAGGTTTGAAGCAACCGTGTTATTCATTTACATTTTTTCGTTTTCTTTTTGAGTGAATAAATAAAGCCAGAAGGTAAAATGTTTTATTCTGCTCAGAATATGATTTTTTTTATTTCGAGAGATCACAGAAGAAGAGTACCGCTAAAATCAAGCATACAATATAAAATTATTGAAATCATGAAGTTAGACAAGGAGCGTAAGTTTCAATGGGGAATTCCTCGAAAAATGGACCGATTTTGGTCGCTCACCGGCTGACGGCGCGACATGTAATGTAGGTACTAATTTTTCATTGAGTTATATGGGCGCGTATTTTTGAAAATTGTTTTACAAATGTTTACTTTATTTTGTGCACATATATGCCAGGATGTTTTGCACCTGATTGTACTAGTGGCTATCCATTAGTCTTAAGAAGAAATAAAGAAACTTGACAGAAAAATCTTAGTTTGTTTTCTACTACTAAGATAAGAATATTATTATTGTTTTGTTTTAATATAAGATTTTGTTTTAAGACAGCTGCTGTGTTTTAAGCGAACACAAAGTTAAAACAGCTTAAATTCTGCCGGAAAGAAGTGTGTTTTATTTTCAATCATCCCTATATCCCATTAGAAAAAAAGGTGTTCACAAAGCTCTATTGTCTGTAAACAAATGTAAATAATTACAGAAATTATTGCTCTAAACGACTTAATCAACAAAAGATGTGCGATACTTACATATATAATGAAATATTAGTTTTTGATGTTTTTCATATTTTTAATTAAAAATTTACCTTTATTAGCGATTGTAATTCATTTGATATGTTTGTGGAATGTAACAAGTTATCTGAGAGTGAATTTTATACCTAGCATACAATTTTCATTTTATAAATATACATTAATTTTGTTAGTTGTTAATTTCAATTCTATTCATTCCAGGATAGTGAACTTTTGGAGAAATCGCGACAAGCCATCCCCAGAAAGGACAAAGTTTTCAGTGTTTTTGACAAGCTCTGTGAGTTGCATTTTGAAGAAGAGTGTGTAGAAAGGTCATATACAACTACACTCGCTGGTGGAACA
Source organism: Dolomedes plantarius (assembly GCA_907164885.2). Taxonomy (NCBI): domain Eukaryota; kingdom Metazoa; phylum Arthropoda; class Arachnida; order Araneae; family Dolomedidae; genus Dolomedes; species Dolomedes plantarius. The sequence continues at coordinate 158,551,823 of OU015494.1, read as the reverse complement.
ACATTTACTCATGAGAGAGGAAAACCTCATCAAAATGCAGGTTCTATACCAACATTATTCTCTAATTTACCAAAATACAAGGTGGGCCCATAAAGTAACCGGACAATTTTTTTATAAATAAGAAATATATTAATCACCTTCAAATAAATTTATCTCCTTCAAAATAATCGCCAAAGGAGTCCTATACAATTTTTACGACGTTTCTTCAAGTCATCAAAACACTGTTTATAGGCGTTGGATCTAACCGTTCGCAAAATACGCGTAAACATTTGATGTAATATCCGAGGCGTTTTCAAATCTCTGTCCTTTTATGGACATCTTAAGCTTCGGAAAAAGGAAAAAATCAGCTGGCGATAAGTCGGGAGAATATGGTCAGTGATTTATCACTGTAATTGAATGCTTAGAAAGATATTGTTGTACAGAAATTGCTGTATGGGGCCTAGCATTATTGTACAAAAGAAACCATTGCTCAGAATCAAACAGTTCCTTCCCAACTTGCCTTATCAGGTTTCTCGATCGGAAAAGCACATCCTTGTAAAAATACTGATTAATTGTTTGATTTTCAGGAACAAATTCGTGGTGAATAAGTCCTTTGTAATCAAAAAATGAAAAATCCACGAAAGGACAGAGATTTGAAAACGTCTCGGATATTAAATCAAATGTTATGCGTATTTTGCGAACGGTTAGTTCCAACGCCTATAAACAGTGCTTCGATGACTCGAAGAAACTTTGGAAAATTTGTATAGACTCCTTTTGCTATTATTTTGAAGGAGATAAATTTATTTGAAGGTAAGTCATATTTTTATTAATTATAAAAAATTGTCCGGTTACTTTATGGGCGGACCTTGTATCTGTGTGTTAGAACATACAAGAGAAAATCTCCAACTCCTCGTTATTCTTCATTAAAAAAAAGGACCTAATATAAGTAAAGATGTTGAATCTCATACAGAAGCTGAACAAAAGCAAAATTATTATTCTACATTTTTGGTTCATTTGGAAAATATACAAAAACCAGATTCATGATGGACAGCAGTATCTACTCAAGAGTATCTGATATGTGCAAAATGGAATTCTAAATATTCTTGTGAACGACGAGTTTTTATTTCTCAGGATTCATCTGTAAAAGTATGTACAGAATATAATTGTTTCAAAAATTTCAAATTACAAAATGGTTAATGATTAATTTTAAAATGTTAAATTGCGTAAAATAATGTGCTTATATAATAGTAAAGGTGTAAGTAATAGATATAAAAGTACTGAACACTTGTCTCCAATTGTTGCGTTGATAATATAATCATAAGAACTTTTTAAACCCATTTCTTTACTTTAAGAATACATGACATAATGAATTAATGCATATTGATTTTACTTGTTAATGCATACTGATTTTAGTCGTTAAATATTCCTAATAATACACTCTTAGACAAACAAAAAAAAAAGACGCAACAAGAAAGGGTAATGCAAATTGGACACAAATTGATATACTACATACAGGTTACGACGGAAAATGCAAAATTTTAAAATTTGGAGGCCAATGAATGAACATGTGACGCTGCAGCGCATCTTAACTGCGCATCTCGCAGGATATTAAAGAGGAGAAATTTCGATTCCAGGTCATAAATTCTTTGCGAATTTCATTCCGTGTACTGAGATAGACAGTAACTATGCCTCGCATACAGGTGCCCGAACAATATGCGCAGATGTCAGCATTTGAGAGAGGACGTGTAGTTGGGCTCAAAGAAGCTGGTTGGTCTAATCGGCGAATCACTTGACATTTGGATAGGAGCGATGCCACTATTAGATCATGCTGGCAGGAATGGGTGAATCATGGCCGAACACAGCATCAAGAAGGAAGCGGATGGCCTAGAGAAACGGCAGAACGTGAGGACCGAGCAATCGTCAGAGCGGTACTCACAGCCCTAGATTCATCATTATCATCGATCGTACGTTCAACTGGTGCTTCAGTGACGCAAGGACCATTCATAGGCAGATCAGAGAAAGGGGGCTGAGCTCACGGTGCCCCTTTCGCCGACTACCATTGACCTATGTACACCGACAAGCCCGTTTGCTGTGGTGTCGGGCACATTCGACCTGGAATGTCACTGACTGGAGTAGAATTGTTTCCAGTGATGAGTCCCGCTTCGAAATGAGCCCTGATGACCAGCGAATACGTCTCTGGAGACACCCCGGGCAGTGATGGGATACCAACCTGACTGTCTTCGGCCATACGGGCCGACAACCAGGAGTGATGGTCTGGAGTGCCATTTCATGTCATAGCTGGACCCCTTTGGTTGTCATCCGCGGCACCCTTACAGCACAGCGGTATGCCGACGATATTCTACACCCTGTTGTGTTGCCCTTCATATCACGCCATCCTTGGCTTACATTACAGCAAGATAATGCCCTCCCGCACACGGCGAGAGTTTCTACTGCTTGTCTTCCTGCTTGCCCAGTGCTACGTTGGCCAGCAAGTTCGCCGGATCGCTCCCCCTTTGAGCACATTTGGAGCATTATGGGTAGGGCCCTCCAACCAGCTCGAGATTTTGGCGATCTAACGCGCTAATTGTACAGAATTTGGCACGGTATCCCGCAGGAAGACATCCGCCACTTCTATCAATCCATGCCAAGCCGAGTAACTGCTTGCATAAGGGCCTGAGGTGAACCAACATAGATGAAGCATTCAACGCGTTCTCAGGTCAGATTCAGTGTAGGTATTTTCTTTCTATCTTTATTATTAGAAGATTTATATGATAATGCCTATGTGCGGAGATCCATTTTATAACTTTTGCTTTTGAAATTGGATTCATTTATGAAACAGCTTTGCTTTGATCGAACAAATAAGTAAACAAATGCATTATCCGATGGTATAAATAATCGAAACAATAACCCATGATTTTGAGACATCCTACTAGGTTGTTGATTTAATGAACCACCATCAAGCTTGAAGAGTTAATGTTTGATAAATTCTAACTTTTTTCAATACATAAAGGGAATTAAGGGAATTTTTTTGCATGCTTATTTTATCCATAAACCCTAAATTTTTAACTTAAAATAAAATTTATTAACTATGTTGTAAGGTGAAAGTAAAATATCTCCTTTAACAGGTGGGAAGGAATCCAAAAATTGACTTTCATTGTATTATTTACTTTGTTGACTACACTGTCTTTCAGTTGCATATGAAACTCGAGCCCTATTTTCTATTAGTTTTCGTATCAATTCTATTTGAGAATTATTTTTCTAGTAGTTATTAATGATGCCGTTTTAAGTGCTGTATTTCTGTCATATCTGCAGTGAAAAAAGACTTTTTATTTTAAATCAAATAAAATTTATTGAAAGGAGTTTAAATTCGACAAGCACTGATGCTTAATCTCTTCTGAACAAATGAAATCTTGGTACAATACACATTTTTGTATGATACAAGTATATTCATCCATCCATCCTTTCATCAATGTCAGGAACATCTTTAGTGTCGTTAAGCCCATAATGGATATTATCCATTACAGTGAAATAGCGCACAAACCTACAATGAAAAACAAATATTCGATTTGAGAATTTTGAGTGCGATAAGACATATATTTACTAGTAAAATGCAACAAAATTATGCAATAACAGTATTCTGTAGATTCTGTAATTTTGAGAATGTTCGTAAACATACGTATGTGGTTTAACATTTTCGGGAAATTTGTAATTAACGGGTTTTATTCTAGTGTTTCTGCTATGAACTAAATTTTAAAAAGATATTTTTGATTATTTTGGAGGTATGGAAGACTTTATAAAATCCTTTAAAACATATTAAATTTGTAATCGTACTTTCGTTCTCTTATACTACGTAGTTCAATAAGTTTTATTTGATTAAAAAGAGTTCAATATACTACGAGTAAAAGCTAAGAATCCGTCATAAGTTTAATTACATTTTACTTACTTGTCATACAACCGTAGGGCGAAGGCAGCTGTGATAATGAACATTATCAGCCGTAATAAACTTTTCATGGTGGTCCTTCAACAGTGATTTTCTATGGAAAACTTAATTTTAAAACTGCTTGACTCATTCAAACGTTAGTTCGGTATGGAATGCTACAAATATTGGTTTGATAATTTCTTGTGTATGTATATTTCTGATTTTGCCGATGGGTGCGTTATTCGATACTTTTCGAATTTTTAAAAGTTTCCTGATAATAAACAAATGTCTATGAATTGTTTCTTAATGTTAGTTCTTTTTTCAGATTATGCGTAATTATTTAAATCTTTTACTTAAAGAATTATCAAATAAATATATTGAGGGTGAAAAACAGCCGGTTACTCTGCATGTGTTTGTTTTCGTATGTCAGATTGTCGAGGTCTATGGGTCAATCAGTTGCTTAAAGTACATTGATCGGAATTTTATATTATAATAAACGTAGACGTTTTAAAAAAATTTACTCTTTTCTGAACAGTTCTGTTGTAGTTTCTTTAAAAAATTGGTTTTCCTTGTTTTCTATTTATAGGGTATTTTTGGGGTATAATTGCGATGTACATACATTTAGGTTTTACAGTATGAACATGTATGTATTCATTCCTTTGTATATGCAGTCGATTCCGGTTAATTGTAGGGATGCGACATCGATGTCCATGTTTTCAAAACATCGATGTTTTGACAAAAACATCGATGTTCTAAACATCGATTTATTGAAGCCGATGTTTTTTTAACATCATGTTTTGTGCTCGATGTTTTACGTAGTCTCGATTTTTTTTTAAATGAAAAAGTACCATAATAAAAAAATTGACCACGTAGCATAATTTTCCCACTCAGTAAATGTAAGTGTGAATTCTGAAAAGGACGAATACAAAAGGGGGAACGATTCCTTAGCAAACGGACAAATGGCAATCAGCAACCAATGAACCAATCAGAGCGCTTGGAATGTTCCTGACACTCCAGAACCTTCCATGGGGTTTTATTTTATAAATAGTATATACACAAGAGCAGCCATTTAAGTTTTTGTTTTGTTCTGGTTTTATATAAGTTGACGTTAATATTATTAGTAAGATGCCTCCCAAAAGTACCGTTTGGAAATATTTTTGCAAAACCTCTGACACATTGGCGAACTGCAATATTTGCCTTAAGTCCCTCAAAACTTCTGGCAATACCACGAATTTATCTGGACATTTGAAGGCAAAACATAGCGATATTTACAACGAGAATTTTGAGTCATAAATGTAGCCCAAGGCAAAAGCAACCAAGTTTTTGCCATTTGTGTCAGCCTAATCAGAGAGTAAAATTAAATCCCCCCCCCTCCCCTACGACTAATCGAAGTAACATTTATGTTAGAGGTTACTAAACCAGTTTTAAAAATGGATGTTCTAAAACATCGATGTTTAAAAACATCGATGGATTTTGGGCGATGTTTTATTAGCATCGATGTTGTAATATTGAATATCGATGTTTCAAAACATCGATGGTTTGTTGTCTATGTCGCATCCCTAGTTAATTGGACCACCGGTTAATCGAACCAGCCGCTTATTGGGACCGAATACCGTCTTGTAACACAAGGCATGTTCGTTTAATCGGACATATACATACACACGAACTTATCAAACCGATATTAGGACCAAAATGTTCGCGTCCTCATGTGGTCCGATTAACCGGAATCGACTGTATATTAAATTTATCGCTCCGCTCAGGACCCCACTTACTAAGGGGGCCCCACGACAGGGGCCTTTTTTTAAACTGAATAACTTTACTACAAAAATTACATACATTTTTAATTAAAAAAATATCAGACAGGAACGTTATTGCTTATATAAAATATTACACTTGTATATTTTAGCGACTTCCAACATTTTACGTGCCTCCCACCCCAACTTAACTTGAAATAAATTAAAACGTTAATAGAAGTTCGGTTAAAACCATAAAATTGTAGAAAACTTTTAAGAAAGCTGGGATTTTTTTCCCGCCTTTTCAAGCTGTGAAACTGCTTGAAAGATTCCGATTATGTCTTTAGTCTTAACATAGTTTTTAACAATAATATGATCCATATCATAAATTCAATGGTATATTTTTTTATCATTTTATTCATATCATATTTATTTTTCTCATTGTATAACTATCTACCCAAACATCAATTGTATTATTATTCAATTTCAAAAAATCACAATATTTCATATTTTAAGGACACGTCCGGTAGTCAAAGCGCTGAGGAGGGCCCTAACTGAATTCAATTCGTGCCCCCCCCTGACCCCCCCCCCCCTCAGAAAAAAAGTTAAAAGCACGCTGAGCCTATGGTGCCGAGAGATGCCGTAGAGCTGACTCTGAGTTGCTGAGAATCGCCCGACATTCTTCCTCGTATTCCAGAACCCACGAACTTTTCTTGATGTATTTTACAACTTTGTACGCAACCGTATTTGTCCTAAAAGTGCAATAAGCGCATGAAAATCATTAAATAGGCTGACAGTCTTTATTTTAGTCAAAGTCCTTATAAGACTGGTTAGTTTTCTGGTGTCAGAAGTCCTGATTTAAGCATTAGGTTGAGGAAAGACCGACTGCTGACGGATGACGACGATGAGCCTAGAAATTACAGGTAAGCCGATTCTTTGTGCCAGATTCTGTCTTTGGCGTAAAAATTTAAATAATGTTTTGTGTTTTAAATGCAATAAGTGTTGAATTTTACTGTGTTTATTTTTTAAATGGTGAATATAAATAATTAGACCATTTAGTGTTCATTAAGAAGATATTTTGTTGACAAATGAAATAATTTTCTGCATTGAAACGAATATTGCTTGAATGTACTTATGGTTTTATTATTTAGCTCCTAGATGTCAGCCCAATCAATATAATCGTAATGCATTTAGAATTTTGATAGTTTTGTTTTCATGGCATGGCAACTCGTAGTAATGTTTTGTCTTTCTTTAGAATTAAGTTTAGATTCGAATAAGTTGGTTGTGTCTGTTTTAGCTTTGCTAAGAATAGCGTTGCGATGCTGTTCTGATTGTATGAACTGTCCATATGTGTGTGGAAATAAAGAGCTACCTTGTCTTTTGTGACGTCACGCCTTGGATGATTATTTAAAGTCGTTCATTTTGAATTTCCCTCTGCATTAATCCGAAGATAAGAATATTGGCTTCCACCAAATATAGTTCCGAATATTGTTTTTTTTTGTTTGAATGGTGAATATAAATAATTAGATTATTTAGTGTTCATTAAGAACAGATATTTTGTTAGAAATTTTGATAAATGAAATTAATTTCTGTATTGAAACGAATTTTTTTCTTCCAATGCGGAGGCACTTGTAGAAACGTATGTAGTTTCGAATATTGTGTTCTTTGTTTGAATAGTGAATATAAATAATTAGACCATTTTGTGTACATTAAGAACAGATTTTGTTAGAAATTTTGATAAATAGAATCAATTTCTGTATTGAAACAAATATAGTTTCGGATATTGTGTTTTTTTTTTGTTTAAATGGTGAATATAAATAATTAGACCATTTAGTGTTCTGTTGAGAACAAGTTTAAAATTTTATTGTGATAAATGGAATCAATTTCGGGATTGAAACGAAAATAGTTTCTGTGTTTTTTAGATGGTGAATAGTTAAACCATTTTGTGTTTGTTGAAAGTGGATATAACATTTAAATATTTTGAGAAATTTGAGTTTTAAGAATCAATTTCTTAGGTGAAACAAGTATGGTTTCTAATACTGTTTTTATTAGTTGATGAATATGAAAAGTTAAGTTCATTGAGAACAAGTATATTTTTTTTCTTGTGTGAATGATAACACCGATCTGCAAATTCAACCTTTTTCTGTTGTTTTGAAATGAATATGTGTATCTGAAGGGATTTTTTGCACAGATTCCGAAAATGACCTCCAAAATTCCGTATCACGTCAGGTTTTGTCATAAATGATGGAAATGTGAAAATTAAAAAAAAAGTTATTTTTTAATGACATTGCTATATGGCAGCGTTTGTGACGTGTGAAAATGTTCTAAGGAGGGGCGGAATGATTGCTTAAGAAACAGATAAACATCAATACATATTCAAAAGCAAACACACCTAACATTGAGCACTGGGCGCCCCTTCAAACTTCCTTTTTTTTTTGCATTGTCTTCGGTCTGCGTCTGTTCAGTCTCTGTTCAACATCCAACAATAGTCGGCCATCATATGTACAGTCTACTTTCCTTGGTATCTCTTTTCCATCACTTTAATATCCTGATGGAAGCGCTCGCCAAGTTCTTCCGAAAAATCACAAAGATTGTTAGGGAGGTAATTGAGATGAGCATGAAGAAAGTGAACTTTGACGCTCATTTTGCAACCAAACGGTTTATAAGATTCCAGCAGCTCCTCAACTAAAGTAGTGTAATTCGAAGCCTTAGTGTTCCCCAAAAAGTTGTGTACAACATATCTGAATGCAGTCCATGCTCACAATTCGCACTTACACATGGTTTTCTTGAATTTGTTGTATGCGATTTATTTTTGTATTTGAGAGCCTACAAAAATGCCAGCTTTAATTTTTTTCAGTCGTGATTGATGCAAATTTACCACACAGATACTGAAAGCATTTACTGTCCCTGCTTAAAGCTGTCACGAATTGCTTCATTAAGCCAAGTTTGTGAAAAGGTGGCAACAGTATTTTCGAGGGATCAACCAATCAGTGGAATTGGAACAATGTTTTTTTTTGCCAGGCGTGAATGAACTTCTGACTGGCCACTGCTGCCGAACCCAATGTTCGGTCCTTGCTCTGGAGTCCCATTCACACAAAAAGCAAGGAAATTTGTAGTCTCCTTGTTGGTCGAGCAATATTCCAATCACCTTGAAATCCCCGAACAAAGACCATTTATGAAATTTGACTGCACACTTTCCAGCGGTAATTTAAGGATCTCGTATATCTCTTTCAAAGTCACAGAATGTGCTAGTGGAATGGATGGATGGATGGATGTTAGTATTATGTAATAAAACACCTTATAAACTGGATTTGCTGGCATCTATGAACAACCTCCACTGTCCTGAATTGAAATTGATGTTGAAGTATTTCATGACTGCCGGAATGTCTCGGTAATATACCAAACCACCTTCCTCAGCAAACAACGGAACCAATTCTGCTTCTCGGTGTCTGTACCAGGATAATCTCGTATTAGGGCACAGCAAATTCTTTTGATGAAGTCTTCTTGATCCTAAAAGCTCTGCTGCATCTTTTAGGTAAATTGAGATCGCGAACCAATTTATTCAGCTCATGCTGTATAAATGGCACTGGGGCTTCATCCTCCATGATGTCCTGTTTGTACATCTCCTCACTTGTAACATCGTCTAAATCGGTGTCTGTCGGTGGCTTGATATTAGACGGGGATGGCACAGGAATGGATTCACTATGGATCACTGGTCTTATGGCAGATGGGATATTGGGATACACAATGTTGTGCTCACTGGTTCTGGTATGCCGTGAGGTATGAGTCATACAGCCGTGCCAAGATAAATTCTCTCATGTTTCGCCTTTGTGAGTGGCGCTAATCGGGACGTCATGCAGATAAAACAGTTGCATTTCTACTGTCAGCTAGGTATTGATGTTTATCTATAGCTTAAACAATCATTCCGCCCCTCCAGAGAACATTTTCACTTGTTGCGAACGTTGCCCTATAACGACATCATTACAAAATACAGTTTTTTTTTAATTTTCAAATTTCCGTCATTTGTGAAAAAACGTGACGTGGTACGGAATTTTGAAGGTCATTTTCGGAATCTGCACAAAAAATCCATTCAGATACACTTATTCATTTCAAAAGAACAAAACCTTGTATATTAGTGAATTACCAATGGTGTTATTATCATCTGTATTTAAAGATAAGTGAATTTTTAAATAGGATGTAATTTAAGAATTGTATTTAGTACAGATTTTCTACCATAGAGTTGTAAATTATTTGTAGTCATTTTGGGTAAGTTTTGTCATAAACCCTGATAGAGAACATTCTAATTTGATGTTGCTCTGAAAAAATACAATTTAAATATTGTAATCTGAAATATTGAATTCAAATGAGAATTGTATTTCGTTGTCTTTAAGTTTTAAAATACTTATGAATGGTGCTTTTTATGCTGACAGTAATATCTTAATTATTTGTGTTATTGTATTTGCAATTGATATGTTCTTAACGCTATAAGGTGCGTTGGTTAAATTAAGAATTCGGTGTAAGTGAATTCACCGTAAGTGTTCGTAAGTTGAGTTAAGGATTCAGTATAAGTGTTCATTGTTCTAAAGTAAGAGTTATTGAGTTATTTTTGAATACTTCATGTTATGAAATGCTAGTTTAGTGTTCCTAAAGTGCTAAATTGTAGGTGATATATTTCTGTTTAAAATTGATCAGGTTGAAACTTGTTAGTGCATGTTAGGACCCGTACCGTTTGAAGGTTATAGCTAGTGGTTAGAGAAATTTTTTAGTTTTTAATAAAGGTTTGATGAATATATTCTAGTATTTCTAAACAGTATATTCTAAGAATTTGTAAAATGGCTTTTAGGACTCGGGGTAAAAAAAAGGATCTTCTCGAACTTCCAGATGAGTTAAGAGAGAAAATTGCAGTTTCTCGTAAGGTATTCAAAAATAAGTAGATTATCTTAGCAAATGAAAATTATATGGAAGAAGCTAAATTCTCATTGAACCGTATCATTGAAGATCGATTTGAGAGAGAAAGTCTTTATTTCAGGCAAAGTCCTTACAGTATAGACAGGTCAACTGCGGGTAAGCAAAACCATGTAAGACTAGGGATTACTTTAGTTTTGAGGGGATAGGCAAGGTAGTGGGAAAGCATGTTATGTATTTATGTCCACTCTATCATCTTCTCTCTCTGTCTCTCTCTCTGTCTCTCTCTCTCTTGCTCAGGTACTCCGAGTAAGACACCTTCTAAGTGGTTGGCCTATAGATATTTAATATATTAAAAACGATATTATAGTGTACTTATTATTTTCAGAAATACTGTCATGAAGGGTAAACAGCCCAGTGGGGCTCAAGAGAAAATTGAAAAAATCAGAAGAAAGAACAAAGCTGATCTCAGGATCAATTTTAAAATTCGTCCAACAACAACAACAACCTTTCACTTTCAAAAGCAAAGATGAGCCCAGTAGTTCTAGAGTTTGTTTAAAGGAATTAGAATCCGTTGTGGAATCAGAGCCGCCTCAAATACAGGAAGAAAGTTTCAAGATAAGTCATCAAAACTTAGGGGACACTCTACCTCTTCCAGTTAGTGCCAATAAATATGTAGGTCTAGACAAAGACGGATCATTACCTCAAGAAGAAGGTGAAGCAGAAGAGCCTGATAGTGAAATTTCAGACGAAATAAGTAAAGTTCCTCTTTTTTGTGATGTAGGTAACTGGCCAACGCCCCTATCGGAAGGTATGAAAACCGATTTTTTAAAACGAGGCAGTGAGTTTTTCCAAAACAAAGATGGTTCGTTTTGAGTCATCACAGAGATCAGGCGAGAAATTAAAGGATGAAATTCGTCACTTAAGCTCAATATGGTTTTACAAACATTTACCCTGTGGCGAAAAAGTACTGAGAAAATGGATGGTATATTCTCCTTCAGAAAAAAGTCGATTTTTTTTCTGTTGTAAGCTATTTTCTACTAAAACAGAAGAGGCAGGTACATCCAAATTCATAACAGGATTTCAGTCTTGGTGGAAATTGAATCCAAAAGTAGTTCAACATGAAAATTATGACAAGCACTTGAAGAACTTGGAAAAATGGAAATCTTTAAGTGCCAGACTGAGGCTAAACAAGACTATTGATTCCATGCAATAGGTTGAAGTAGAAAAGGAGATGATTAAATGGAATGATATTTTGCATCGTTTGTTAGATATTACATTGTTTTTGGCTAAGCAAAATTTGCCCTTTAGAGGCCACAGAGAAGATGGAGTATCTGAAAACAGGGGTAATTTTTTGGAACTTGTAGAGCTTATCTCTCATTACGATCCTGTTTTGAAAGAACATATTTTAAGAATCCAACAGCTGAAGTCGTCTGGGAACACTGTGTCATCTTATATATCCCCAAAAATTCAAAATGAGTTCATTTTCTTTCTAGGAAAGAGCGTGAACGATGTAATTTTAAAGGAAATAGAAGAAGCTAGGTACTTTGGTATATAATTTGATAGTACACCTGATGAATCTCACAAAGATCAAATGAGTGAGGTAATGCGGTATGTGCATATTGAGAACTGCAATGTCCAGATCAAAAAATCTTTTTTAGGATTTTTTATCCTCAGTTGGAAAAAAGCAAATGAAGTGACAGAGGAAATTTTAAAGGCTCTAGAAAGTGATGGCTTTGATATCCCGCTTTGTAGAAGTCAAGGTTACGGCAACGCATCAACCACGGCTGGCATACACACGGGTGTGCAAGCAAGGGTTCGAGAACTAAATCCAAGAGCCCTCTTCGGGGCATGTGCAAATCACTCACTCAATTTGTGTGGGGTTCATGCTTTTAGTTGCACTCTAACCAGTGTAACATTTTTCGGCACACTGGAAAATTTTTACAACTTCTTCTCGGGCTCAACTCAGAGATGGGAAATTTTGACTTCTTTTGGGGAAGTAGCAGTTAAAAGGCTGTCCAATACAAGGTGGAGTGCACAGCAAGCAGCTGTGAAACCAGTAATTAACAATTTTGGAAAATTGATCGATGCAGTGGAGAAGCTGTGCGATGAGTCTGAAAACCTAGATACATGAGGATCAGCTGAGATTATAATGGCAAATGCTTGCGATTTTAAGTTTTTAGTGTTTCTACGCCTGGTGTCAGACATTTTGGAGGAAATCAACCACACTCATCGCTACCTGAAAATTGAGGGGATTTCCTTGGACAAGGCTTTGAATAAACTAAGAGAATAGGAACTTTTTATTAAGGAAAGCAGATAATCTTTAATTAGTGATGCTTTGGACTTCGCTTCCCAGAAATGAGAAGAAATGGGAATTGGTATTGAATAGAGAGGCAGAAAAAGATCGAAAAAGATGATGCCGGGTGAAAAAGCAAAAGATGAGGGTTTATCTTTACAAGAACTAAGGAGGTCTGTGCTCCAATGTGTAGATAGGTTGTAGTTGGAACTCCAAACAAGAACAAAATCCATGGAGAATATTCATAACAAATTTGAAGTCTTGCAGTCAATTAATTTGATCAAAGTTCCAGATGAGATATTGCCAGAAATTATTTCTCGTCTAACTGAAAGTTACGACTAATTTTCTAAGGACGAGGTTTTGCCAGAAATAAAAAGACTAAGACGTCATGTGCAAGCTTCAAATATTAGTACAGAGGAAGTCAAAAAGTGGTCAGCTCTTCAAGTTTTGCAGTTCATTGTTGGTATGGAATTTCAAGAGTCAGTACCAAACTTGTGTTTAGCACTAAAGATATTTTTGACGATTTGCATTTCAGTCGCAACTTGTGAAAGAAGTTTTTCAAAACTGAAAGTCATCAAAAACTATTTGCGCTCGACAGTGCGCCAAATCAGACTAAATGGCCTAGCGATGTTATCCATCAAGAACAAGTTGGCTATGAAAACAAACTTTTTCATGAGACAATTAGACAATTTTCTGATGCAAAAGTTAGAAAAAGACAATTTTAAAAGGAGGCTCTTACCCATTCGAAATTAATACAGAATTCTTTTTCCCTTAGTTTTGTCTTCACATGAGATTGTGTATAGTAAAATTGGATATACAGGTAGCCCTCCTACAGCATGGCATCTTACAACACGGTTTCGCTCTAACACGATAAGATAAATTGCGGGAACCCTCGTATAACACTGCAACCAGTAATAGGGTTTCACTCTAACACGATAAAAAAATTGCGAAAACCTTTGTACAACACTGTACTTCTATAGCACTAGATAACATGATTTTTGTTTAACACATTAAAAAACTAAATTACCTTAAAATAATGGCGGGAAGGAATAATGAACAATAGTGGCTTTACATGAAAATCTGTAAACAAATTATAATTTATTCATTTATAACTCTATAAAATTACAAGAAAGCCTAAGCTTAGATGAAAATCTTGAATCATTTTTACTGAATGCACACCCTCCCGCTGAAGGATTCCGAAAATTCAAAAGGGATCTTCAAAATTTTCTATCTCCATACTGTGAATCTACAATGACCTTGTAAGAACCAGCAAATAAACCAAAATTACAGATTTTTTAAAGAGGATAGAAGGTGCAAAAAATCTAAATGAAGAAAAAGGTTCTGAAAGTGAAGGTGATATCGTTCAATCGAAAAAACGTTCTCGTAACATTGTACTGAGCAGTGATGAAGAAATTTTTTAAATTAAGGTCGCATTAAATGAAAATATTTTTTTTTTTTTTTTCGTTTTGTGTTATACATACATTTATATTTTTAACAAAAATTAAGGTGCTTATATAGAATTTAAAAAATGTTTGTTTTTAATAAGTTTTCAGAACGTAACCCCCCTTTTTGGAGCTGCCCCTAGATCTCATACAACACGGTTTCACACAACATGGCATTTTATAGGATCTTATCTACCGTGTTATATAGGAGGGTTACGTGTATATCTATCTATCTATCTAATATATATATATATATATATATATATATATATATACATACATACATATATATATATATATATATATATATATATATATATATATATATATATATATATATATATATACACTGAAGTGCCACTGAATTAGGGATAGCAAAGCCTATGCAAATTGTGTAACGCTACGCATCATGTATGCACAAGTGAGGGCGCTGTGGTAACTGCATATATAGCGCGTACTGTGGTTGTTCTGAATTAGTTCTTGGAATTGCCAGTATGGGTAAACTGCCTGATTTAGACGCCTTCGATCGCGGACAAATCGTAGGTGCGCGACGCATGGTCCATTCAATTTCCGAAATCGTCAGACAGCTAGGATTTTTAAGGTCGACAGTGTCAAGAGTGTACCAAGAATACATGGATGGTGGAGAAAAAAAACTAGCGATCGGGCAAACTGCAAAGGACAATTAGCCTTGACAGTGCGTGGTGAGAGACGGCTCAGGCGTATTGTACGTAGCCAGCGAAGCCAAACATTAGCTCAAATTACCACCCAGTTTAATGACGGTGCCAGTCGTACCGTCAGTAAACGGACTGTTCAACGCTCGCTTCACCGTATGGGTTTCGGGAGCCGTCGACCTACGAGAGTACCAGTGCTCTATACTCGCCATCGGGCTGCACGTCTTTCCTGGGCAAGAGAGCACAGAGACTGGCGTGTAGAGGACTGGAAACGAGTAGCATGGCTTGATGAGTCTCGATCCGACTACTTAACGCCGACGGGAGGCTGAGAATATGGCGTCAGGCTCATGAAGCCATGGATCCTGCATGTCTGGCTGGAACTGTACAAGGGCATGGTGGCTCAATCATGGTCTGGAGTGTTTTTTCGTGGCACAGTTTGGGATCTTTGGTGCTTGTACCAACCTCCCTCATTGCAATTCGGTACGTAGAGTTGCTCCATCCGTTTATGCTGTTCTGTTATCCGCACGGTAATGGAGTTTTCCAGCAAGACAACTGTACCTCTCACAAGTCCCGGTTGGCTACTGGCTGGTTGGATGAGCATTCCTCTGATTTCTCTGTCATTAATTGGCCACCTAGAAGCCCAGACTTAAATCCTATTGAGCATCTTTGGGATGTTTTGGAACAAGGCGTGAAAGGCCATCACACAGCACCAAAGAACCTTACTGAATTATGGACAGCTTTAGCCAATATTTGGCAAGCCATTCCCGTGGAACGTTTCCAGAAACTTGTTGAATCTATGCCTCGTCGTGTGGCAACCGTTATCAAGGCCAGAGGAGGCCCAACTCGTTACTAGGTAGGTATCCCTAATTCAGTGGCACTTCAGTGTATATATATATATATATATATATATATATATATATATATATATATACACTCTGTCACAAAAAATATATGCACCCAGAAGGAAACGAGCTACTATCACGAAACTTAACATGCATGTAGTGTATGAGGAGATAAGCAAATGCTTAGAAATTCAGAAGAACAGACCGTTTTATTAAGAAGATATGGCATGAAAAAGGTTACAAATCAGTAAGTAGTAAATCCACTTCTGGCAGCTATACAAGCTGAAACACGGCGTAGCATCGGATTAATGAGGTCACATATGACCTCCTGCGGAAGATCATGCGGCATAATACTTGCAACTGGGCAGTTAATTCTTTAGTATTCCGGGACGGATGCAGTTACCTTCCAAGCACGTCCCAGACGTGCTCTATGGGCGAGAGGTCTGGTGACCTGTCAGGCCATGGGAGTACGTCATATCCTTAAAGACATTGTTGTGAGAGTCGCGCAGTATGTGGAAGAGCATTGTCTTGCTGATAAATGGCATCTGGGCGACTTGATAGCATAGGCAGTACAACTGGCGTTAAAATCTCGTCCACGTAACTGAGTGCCGTCAAAGTGCGTTGAAGGACGACTAGAGATGATCGTGTGTCCCAACAAATCGCTCCCCACAGTGTCACACCTTGTGTAATCGCCGTATGTCTCTCAACAACAAATGCCGGATCGGACCGGTGGCCTAGCCGCCTCCAAACGCGTATGCGCTGGTCACCAGTATTGACACTGAATCGGGATTCATCGCTGAAGATCACACGCCTCCAGTCGGTCACATTCCATCTTGCCCGAGGTCGGCAAAAATCCAATTGACACTTCCTATGATGTGGGGTCAGTGGTAGGCGTCTTAATGGACCCAGGCTCCATATAACTGCGTCGGCCAGTCGTCTCCGAATGGTTTCCTTTGAAACCACCGGTTGTCTGGAAGGTGGTAAATGGCGTCGAACCGATTTTAGTGACTTGTTGGTGCGACGTGATGGCTCTTATGATTGCGCGGTCCTCGCGCACATTTGTGTTCCTGGGACGCTCTGTCCCTCCGCGACGATAGACTATCCCTTCCGTGATCCATTTTTGCCAACATCGTGCAACTATCATATCGCTCCGACCGAGGTGGCGGCCGATACGCCTGTTTGACCAACCTGCTTCTCTAAGGCCTACTAAACGCCGCCTCTCAAAGTCCGACAATTGTTCGTACTGTCGCCGGTTACGTCTCAGAGGCATGTCTAGTCACAATACCGTCCATCCAAGTCGACAGATTTGCTTGAATAAGCCTATGGCACGAGCAATCATGCTTTTAAACTCTCCCAGCTGCGCAACTCATATGCGCATAGCGCACTTATCCTTGTCTCATTGGTGTCGAAATTTTAATTTTTTGCACATCTCATACCAGACTACATTCCTGCCAAGCTTCGTGATAGTAGCTTGATTTCTTCAGGGTGCATATATTTTTTCTGACAGAGTGTATGTATATATATATAAACGTAAAAGATACTTTTTTAGATTTGACTTTACATATATTTTAAAAAGTTATTTTATTTTTTTTCAATAAAACTTTTATTGTATTCATCTAACAGGAAAAGTTTTTGATGTATTCCCACTATTATTTTCATACTAATGCTGTAAATGTGTATTACCTTGTGAAAATAAAATTTTTTAAAGTTGAATTACCAATAAAGTTAATGTAGG
Organism: Dolomedes plantarius; assembly: GCA_907164885.2. Classification (NCBI taxonomy): domain Eukaryota; kingdom Metazoa; phylum Arthropoda; class Arachnida; order Araneae; family Dolomedidae; genus Dolomedes; species Dolomedes plantarius. The sequence continues at coordinate 158,534,301 of OU015494.1, read as the reverse complement.
TGAAAGTGAGGTATTTATTTGGTTATCCTTGAAGCTACCTGAATATGATAAGTAAGTATTGGTGCCAAAATGGCTCCTTTTCTTTTTAATGTGAATTTTGTCTTTAACTATTATCGCTTTAATTAATAAAACGACCAAGCCTTTTACCATCTACCTTGACCTGAGGAAAAATTCATACAACGAAAACCAGCGCCGTAGAATTGATTTGAATTTTGTACCGAACAGTAAGTTAGCGAGCTCATGTCTCAGGCGGTTAGAACGTTGGTCTCGGAACTGTGCTGTGCGGTACGTCATTGGTTCGATTGCTCGAACCCAGGCCTTGACGTAAGATTTTTAAAAATTAATTTAATGCTTAAACAGTAATGATCATTGCTCACCTCGTACTGCACGAGTTCGCTCCCTCTGTCAATTTTTTCTCCGCGCAGGTGAATAGCCTGAGGAGACTTATTTAGGCAAAGAAAGGCTGCTGTCATTAGAAAAAGATAAAAATTAAAAATTTTTTCTTTTTTTTTGGGGGGGGGGGGCAAAAAATGAATCCGCCCCGGGCCCCATATGTTCTAGGTACGCCACTGCCAATAGTCAGAATCTGAGCATATCTAATTGCTATAGCAGTTATTATTTATCTCCTTATAATGACATAGAGATTCTATTTTGTGGTAATAATGACTCAGTATATTTTTAAAATGAACAAGTTATTAATATCACTTTTAGCGAATGTTTACCATTTTTTTAAGTATTTTGTGTATGTTTTGATAATTTTATGTGTGTTGATTATATACACACACCAGCGACATGCCAATAATAAGAATCAGAGCATATCTAATTGCTATAGCAGTTATTATTTATCTCCTTATAATGACACAGAGATTATATTTTGTGGTAATAATGATTCAGCATTATTTTTAAAATGAACAAGTTATTAATACCACTTTTAAAGATTTTTTTGTAAGTATTTTATGTATGTTTTGATGATTTTATTTTTTAAAAAATGTTTGGCCAGCTGAAACTTTTTTAGGAAGCAGGGGTTTATAAAATTCTTCTGTTTCGAGAATGTTTTTGTTGGCCCTCTTTATGTTTGAGTTAGTTATAAATAGTATATGTATTTACGGGTTGAAGGTAGCCTTGTGGTAGCGCACCAGCTTTCGGTGCTGAGGGTGCTCAGATCGAATCCTGGCACGCGCTATTAAATACCTCCGTATCTATGCCGGATATGGGCACGTTAAATCCGTAGACCGGAAAGTCAGAGGGTCCGATCCCCCTAGATCAGTGGCGCACCCAGGGGGAGGGACCAAGGGGCCCTACCCCCCCCCCCCCCCCCCCCCCCCCCCACCCAAAGAAATAGAAATTGCATTATGAATATTGATTTTACATTATAAATTTGTTTATCCGTTCATCTCGCCCTCCATGCATTACAAATATTTTTATCCGATCATCTCGGCCCCTCAAGAAAAATCCTGGGTGCGCCACTGCCCTAGATGTCACCCCTGTGGGGGGGGGGGGGTTCTCGGTCAAAACTGAGGTGGCAACTAGCTAAGACCAACACCGATCTTTGTGGTACTATATAAACCGGAGCCGCACACATCTTCCCCAAGCCTATATGGACCTGGTTTGGAACTTCCGGCAAGGGGGCATTAGAAACAACAACATATGTATTTACTATTACATAACTAACACACACACACCGTAGTTTGATAAATCTTAAAGCAATATAAACAAAATACATGGTTTTAGCTTATTATTCTGAAATTGTGTTGACAAAAAATGTACACGCTGGCCACTGTAAATGCAACACCCTGAAGGAAACATGCAAATAACATGAAATTTACAACATGCATTAGCGGAGGTGAGATATGCAAATGATTAGAATTTCAGCGCAGACGCACATCACGCGCGCCTGTGGCGCCACTTCAAAGCGCTATTTAAGGCTTGGAGATTTCGACGATTTCAAGTTCGGCAATTGTGTTTTTCTTGTGGTTTTTTTTAAAAAAAACTATCAATTATGCCTCGTCGAAAACAGCGATCATCTTTTGATCAAGTGTACGAGTTCGACAGAGGAAGGATAGTGGCCTACCGAGATTGTGGATTATCTTTCAGGGAAATCGGTAGTCGTGTTGGACGAAACCAAACAACTGTAATGCGGATATGTGATCGTTGGATGCAGGGGGGTATGACGGACCGGCGTGTTCGATCGAATCCACCTCACCGCACCACTTCACGTGATGACAGACAAATTGTACGCATAGCAGTGACGGATCGCTCAGTCACATCACGAACCATAGCACAGCACATGCAGTCTGTAACGTATCATCCAGTGTCTGCGCGTACCATTCGACGCCGTTTACAGCAGAGTGGTCTGTCCGCAAGACGTCCATTGCTTTGTCTACCCTTGACGCAGAACCACAGACGTCTCCGCCGCCAGTGGTGCGATGACAGAAGGATGTGGACGGCAGAATGGAATGAAATTGTCTTTACTGACGAGTCACGCTTCTGTCTGCAACACCACGATGGTCGCATTCGAGTCTGGAGACACCGTGAAGAGAGGATGCTGAACAGCTGCGTTATGCACCGCCACACTGGTCCTGCACCGGGTATTATACTATGGGGCGGTATTGGATAACACTCTCACACACCTCTAGTACGCATTGCCGGTACTTTAAACAGCCAGCGCTACATCTCCGAGGTGTTGGAGCCAGTTTTCCTTCCTTACCTTCAGGGCTTGCCCACAGCCATATTTCAACAGGATAATGCGCGACCACAAGTGGCACGCATTGTCCAACGGTTCTTCGTCAATCGCCAGATTGAATTGCTTCCCTGGCCGCCTCGCTCTCCGGATCTTTCGCCGATAGAAAACATGTGGTCCATGGTTGCTCTACGATTGACCCAGATTCCATCCCCAACTGCCACAGCAGATAAACTTTGGCAACGTGTGGAAGCTGCTTGGTCTGCTGTACCCCAAGAACTCATCCAAAGTCTCTTTGAATCAATGCCGAGGCGAGTGGCAGCGGTGATCTCCAACAATGGCGGCTACTCTGGCTACTGATTTTGGCAGGAACCACACTTCACAGAAGTCTATAAATTTAATCATTTGATACTTGGTCAACATGTTATCTACAAAATAAATTTTGTTGTGATATTCCTTGTCTTTCTTGGTGTTGCAATTTGGGTGGCCAGCAGTGTATATTGTATAATTCAAAACAAGGCACAGTATTTCATTGTATAAAATTAATGTGCAGTTATAATTCATAAATTATACAGCGTGTATTTTGAATGACGATTTGAAAAGAAGTCGTATTTAGGAATAATTAGTTTCCCATACAAAACTTTTTGTATGTTTTTTTCCTTGTGAGAACCAAATATTTTGCTAGAATATTATAGTATCAAAACATTTTTAACATCCCAATCTAAGGCTTGAAAACAACCTTAGAAAAGCGATTTTTTTACTGAAGTTTTTATTAATATTCGCCATGATAAATCTGTCAAATCAATATTCATTATAATTGTTAATGCCCTTCAGGCTTGTAACCATCATACCCATACACCAACTAAGGAAGCATTTGAATATACATGAATTTAGTCTTCACATCTATATTTCATTATACCATATAACTTCAGGCATTTAAAAAAAAAAAACAGTGTTTCATATTGAATGGGACAAAAATAAAGCACACATGTGAACGCTGTAACTACTTTATTTTCATAAATCAAATTTACAGTGAAACTATAGTTATCCAAGTTTCTATAGATGTTCTATGTGTGCCCCTCTGGTAACAGGGCAAATATCTATGCGCTATTCCAGTTCCTGTCACACTCGTGATAGGATATCCTTTGTTAATGATTCGAGCACTTCAGTTATCATCTGCTTCAGTTGCTGTAAGTCTTGGGGAAATGAAGGTACGAACACTTTGTCTTTCACAAAACCCCATAGGAAAAAATCACAAGGGGATAGAACTGGGGATCTCGGTGGCCAACAAAGCAATGGCATATCGTTTGACCTAGCAAGGTCAATCCAGCAATGAGGTAGACTATCGTTCAAGTACTGACGTACGTTTTTATGTCAATGTGGTGGAGCACCGTCTTGCTGCAGAATGAAGCCGGGAACCGCGTCCTCCAAGTGAGGGAACGATAAACGAGGATGTTTGGCGTATTTCAAAACCCAGTACGCTTTCTCCTGCATGGATGGCGCCATTTTGATTAACAGTGCCTCTAGCGGTGATTTCGTAACCGGAAGATTTTCCCCTGTTGCCAGATAAAACTTGTATAATTGTAGTTTGAGAATTAATTTGTTTCGGCTAAAAAAATCAATTACAGAATTTGTACTATGCTATTCTTTTTGTCCCGTTCAATATGAAACACCTTGTATATTGTGAAGAATCAAAATTGATTCTCCCCAATTAACACAATCCTTTCCTAAAATTAACGATCTCTAGTGAACCACCGGCTACACAAACATGCGCTCGAAGCCACGGGCAGAGGGGCACAGCAACAAAAGGCGGCCTGAGCAAAGGACTGTTGGCAATGAGGCTGAAGCTATGCCACGCCAGTAAGTCTGCGATGTGACGTTAAAGTTGAAAGCCTGATTCGCTTCGCACCCCACTGATTGATGAAGAAGTCTCGAAAAATTAATAGTGCGAGCTCACCCCTGAATCTTCAGTGGGAAAAGAGAGACCAATAACAGACCCTTAAAGATGTGTCACCTTTAAAGCGCTCCACTTAAAATCATTTTAATTTTCCAGCGATCGGAGCGCCAAATCCAAAGTTAGGTCGCTGAGAAGAAATTAGCGTTAGTTAGCCTCTTAGTCTCAAGGTGAAGTCTCTCACTCCGGCCAGTGCGGTCGTGAGAAAATTGTTTCTCCAACGGAGAACTTGTCTTAGAACCGTAGGTGTTCTTAGTTGATTAGTACCTAGGGCTAGGTCGAATCATCGAGATATAGTAAAGTCTCTAAATTCCTGTGTAGTAGGAATTCGTCTTTCGACATCCAATCGATCAGCTTCTAACGGAAGTATTATATCGTGATAGGAGAGAGAGTAACTGTCTTGATTCCTGATATGAGAGGAAGTTTATTCGACCCCGGTCGACCAGATTTTAGACAAAGCTCTGTACAGCTATCGAAGCTAATTTGAAAATTCGATCCCAGATTTAGACGTAGCGTCGAGCCCCCCCCCCCTCCCCCCAACTTAAGTTGAAATAAATAAACACGTTATTAGAAGTTCAGTTAAAATCGGAAAATTGTAGAAAACTTTTTAGAAAGTTGGTTTTTTTCCGCTTTTTGAAACAGTGAAACTGAAGATTCCGATTATGTCTTTAGCCTTAACATAGTTTTTAACATTGATATGATCCATAACAAAAATTCGATGCTATATATTTTTTTTCTCATTTTATTTATATTACATTTAATTTTCTCATTGTATAACTTTTGAATACTTCTCAAACATCAATTCTATTGTTATTCAATTTCAAAAAATTATAATATTTCATATTAAGGACTGTCCGGAAGTCAATACGCTGAGGAGGGGCCCTAACTGAATTCAATTCGCCCCCCCCCCCAAAAAAAAAAAAAGTTAGAAGCACGCTACGCCTATGAGCTGAAACATTTAAATCTATGCTGATAATCGCGTTATACGCTGGGTAAGGTTTTAAACATTAAAATACGTTCCTAAACTACCCCTATACTAACCCCTATAAGTTCTAAAATACGTGCATTTTTCATTCCTGAAAAAAAACTTTAACATTTATTGAACACTATAAACTATCTTCAGTTTAAGGTAAGACTTATTAATTTTTAACGTTACTTATGAGTAAATTTAAATTATGGGAATATTTGGATTTTCTCTTCTCCCTTTTAAGAGTTATTGTTTTCGTGATCGGTAACTATTTCGTCAAACTTTAAAACGCTTATCTCGACTTTCTGCTCAATGTATATTCCTAAAGATGATAATAATTTTACTTCAGCTTGACTGCAATAGTTTCTCGAAATGACTAATCGACTTTCGAAGACACGATGATCATTTACATAAAAAAACATGCATCTCTCTATTATCATCGAAAAATTCAGTTAAAACTTCCATACTGTCCCGTGATGTGTGACACGTTGCGCCGTCTTGCTGCAACCAACAAGGATTTTAAGCAACAAGGATTACCATGTGGATGTGCGCGAGTTTTGAAACACCCGGTACCTACTTTAAAGGTAGGATTTTGTAACAGGGAACTTGAGGAACAGAATATTCTTGTGACAGATCAGTTAATATCGAAAAATCAAGAGTCACTAGAAATCGATTTACTAATCGGGGCTGATGTAGCGGGGAAACTTTTTAATGGAAAAGTCATACTTTTGTCGTGTGGACTTGTAGCTGTTGGAACCCATCTCGGGTGAACTTTCATTGGGAAAAAAGCCTTATCAAGATGCTGATCAGAATTCTACGGTTATAGTAACCAATTTATTGACCAGAGATATTGCCACTACGGAACTTTGGAATTTGGATGTTAGTGGTATAACAGACCCAGCTACCCAAAAAAGCACGCGATGAAAAGGATTTACAAACAAAACAGCAGCTTCAAAATTCTGTTTCTGTAAACTGTGAGGCATAGGCATAGGCATAATTAACTTTAGAGGCTCCTGGGAGCTCAATATCCTCTGTATTCAATGTGGAATATATCATGACTACCGTTCCCTAAAAATGATTACAATAGTATTGTGTGTGTGAGAAAAAAAAGTGAATTAAATTAAATTACAAATAGTTTTAAAAGTTTAGGTCGGTAGGTAATGAAGGAATAACTGGAGGTGTAGAGAAAAGATTAATAAAAGAGAGAGAGGATTTTGGAAAAAACATTTAACCTGAGACAACCGAGGACGATTCAAAGCGTAAGGATGGCCGGACAGAGAACAAACGAGAGAGAAACAGCGAATTCTACGAAGATAGCTAATGGGATATGAGTCAGTGGGTGGAGCAACAGGAATGGAGCTGTGGTTGATTGTTCGGAGTGACAGTTCGGAAACCAGAAGTAGTCAAGCGAGTGGGGGTTTGAAGCAAGGAGAGGGAAAGGAAGTTAGCTGTTGTGAATGGGAACAAGCCCAGTGTTTATTATCATTGTGGCCTTAGGCTGCCTGGGAAATTCTCTAGGATCATAATCTGGGAGGTTAATTAGGTCTTCATTATTTACTGCATATAGGTTGTCATAAAAGTTTATTGCGAGTTCTGCATATAGGTTATCGTAAAAGTTTATCGCGAGTTCAACGTATTTATCCGTTGGAAGTGTCAAATGATAGTGGAGGTCCATTCCTGAGAAGTATAGTTCCTGTTTGTGCTAACAAGAAAGACTTGAAACATGGAACTTTTCCAGATGATCCTTCTGCAAAACCAAAGACTGTCATCACTCGAAGTGGACGAATTGTAAAATCAGTCCAAAGACTAAATGCAAGCTTCTCGACAGAAGGTTGAGTTCTTCAAAATCCAGAACTCAAGGTGGGAGGATGTCTCTGACGAGCAAGCCCTCAGTCATGCGACTAGGAAAGCGAAATGAACACGCCAAAACGCTAATTTCAAATAGACGAGATGGTGGCTTCGATTGTTGAAGTACACCATTTTTGGTTAATCCTTACCATTTAACCATTTAATGTATGTATGTGTGTAACTAAATGTTTTGCTGTTCTAATTAAAACTAGTTTGTCTTAACAAGTAGCTGCCTCTTTTATGAATTTTATACTCAACCCGAAGCAACGCTGAGACGAAGCAGATAACAAAGGTAGTTACCTATTGATTTTTGGTCTTGAATCTGCTCTTTACAATGGATTCTCCAGCGCTTCTAACAAATGTTGATCGAAACCCTTGCACACAAAAAAAATGCATTTCGTCGCTGAATTTAACATTATTCCAGTCTTGTGCAGTCCAGGATTGATATTTCCTGGCCCAATACAAACGTTTTCTCTTCATTGTATGCGATAATAACTGTTTTTGGACTGGTGTTCTTGCCCATCTCTCTGCTTCAATAAGCCTTCGTCGTATTGTCAATGAATCAACGCTCACACCAGTAGCCAATAATTCTCTCTGAAGATCTGTACTTGTCTTGCGAAGATGCATTTTACTATTTTGTACCAGAAATTTGTCTGTACGAGGTGTTGTCTTACGTTTGCGTCCCCATTTACTATTCCATTATGGAGAAACTGTCCCAAACATATTGTACTGAATAATAATCCTTGAAACACTGGATTTTCCAACTCCAACTGCTGCTGCAATATCCCCCAGAGTCATAGAGGTATGCTGACTAAGGGTAACAATTCTAATTCATTTCCTGGGAGTGATATGTATTTTTTTTTCATAAACGTGAGAACCAGACAAATTACACAATCGACCACTTCTTAAAGCAGCTGAAACGCAACTGACGTGAAAATGCTCTACGTGGGATGATCACGTTCTGAAACCAGTTTAGACTAGTCAAGACCAACCTTCCTTCGTAGCAAAATGCAGTTGAAACCAGTTTCAGGCAGAAAATCCTTGGGAAAGGACGAATTTTATAAAAAATTAACCTTATCCAATTTAATTTGCACAGTACTGTAATAGCTACTAAGTTCATGAGCGTAATTCCTCCGTGATTTCGGATGACGATAAAACATTTGATTTAAGTTTTCGGCGTTCATATTATATCTTTTGAGAATGATTCCTTTCACATAATCATATTCTTTTGCTTGTTCCGACGATTCTCTAGCCATCATATTTGAAATTTCTAGGGGGTAAGACACTTAATATACAATCACTTGATGCTGTGTAATAACTGGAAACAGGATATTTATACTCTATATTCCTGTTCCACATTCGCGAATAAACTCCCCCCGTTCCCTCTTGACACATTTAGTGGTCGATTAGTTACGCTCGTCCCTTTGATGATTCGTCTCCGACCGCTCTCCGGTGCGGTCGGAGACGAATCATCAAAGGGACGTATCGAGACATTGATTTGTAACATCATGTAGTCTTCCTAAGCCCACTGCCGATTCTTGATTTAAATTTGGTTGGTTAAATAATTTATCTAAGGTTGCTGTCATTATTTCTGCTTGAATCTCAAATCTATCACAGATTAACTTCCATGCTCTTTTTTAATTATCATTCGTAATTTGGAGAGCTTGAACTATAATTGCTGCTTGGCACTTTAGAGATAACTTAAGATATTGTAATTTTGGGGCATCCGACAATGATAAATTGTTGTGTTTTGTTTCGAGGAATAAATCTCGAAATGACAATCAGTCACTAAAATTAACTGAGAACGTAGGTAAGTCAATTTTAGACAATTTTACAGATGATATTTCAGAATTCTGAGAAATTGTTATTCTCAAATTTAACTCATCTTTAGTTTTGGCTCTGACTGCTTTAGCAATTTTTATTTTTAATAATTCTTCCCTAGTAGCTATTTCATCGTACTCCTGTTCACTGTTTTCCGTTTCAGCATCAGTTGGACATAAAATCATAATATTTGTATTTACTCATTCAATTTACTCCACAACTCATTACCTTGCTCCCGATAAATTTCTAATTCTTCAAGATCACACTCATTTTTATCAATTTTCTAAGTTAAAATATTTAATAAACGAGTTGTCCTACCCTTTAGGGTGCTGCGCCTCTTCTTGAGTGCTTCCATAACTTGAATATAAAATAATAATCCTGAGTGAAGTTGGCTTAGAATTTCAACCATTGAAGTTAACGTTCGTTAGAGATCCTCACTGGTGGCTCCAAAACGGAGAAGCAATTCCTCTCCTACTGATGATGTGGCCAAACTAAACCAGAACTTGCTTTTTAGGATTTATTATAAACATAAGCAAATGGTATCTATAGATACATATTCACAATTTTTTTAATCTGATGGGATCCTTTCCGAAGACCGACCATCATGGCGGAACCGAACGTTCTCACTCACTTTCCATGCCTTTGAATCGACGCTGCGCTGATTCTCCTCTTACATCAGCGATATATGATGGCGGTCCTTGTAGAATTCATGTGAAATTCTACCGTGTATTATTTTCTCTAACAATTTACCTAAGGTAGGAAGTAGGCTGACGCGCCGTAGGACATAGGATTATTAATTGGCTTGCCGTCTTTTGGAAAAAGTATGATTTCTTTAGCGGGGTTGGGAAGCGGCCCAACTGTAGACATTTAATCATTAGATCTAATATTAATTTTGGACAAGTTTCAGTTATTCTTTTCAGCAACTTGTAATCTATTAAGTCAAAACCAGGAGCCTTCCGCGTATTTGCATCATTAAGTATCCTTTTAATTTCAGCAAAAGTAACATGAGGGAAGGTGTGCGAAGCCGTAAATTTTGTTCTGGTATATTTTTCTTTATTTGTTATAAACAAGTACAAAAATTGCAAGAAAAAATTTAAAGAATTTTTTCTTGAAATTTTTGTACGGTCAGAGTGGAATGATTTTCCAAAATATTTGCCAATATCATCGGGTTCGCGCATTTATTGGTGGCCATTTTAAATATTTTGCCATAAGGATCTAATGCAGAAGTACATAATTTCCTCCATGCACCAGTCCTTGCTTTAACTATTAAATGTTTATATTTTGCTTTAGCCTTTTTAAACATTATTTGATATTTTAATTTTTCGTCTGCATCTGTTTGTTTTTGTTCCTTTCTCCTAATAGCCTGGACTCTGCCGGTAGTTCAGGTGACCACCAATATGGTGACTTTAATTCTGGATTAGTTCTAAATTTATAATTTTCCTTTTCCACCTTAATAATTACAGAAAGTATTTCTTCCACGGTATCATCTAAAGTTACAGTGTCTTTAACGGTTTTTAAAAATTTCCATGTTTTTTGTGAGTCCTTTAATTTGTTTTTTGAATATTTTATGATGCTTTGTTGCTAGTCTGTGACGGGAGGGAGCAGCCAGGGAGTCATCTATTGAGTATTCCAGGCATTTGTGGTCACTTAGAATGAGATTATTCATTACTTGCCAATTATTTAGTTTTACTGAGAGTTGATCTCTACTTAGCGTTAGGTCCGGCCAAAGGTGTTTGTCATTACTCTCATATGTTGGCCCGTAATTTGGATCATTATGTAGTACTACAAGGCCATGTTTCAGGATAAATTCTAATAGATTTTCTCCCCTAGCATCCGTTTGTGCATAGCCCAAGTGGTGGAGTGGGCGTTAAAATCTCCACTAATTAACAGTTCACCCGAAACTGTGTTAATCACAGATTCTATTTCTCCTAAAGTAACCGTCAAAATTGTATGCCGGTCAGGCATAATTACTTATTATTGTTATTTTATGTTAGCTAGTTTCTAGGTGAGCTGCGACGTGAATAGGCCGGAAGAGATTATAATAGGTTTTATGTTCAGGTTTATGGCTATCGCCAAATTAGTTCCAAAATTTCCTGACACTGCCTCACCAGTGGAACAGAAAGTTTTTCATACTACGCCAAATCTAGGTGGTCTTCCCATTCTCCGGTTAATAGAGACATTCTGCAATAGGGCTATGCCAATCTGTTGTTTTATTAAATATTTACCAAATTGTATTGTGCCTAATCTGCTACTATGTAAATTTAGTTGTGCTTTTTTAATCTTGTCAACAAACTGAAGAACATTAATTTCGAGCTTGTAACTGAGCTTACATCGCATAATTCCGCGCTGAAGTTTCATTCTTAACTATTTTATTAGTGATATCTTTATCTTTAGATCTTAACCCTCTATTATAAATTAATCGACCGTTGTTTGATAATACTAGAGGGCTGATTCTTTGTAAGCTCAGCCGGGACCTTTTATCGTTGTTTTTCTTGGGTTTAGAAATTACCGTTGGAACACGTGCGTGGGGTTGTGTTGTAGATTGTGTTTGTGACAATGTTTGACATATGGGTTGAGAGACAGCAGAAAGTATGAATTGGGGATTATAGTTATATGTATACCTGTTGTTGTAGTATGGTTGTTGTTGCCACTGTCCCCCATTATATTGTGTATTGTAGTGTTGATTGTACTATGTTTTTTGATAACCTCTTAGTTGGTCTGTCATTGCGTGCTCTGGTACTTGTACTGTGAAATAGATTTGTTGTGGTGTGCAATTTTGTTGTGTGTTCCTACGCATGTTGCAGTTGTAATTATTATTATTGCAGTTTTGTTAATAATTACTTTTATGCATGTTTTGATACCTTGGATTTATCAGTGGGCCCCTCCATGTTTTCTTCACTGTGTAGGGATCTCCCCTTTGTTGACGTGGTTGAGTGTTTTTTGTATTTTGTGTTTGTTGTGTTTCTTTCCTGTTGGGTTGTGTTGTTTGCACTTCTTCCTTTTGTTTTGCACCCTGTGCATTAGTTTGGGTTTGGGTTTGAGCTTGATTCTGATTTTCTTGTCTTATTTGGCCAACTGGTGTTTTTCCTGAGTTTTCCAATTTTTGTTTAACTCATATTTGTACTTTGAGCATAGCTTAGAGCTGGCAGGGGGGTGTGTGTCTAGAATTTCCGCATCCTTGTCCGCTTTCTTCTGTTGTCATTTATGTGAGAACAATTAATGCTAATTGGTTGAGCAGTCATGCACATTTCGTAAGTATGTCCATAGGCTGAACACTTCGCATAGATTTTTTGGTTTGGGCAGTTAGACGTGAAATGTGTGAACGAGTAGCAATTTTGGCATTGCGGCACGTCGACATATTGTTTAAAAAATTGCTTCAGTACTACACAAAGGCATTTTTTGACCATTAGTTCTTTAGCAATTTCCTGTGGTACCCTTATTTTCCAGTGGTGTGCGTTGTTATGTGTATGAATAGGTGTAAGATGTTGAATGTGTTCTTTTATCGCAAACCGTTGATCTAATATCTGAATTAGCGTCTCTGAAGTTATGTCAATCTCAGTGTGTTGGAGCAAGATGTTTGTCATGTTAGTTTGTTGCTGCCTAATCTCTATCTTATTAGAGATCTGTTCGTTTCCGTTAAAGTGTTCCTTTAGTTTGTTAGCCCTTTCGATATCCTCACAACGAATTAAGGTGTTTCCATATTTTAATTTTTGAACTTTATATGTATGCTTTATATGTATCTTTTTAGGAATTAGGATCTCTGCTATTTGTTTGTGTAGTTCCTTTTCTGTTTCGGTGTCTTTTGGTTTAATTAGTATTGTCTTTGAATTAGACACCACTGCTTGTGCATATGTGTGTTGGAAATTGTTTTCTTTTAATGTGTTTCCTTTTGTCTTAGGTTCGTTAACTGTTAGTATTTCTTGTTGTGTTATTTCGAGCGTGATTTTATCAATTAAGTTAAATATATCCTCCTTTTTCTTTATTGCTTATATCTACACTGGTGTAAGAAATTAAGAGAATTTTCAGACTTGGTCGATTATCTCTAGAACTACTGTACCGATTTTAATGAAATTTGATATGTACATACCTTGATACAATACAAAACAAATAACCGTTCAATAATTGTAATACACACGCATGGTCGTGCATAACACTCGTTGGAGTCGGAAGGTATGAAACAGCGGTTGCAGAATTAATAAAAAAAAATGGGTTAATAGATGGGTTAATAGGGGGTATGGTCCCCTCTTACAGGTATACAGGCCTCGCAGCGTGATTTCATACTTGAAATAAGGCAGTTTATCATTTCCTGTGGCAATTGGTCCCACTCGTTCAGCAACGCTGTTTTCATTCCCTGGATGGTTGTCGGAGGGAGGTTACGAGTTGTAATTGCCCTCCCCAGAGCATCCCAGACATGCTCTATAGGGTTAAGGTCTGGAGATCTGGCTGGCCAATCCATCCGGAGAATATCCTCACTCTCTAGAAATTCGTCGACCAGAAGAGCTCTATGTGGCCTGGCATATATGCTATCCCTACACCAGCAAAGCGACCGGCAAATTGCCAGCTCTCTGATTGGTCCTTATCCTTGCTTTCCCGGAAGTCATGTGATACTCATGTGTCCGTATGTTGCTGATGTTTATGCGAAATGAATTATTCTTTATTCACACGTGCTGTACGATGGAAGCAGATCGTTTAAAAATAATTCTTCCAAATAGATATGATTATTTAATTGTAGAAAATGATTATGAATCGGATGAAAAATTTTCATGCACTCTACGTGCAAAAATTTTGAAGGATGAAGACTTTTTTGAATGGCTTAAAGTCTTAGAGGAACTCACAAACACCAATTGGAATGTGAGATCTTCCAAGGCAGAAACGAACAGATTCCGATTTTCTCGAGATTATGTTTGCCACCATGCGTCGTTCAATAAGAAAGCTTTGGTAAGTCAGTTTTTGTACTGCATTGTGATTTTGTTTACAATATTCTATTAGTTTTTACTGAGAGATAAACCTGACAACTTTGTAACATGTAGGTCTAACCAGTGTCTTTTGTCGTTATTTCAACTGCATAGTATGCTTTAAGCTCTAGAAAAGTCTTGTGAATATTCTGAAAAATTTTAAAATTACTTTAAAGGGTTAGCAATTTTATGTAGAATTGTTTTTCTGGTCTTGGTACAGAAAGTGTAAACGATCAATTACTAATTATATTTGCAAAGTTGTAAGTGTATACTGTGCAGGTTAATTATGTCTCTTTTAATAAAATCGTCTGTGCTTCCAGGGGGATGACTCTGTGAGAAATAAAAATAAAAGTTGTGAAGCAAAATTATCTGTCAGAATAAAATGGAACAGCAAACATATTCGTTACAGAGACAAATATGTTAAAGAAGGATTCATGAGCATAGTAACTATTAGATTTATTCATAGTCATGGTGTAAATACTGCCAAATCTTGGCATTGGTTAAAAAGAGCCCCGGAAGTTAAAGAAAAATTTCTCGATTATTTCAATAGAGGTAAATATTACTTTCCTTACTTCATTATTGGTACATTTTTTCAGTTATTATTTATTTCAGTTGCCATTATCATATGTTGTTTACAACAAGTTTTTGTTTTTGGGCCGTAGGCCCATCAACACTCTAAATTAATGGGAAAAGTAACAAAAACAAGAATAATATAATTATCACAATTACTGTCTTTATTAATATGTAATTGCTTTTTTTGTAACTTTGTTTAAGAGATCTGTTTGCATTTATTTTAAGTCACCCATCTGGTTACAGCTAGACTACATAAATAACAGTTTGCAGGGGTAAAAAAACTATTTGCTGAAATTTTTTTATTTATCCAAAAAATGAAGTTGTGTTTGGATTAGAACACCATAACTTTACATTACACTGTTACTTTACAAACTGCATTTCTTTAAAAAATTAATAATGAAAAAACTTGTAATTTTCTTTAGTCTTTTTGGAATATCTTGAAAACTTCCTTATATTAGATTTAATACACATATTTTTTTATAAAATTATTTTCATTGTTTACAAGATGCCAGTTTAATCTGTTTCAAAGACGAAAAAAAAGTGTGTTAAAGCTGTTTATATGAAGGCATAGTAATTTTTTAAAAAAGTGGAATTTCTCTTCTGAGCAGACTATTAAATTTTGTAAAAAATTCCATAACTACCAAGTTCCACAAAAGGTTTATATTTTGCAGATTTTGTTTGTGTTCCAATATATATAATGTCTTATTCTATCAAATAATCAAACAAAATTGCTTCCATTTATAGGATTAACACCTGCAGCTGCTATGCTATATCAAGAAGATGAAATTTTAAAGGATTATAATGCACAAGGAGTAGCAAATAGCCGAGTGAATCCTCCAAAAAGATGGGTTTATGATCTTCACAGTAAATGGCTGTTGGAAAACTATGGTGGACAAAGGAATAATGATCGTTTTCTGGTGTGAGTTTTCTACTTATCTATTACTTAAATGACATTTATATACTTAGTCTGTTTATACTAAAGAGGTATTTCAATGAAATATAAGCAATACTTTTGAGAAGCTAAAAAAATTTTATTGCTTCAGTTTCCAATTACTCTTCAAGTGTAAGCAGTAATTTAATGTAAATCTATGAATCCTAAGTGCTATTACTAGTTTAGTATCTATAGATGCCACAACCATTTTCATCAGTATGTGGTTTATGTACCAAAAGTCACCAAACATGGTTTCAATAGTATGCCGAGATCATTTATTATCATCACTTCCCGATATATTTGTGTGCTCTCTTGTATATGCTATGAAAAGATGGCAACTAAGCAACACATGAATTGAAGTGTAAACTACATCAATCGTGATGATGTAGCTACTTAAAGACCATGTAGCACAAGTTTGGCGTCATAAAATTGGTTGAATAAAATAACCAATTTTATGACGGATAATTATGGCGCACTGAAAAATTTTTTAAAGTGTGTTTTCCCCAATGTGAGGCAATTGTTCCCCAATGTGAGGTAATTGCCTTTTTCATGTCCTCCAAGCATTATGGAGATGGCTATCTTTTTCAAAGCACAATATTTCACAAATACATAGGCTTCCCCTAATGAATTTGTTCAAAAGTGTTATATATGCTCAAAATATGAATGAAATGGTTGCTAACAAAAATGTTTTAATTTCTAATGAAATATCACTGTTGTACCCTAATTTTATTGCACACATATATAATACTTTTGCAAATCAGCATGAAATTTGTGTAGCTCTGCGTGCTAATGTATTAAACAATCAGCATAATACCAACAACTATGCAGAGGCTACATTTCGTATTGTTAAAGATATCATTTTGAATAGAGTAAAAGCTTATAATTCAGTTGCTCTAATGGAGTTTCTTACCACAACTTTGGATAGTTATTTCACCAAAAAGATTTTAGATATCGTGTTTGGTAGAAATAACCGTCCATTTTTGTTGCATGAGAAAATTGCTGCTAGAGCAAAATTTTTCATTGAAAACAATTTGGTTTTTGAAAAAGATGGATTTTATATTGTGCGATCTGAAAAGGAGGAGTCCCTTTTTTATGAAGTGGATTCAGGTTTTTGCTCGTGTGCAGCTGCTGCTCAGGGTGCATTTTGCAAGCAACAGTGTGCAGTGCAAATTAAATACAATATTCAGCTTCTGCTCTAGCGCTCCAGCGAGTTTCTACCCTGCGTTTAACACCTTGTCCAGTGACAGAAAGTAAAACATCCCATCGATGAGTGGAAGAAGAAAAGAATGACAACAACTGCTCGACAGTTCCAAAAAATGTTATGGAATCGATAGCAGTAGAAGCTGCGTGTAAACATGCTAGGTTTAAAGAATGGTTTGGACACGCTACAAATTCTGCATTTGGATTTATTAATTTAATGCGAGTTAGAACGCCGCTGTACTTTCCTGCCATGATGGCGGCATTATCGTAAGCCTGTCCTCTGCAATTTTTTATATCTAAACCGTCATTTTCTAATTTCGTTAAAATCATATTTGTGATTTCCTCAGCAGTTTTTCCTTTAGTTTCTAGAAAGTCAATAAACGATTCTACAACTTTAACTTCGCTGCCATCAATAACTACATATCTAATAATTTAACTAGTTTGATCTGTGCGGGAAAAATCTGGAGTGCTGTCAAATATCATACAAAAGTACTTAGCTTGCTTTATTTGATCCATAATTGTTTTTCTCACTGCGCTTCCCAATATCTCTATGAATTCATTCTGAATCATCGACATTCTGAAAACTGAAACAGTAATATAATTAATATAAATTACTACTTGCAAGTTACACAATATTTGCAGTAAAGAGTGCGTACAGTCGACGCATATATGCTATCCCTACACCAGCAAAGCGACCGGCAAATTGCCAGCTCTCTGATTGGTCCTTATCCTTGCTTTCCCGGAAGTCATGTGATACTCATGTGTCCGTATGTTGCTGATGTTTATGCGAAATGAATTATTCTTTATTCACACGTGCTGTACGATGGAAGCAGATCGTTTAAAAAATAATTCTTCCAAATAGATATGATTATTTAATTGTAGAAAATGATTATGAATCGGATGAAAAATTTTCATGCACTCTACGTGCAAAAATTTTGAAGGATGAAGACTTTTTTGAATGGCTTAAAGTCTTAGAGGAACTCACAAACACCAATTGGAATGTGAGATCTTCCAAGGCAGAAACGAACAGATTCCGATTTTCTCGAGATTATGTTTGCCACCATGCGTCGTTCAATAAGAAAGCTTTGGTAAGTCAGTTTTTGTACTGCATTGTGATTTTGTTTACAATATTCTATTAGTTTTTACTGAGAGATAAACCTGACAACTTTGTAACATGTAGGTCTAACCAGTGTCTTTTGTCGTTATTTCAACTGCATAGTATGCTTTAAGCTCTAGAAAAGTCTTGTGAATATTCTGAAAAATTTTAAAATTACTTTAAAGGGTTAGCAATTTTATGTAGAATTGTTTTTCTGGTCTTGGTACAGAAAGTGTAAACGATCAATTACTAATTATATTTGCAAAGTTGTAAGTGTATACTGTGCAGGTTAATTATGTCTCTTTTAATAAAATCGTCTGTGCTTCCAGGGGGATGACTCTGTGAGAAATAAAAATAAAAGTTGTGAAGCAAAATTATCTGTCAGAATAAAATGGAACAGCAAACATATTCGTTACAGAGACAAATATGTTAAAGAAGGATTCATGAGCATAGTAACTATTAGATTTATTCATAGTCATGGTGTAAATACTGCCAAATCTTGGCATTGGTTAAAAAGAGCCCCGGAAGTTAAAGAAAAATTTCTCGATTATTTCAATAGAGGTAAATATTACTTTCCTTACTTCATTATTGGTACATTTTTTCAGTTATTATTTATTTCAGTTGCCATTATCATATGTTGTTTACAACAAGTTTTTGTTTTTGGGCCGTAGGCCCATCAACACTCTAAATTAATGGGGAAAAGTAACAAAAACAAGAATAATATAATTATCACAATTACTGTCTTTATTAATATGTAATTGCTTTTTTTGTAACTTTGTTTAAGAGATCTGTTTGCATTTATTTTAAGTCACCCATCTGGTTACAGCTAGACTACATAAATAACAGTTTGCAGGGGTAAAAAAACTATTTGCTGAAATTTTTTTATTTATCCAAAAAAATGAAGTTGTGTTTGGATTAGAACACCATAACTTTACATTACACTGTTACTTTACAAACTGCATTTCTTTAAAAAATTAATAATGAAAAAACTTGTAATTTTCTTTAGTCTTTTTGGAATATCTTGAAAACTTCCTTATATTAGATTTAATACACATATTTTTTTATAAAATTATTTTCATTGTTTACAAGATGCCAGTTTAATCTGTTTCAAAGACGAAAAAAAAGTGTGTTAAAGCTGTTTATATGAAGGCATAGTAATTTTTTAAAAAAGTGGAATTTCTCTTCTGAGCAGACTATTAAATTTTGTAAAAAATTCCATAACTACCAAGTTCCACAAAAGGTTTATATTTTGCAGATTTTGTTTGTGTTCCAATATATATAATGTCTTATTCTATCAAATAATCAAACAAAATTGCTTCCATTTATAGGATTAACACCTGCAGCTGCTATGCTATATCAAGAAGATGAAATTTTAAAGGATTATAATGCACAAGGAGTAGCAAATAGCCGAGTGAATCCTCCAAAAAGATGGGTTTATGATCTTCACAGTAAATGGCTGTTGGAAAACTATGGTGGACAAAGGAATAATGATCGTTTTCTGGTGTGAGTTTTCTACTTATCTATTACTTAAATGACATTTATATACTTAGTCTGTTTATACTAAAGAGGTATTTCAATGAAATATAAGCAATACTTTTGAGAAGCTAAAAAAATTTTATTGCTTCAGTTTCCAATTACTCTTCAAGTGTAAGCAGTAATTTAATGTAAATCTATGAATCCTAAGTGCTATTACTAGTTTAGTATCTATAGATGCCACAACCATTTTCATCAGTATGTGGTTTATGTACCAAAAGTCACCAAACATGGTTTCAATAGTATGCCGAGATCATTTATTATCATCACTTCCCGATATATTTGTGTGCTCTCTTGTATATGCTATGAAAAGATGGCAACTAAGCAACACATGAATTGAAGTGTAAACTACATCAATCGTGATGATGTAGCTACTTAAAGACCATGTAGCACAAGTTTGGCGTCATAAAATTGGTTGAATAAAATAACCAATTTTATGACGGATAATTATGGCGCACTGAAAAATTTTTTAAAGTGTGTTTTCCCCAATGTGAGGCAATTGTTCCCCAATGTGAGGTAATTGCCTTTTTCATGTCCTCCAAGCATTATGGAGATGGCTATCTTTTTCAAAGCACAATATTTCACAAATACATAGGCTTCCCCTAATGAATTTGTTCAAAAGTGTTATATATGCTCAAAATATGAATGAAATGGTTGCTAACAAAATGTTTTAATTTCTAATGAAATATCACTGTTGTACCCTAATTTTATTGCACACATATATAATACTTTTGCAAATCAGCATGAAATTTGTGTAGCTCTGCGTGCTAATGTATTAAACAATCAGCATAATACCAACAACTATGCAGAGGCTACATTTCGTATTGTTAAAGATATCATTTTGAATAGAGTAAAAGCTTATAATTCAGTTGCTCTAATGGAGTTTCTTACCACAACTTTGGATAGTTATTTCACCAAAAAGATTTTAGATATCGTGTTTGGTAGAAATAACCGTCCATTTTTGTTGCATGAGAAAATTGCTGCTAGAGCAAAATTTTTCATTGAAAACAATTTGGTTTTTGAAAAAGATGGATTTTATATTGTGCGATCTGAAAAGGAGGAGTCCCTTTTTTATGAAGTGGATTCAGGTTTTTGCTCGTGTGCAGCTGCTGCTCAGGGTGCATTTTGCAAGCAACAGTGTGCAGTGCAAATTAAATACAATATTCAGCTTCTGCTCTAGCGCTCCAGCGAGTTTCTACCCTGCGTTTAACACCTTGTCCAGTGACAGAAAGTAAAACATCCCATCGATGAGTGGAAGAAGAAAAGAATGACAACAACTGCTCGACAGTTCCAAAAAATGTTATGGAATCGATAGCAGTAGAAGCTGCGTGTAAACATGCTAGGTTTAAAGAATGGTTTGGACACGCTACAAATTCTGCATTTGGATTTATTAATTTAATGCGAGTTAGAACGCCGCTGTACTTTCCTGCCATGATGGCGGCATTATCGTAAGCCTGTCCTCTGCAATTTTTTATATCTAAACCGTCATTTTCTAATTTCGTTAAAATCATATTTGTGATTTCCTCAGCAGTTTTTCCTTTAGTTTCTAGAAAGTCAATAAACGATTCTACAACTTTAACTTCGCTGCCATCAATAACTACATATCTAATAATTTAACTGGTTTGATCTGTGCGGGAAAAATCTGGAGTGCTGTCAAATATCATACAAAAGTACTTAGCTTGCTTTATTTGATCCATAATTGTTTTTCTCACTGCGCTTCCCAATATCTCTATGAATTCATTCTGAATCATCGACATTCTGAAAACTGAAACAGTAATATAATTAATATAAATTACTACTTGCAAGTTACACAATATTTGCAGTAAAGAGTGCGTACAGTCGACAGCTTAACTTAATGAAAATATACCGTATATCGCGGAGCGTGCGTGCATTCCAAGCCAGTGGCGTAGCGAGAGGGGGGGCAATGGGGTCTATCATACCCCGGGCGCCACTCGCAGAGGGGTGCCAAATAGTACCTAAGACCATTAGACCCTTTGGCCCCCAAGACGACGAGGGGCGCCAAAAAGGTATCGTGTCCCGGGCGCCAGTTATGCTCGCTACGTCACGGTTCCAAGCACCAACATAGAACAAAGAGCAAAATACTATTCGCGCACGCAGCGAGGGTTGGCTCCTGAGGGACGAAGTGAAGGCACAGACGTAACCTTGTGTGTGTGACTTAGCCGCGTCATCTCCATGGTAAAGGTGGTACTAAGCATTCAATAAACATCGAGCATGGAGTAGTACATAGAACTTCTACTCGACGTCGGCACCCTTGATGTCTGTATCCGAGCAAAATTTTTAGAGATAATATTTTCAACCCTACATTGACTGGACGATGAGGAAAAATATTCGAAATCATATAGTAAATCATAATTCGTAGAAATCGAATAGTACACTTATGAATTGAACAAGTGCATGGTTTTTTACAACTAATACTAAATAAAAATATGCCTCCCCAAAATATGTGCCGCTCGGTGCGGACCGCACCCCCCCCCTAGCTACGCCACTGACATCGCCTAGTCCTAGTGTGAATAGTGCATGCTCTGCAATTTTTATTTGATATAAACTATTTGTGTCTAAAATTTTTTTCAAATAAAAAATTTTTCAAGTTCTGTTCTTTCAATGACTATGTTGTATTAATGAATTTCATGTGAAAATAAAAAATTTTTTCAACATTCTATGTTTTTATTTCTCAAATCATCATTGATTCAATAATTTTCTTAGAATGATACACATTCTGTAAAACTGAGTAATTGAAAAAAAATGTTGAGGGGAAAATGGCTTTTCAATATGGAGTTAATTTTGATAAAATTGAATGAAATTAATATTTAGCTTATAACCGAATTCTCTTCACACTCATCAGTAATTATAAAATATTCACAGTTTCTTTTACAATGAATCGCAATGAATTTGCAAATTTGGAATCAATATTTGGGCCAAATTATTCCTGAAAAGATTTCACCAAAATACTGTCATCAAAATATTGTCCCCAAATTTTGGTGCCAAATACTTGTGTTGTTGCCAAAATGATGCTGGAGAAATTTCCCCAGCTGACTGAAAACAACCTAAATTTTAGGTTTTGTGCCGATAATTTTTTCTATTAGATCAATAGGGTAAAATAGTGATACGGGATCTATATGGTTTCACTCTCTATCAGGTTGTATAAAAATCAGGATTTTTTAAAAAATTTAAAAAAACTTGTTAGGACGTTAACATTTTCTAAGTCAAACATTGCTGATCATTGTCAATAAAATAATTTTTAATAATTTATAAACAAAAAATGAAATAAAAGAACAACAACCAACAACAAAATGATTTCAAACTAAGAAACAAAAAAAGAAAATAATTAGTTTTATTTAGTTACCTACAATTATCAAAATATTTAAAAATTAGCTAGTTTTATTTAAAGATTTAAACATAAAAACTAATTTAGCAGCCTTTTCTACACCTAATTGGTTTTGCAATTTGCTCTGTATGAGTCCAAAAGTGGAAAACATCCTCTCTATCCCTGCAGTTGTTCCTTTTGCAGTACATAACATCTGTATTATATCAAACTCTTTCTGATCCATACAGTTATTTAGGAGTGTTATTGATTTCCACCACTGCAAGAGATTTAATGATTCTATGGGTTTTTTTATCAAACAAAGTTCCATTTAAAGGAGAGCTCACAATGAATTTTAGTAAAATGTTTAATAAGGAGGCATCTCCATACTTCTCTTTAACAAAGTTTAAAGCTTTGTCTTTTTCATTTATTGTTAAAGATTCCACTTCATAATTAGGATCCAACAAGTAAGCTAAGAAATGAGCTGGTGTTAATGCTTGCTGGTATCGTGTGTTAACTAATTTTTTGTCACAATTACCATAATCTTTCATCATTTCCTTCAGGTTTTTCCAGACCAACAACATTTGATATACTACAATTATCTCCTTGCATTTTATCTAATGCCACTGAAATGGGTTTCAACATCGAAAGCATATCTTCTGCATTTCTTTTTATTGCCATATTCATGACTTTTGATCTGATGTTATCGATATCATCTCGATTATCTTCGAAAACTTGCATGAATATTTACCAATTTTTAATGTAGCTTTCTAGAGAATCGCACATACTGTTCCAACACACTTCAGTTGGCCGAATTAATCCAGTATCTTTAAGCTCATTGTACTTTGCTCGAATTATCTGATGGTTTCGGAAATATGTTATAATTTGTAAAACATGTTCTGTTATATTAGGCATAGAATCTTGTAAATCTTTTGACACAAGATTACGCAAATGAGATGAACATCCATAAGATAGTGTATCAAATTTTGTATGTAATTTGTTCATATTCAAATGTAATAATCTTAGGAAAATATACAAAAACTGTTCAAAGTAATGCATGAAATAATTTTTTTGATTAAAACCAATTTAAAAAAAAACATTCAATTTAAATCATGATTTTAATCTCTGATTAAAATCATTTACACCCTGCTCTCTATTGATTTAAAAGAGAATCAGCCCAATCGATTATTTTAGTTAAATTCTATCAATGGAAAAACAAAATAAAAGAAACTAAATTTTGATTTTTTTAACATACAACTTTTATCTGTAGGATTAATATGGTAAAACAATAATAAGGGATCTTTATGGTATCATCCTGTATTGACTGGAAAAAGAAACAGTCCAATCGGTTAACTAATTGAAAAGTTATTGATGGACAAACAAACAAACAAAAAAAAAAACCCTAAATTTTGGGTTCTTTTTTATAATAAATTTTATTTATGGGCTCAATATGGTATAACAAAGATATGGGACCTATTTTGGATCATATTCTATCGATTAAAAAAAAATTAGCCCAATTGGGCCATCCAGTGGAAAGTTATCGACATACAAAGAAACAAACAAAACATACAATACGGATTGAGAACCTCTTCTTTTTGAAATCAGTTAATAAAATACTCAAATTCCATTATTAATTTCTTAATTAAAATCTATGATTTTTGGTTTCTAAATTATTTAAGTGTAAGATGAATTTATTCATCAGGTTTTATTGATTTATTAGCTCACGGAAATCTGGTACTGTATTATATACATTAAAAAATGTACACAAATTTTGAATATTTTATTAGCTAGCATCAAATATGTATTTCTACCTGAAATTCAAAAAATATGCAAGCTCTATGTATGTAGAGTTATTGATTCACGATGTTATGTGTATTTTACAGAGCAAAAGAAAATTAAAAATTACTTAAAATAAAATAAAATAATTTAAATCTAGCTATAAATCAATATAATTTTTTCATCTTTTTATTTTTGAAAAATATCTATGTATTTACTGGTAATAACCAAGAACATAGTTTGTAAGCCCAACTTTTCAAATTTAAGCACAAACTTTACCATTATATAAGCAATCTACTGATGTGATCATTAATTACTGGGTTAATTTGATAATTTTATCTGTACCTAGTTCTTATATGTATTGCAAAATTGCGCCTCATGTGGAATTTATTCCCAAATTTTCACATTTGATTACATTTGTTATACTGTTTAACTTACATTACAATTTTTCCTTTTTTGTTTACTATCGCCAGTGCAAAGCATTCAACGAAAACTCGTTCACTTATCACAACGAATACTCGTTCATCTTAAAATTCACATACGTAACTTCTGGAATATGGACCAATCAGAGCGCTTTAATTTGCCGGTCGCTTTGCTGGTGTAGGGATAGCATATATGCGTACCGCCTGTTACACTGTTTATTACTTTCCCTATATTTCACATTTTTGTAAGTAACTTTTCAATATATCGATTTTAATAATTTAAAGCTTTTTAAATTCATGTGAGTGTTAAGTAGACGATTTTTGAGCTTAATTTTGTTCTAATTTAGTTTTTAACAGAATTTTAAGCATTATTTGGAATAGTCCAGCATTACTAAGAATAGTCCAGCATTACTTTAAATACTTAAAATGACCAAAATTATTTAAATCAGGTAATAATAGGCCCAGTAATTGGTCAAAACGTAAAATAAATACTTGCAGCCTGAAAGCAAAATTGAACCAGCGATAGCTTGGGACAGTACCCTAGTGAAACGCAGTGTTAAAAGTAAAAGTAAACTAAATTCAACTCTAAAACTACATGAAGGGACTGGAAAGCCAAAAATTAATAAAATCTGGCCAAATTTAACTAAGTAATCACTAAATTAAAAGTTAATGAATCCTGAACTGCAGTGTTTGTTTAGCTTTGTAAAGCTTGAATATGACAATTAAAGAATGAGTATGAGCCTAAAAACTTGTTAAAATATCAAAATCTTAAAGTAAAAGTGCAATAAATCAAAATTGCTAACTAATCATGTTAGTAAGTTGAAAGAAAATGTAAATAAAAATTCAGCGGAACTTAGCACTGTTGCGAATGTTTACATTATTGAAAAGTAAGAAATTATGTTGATACAGAAATACTAAGTGCCCAAGAATGAGTGAAAGCATTAAAAACCTTTAAATAATTTAGGAATCAAGTAAAACAAAAACCTCAAAAAGCTTAATTAATAAGAAATAATATCAAGGTCACTTGCGAATTGCGATTTGCGAAGGTTATCAGACTGCAAGTATTTATTTTACGTTTTGACCAAAAATTTCAATGAAACGAAAACTGAACTTAAGATTCCTATTAATCACTCCTAGACAAACTCAAAATGACCAAAATTATTTAAATCGGGTAATAATAAGCCTAGTAATTGGTCAAAACGTAAAATAAATACTCGCAGCCTGACAATCTTCGCAAATCGCCATTCGCAAGTGACCTTGATATTATTTCTTATTAATTAAGCTTTTTGAGGTTTTTGTTTTACTTGATTCCTTAATTACTTAAAGGTTTTTAATGTTTTTACTCATTCTTGGGCACTTAGTATTTCTGTATCAACATAATTTCTTACTTTTCAATAATGTAAACATTCGCAACAGTGTTAAGTTCCGCTGAATTTTTATTTACATTTTCTTTCAACTTACTAACATGATTAGTTAGCAATTTTGATTTATTGCACTTTTACTTTAAGATTTTGATATTTTAACAAGTTTTTAGGCTGATACTCATTCTTTAATTGTCATATTCAAGCTTTACAAAGCTAAACAAACACTGCAGTTCAGGATTCATTAACTTTTAATTTATTGATTACTTAGTTAAATTTGGCCAGATTTTATTAATTTTGGGCTTTTCAGTCCCTTCATGTAGTTTTAGAGTTGAATTTAGTTTATTTTTACTTTTAACACTGCGTTTCACTATTAAGAATAATTCCCCCCTCCCCCCCCCCCCCCATCCCAGGTGCTGACACAAGCTATCGCTGGTTCACTTTTGCTATCATTCTGCATGTATTTATTTTACGTTTTGACCAACTACTAGGCTTATTATTACCCGATTTAAATAATTTTGGTTATTTTCAGTTTGTCTAAGAGTGATTAAGATGAATCTTAAGTTCAATTTTAGTTTTATTAGAATTTTAATTATATCGCAATTGAGATCGCAATTTGCGAATTTCTTATTATTATACTTTACTTTAATTAGTAATCTTTTTATTGCTGTTTTATGGCCTGTACCATTATTAACGTTAAGTATTTTGTGATTTTCATTAATCTTTTTGCTCTTAATTAGCCTTTTACTTGCTTATTCAAGGTGTGTTAGCTATCGTTAAGCGTTCACAACTGTTCAAGTTATGTTAATTTTAATTTACATTTTCTTTGATCTTTTTGACTTGTTTAATTAATAATTTGGTCTGATATAATTTTAACTTTAAGTTTTTTGTTGTTTTTACGTGTTTTTAGGTATTCTTTAGTTCTTTAACTGCCATACCAAAAATTGATATTTTATGTCTTAAGAAGACTTAATCGAATGAATTAAGAATACGTTAAATTATTTCCTTAATTAATATTTTTCAGTTTAAGAAATTGTTCTTAAAATAGGAACACACTTTCTGCTGTACAATAAGGAATTTTTCTATTGTGTGTATACAGCTTATATTGCTTAGGAACATACAAAATATATGCATACATGAAATTCAAAATATTTTTTCTATATTTCTTCTTTAAATATCAGTTGCTAATTTACAGGAAAAATTTAATACCATAACCGATGACTTTCTGAGTTAGTCATTTTCCATGTAATTAATATATATATATATATATATAACACATACATACAAAAGAGATCAGCAACGATAAGTAATCCTACATTAATAACCCGCGGTAGTTTCGTTGGAAGAGACTACCTGAATTTTTTTTTCTATCTATTATACTTTAGACCCTAAGAGAAGTAAGGGTCATTCCATGTCAAATCAACACAACTTTTAGTAAAAATCGGTATGACTCCCCCAGATTTTGATGATTTTTGACACACTTGCAGGTTTCATGGACATATGAAAAAATGTCAATTCTTAATGGTTTCACTTCATCGGTTCAAAAGTTATTAAATATTACGAAATTTTGCGAAAAAACACAACATATGTCAGTCTTAAAATAGCTGTAAAACAGTAACCAATTGAGTTGTAGACCTGATCTCATTTTAAAGGCTCATTTTAAAGCTCTTTTCAAGGGCTTTCATATGATATGCAACATGAAAGAGTTTATAAAAAATGATTTTTTCAAATCTATTTGAATTTTAAAATTTAAATTTCTCAAAAAGTGACAATTTTAAAATTTTGAAAGAATTCTCAAAATAAGTTTATATTATCATCTAACAGTACCCAAAATCTTATTTTGAGATCTCCATGGGATCCTGAGGTATAGGAGGTATAATGTATGCATGGTTAGAGGAAAAATGCCAAATTTTTCATATATAGACAAATAAATATAATTATAATGTATAATTATACAATCATATGTAATTATAATTACATTTATAATTATATAAGCATATGCATAACTATATACATATATAATATAGTTATATATAACTAGCTGAATACCCTTGCTTCGGTACGGAGTACATTCTAAGTAAATACAACGGTCAATGTATGCAATTAATACCAATATACCGGGTGGTCATAAAGAAACTTTGCCGATATATGGACCTCTAGCGGCCGTTCCGTTCAACCTATCGAGATGACATTTTAGATATAGTTATTCAGAGTTATGTGCTCGGGATTCTGAGAACGGCAAAACAGTGGCGCTCCCGGTTACGGTTATAGGTATAGAAATTCGAAATTTTCAAATGGCAATGCCTACTTTTTCCCATCTCAAAATGCTCAGCGCATGCGAAAACCCTAAAAAGCGTTGGAACGGTACGTGTACACAAAAAAACGGACGCGTTATGCACGCACAAAAAAACAGCTCTGCGAACGTCCAACAAAGACACGATCGGGGCGCACGGAGGAAATTTGCATATGGCAGAGGCTAGAAACCAATCACAGAATGCCGTTCGCCAAATATTCAGCGTAGAAAGCCGATAAAAAGCTCTCTGATCGTGTTTTTGTTAGCCATTCCCAGAGCTGTTTTTATTTGTGCTTGCATAACGCGTCCATTTTTTGTGATACACGTACCGTTCCAATGCTTTTTAGGGGTTTCGCATGCGCTGAGCATTTTGCGATGGGAAAAAGTAGGCGTTGCCATTTGAAAATGTCGAGTTTCTATACCTATAACCGTAACCGTGAGCGTCACTATCTTACCGTTCTCAGAATCCCGAGCTCATACATCTGAATAACTAACTCTAAAATCTCATCTTGATAGGTTGAACGGAACGGCCGCTAGAGGTCCATATATCGTTTTTGTAGGCCGTTCGCAGAGCTGTTTTTTGTGCGTGCATAACGCGTCCGTTTTTTGTGATACACGTACCGTTCCTACGCTCTTAAGGGTTTTCGCATGTGCTGAACATTTTGTGATGGGAAAAAATGGGTGTTGCTATTTGAAAATTTCGAGTTTCGGTACCTATAACCGTAACCGTGAGAACCACTTGGTTGCCGTTCACAGAATCCCGAGCTCATACTTCTGAATAACTATATCCGAAATCTCGATCGGTTGAATGGAACAGCCGCTAGAGGTCCATATATCGGCAAAGTTTCTTTATGACCACCCTGTATATATATATACATATAATTTGGGACCCTTGCTTTTCATTTTATTCATTAATGATCTTTGTGATGCATTAAAGTTTAGTGATTATCTTTTGTTCGCTGATGATCTGAAGTTATTTCGGCTCATATGTTCAAATGTTGATGACGCCCAAAAAAAAATTTACGTTCAAATGTTGATGACGGTTTGCAAAGCGACCTTGATAATTTATATGTTTGGTGCATTAACAATAGGTTATTTCTAAATATTCGAAAATGTAGTATTATTACTTATACCCGTAAATTTCAGCCCTTTGATTTATCACTGTCATATCAATGGTCATTCACTTTTTCGCTCTGATTCTGTAATAGACTTAGGTATTACTTTTGACACAAGACTCGACTTCTCCCGCCATGTGGTTGTTATTGTTTCTAAGGCGTATAGAATGCTTGTTTTTCTTAACCGTAAAACTAGAGATTTTTCTAATGAACAAGCTCTTAAAATTTTATATTTCAGTTTGGTCCGCTCAAATCTTGAATATTGCAGTCTTATTTGGGATCCATATTATAATAATAAAATAAATATATTAGAGCAGGTACAGTCTAAATTTATACGATACTTATATTATAAATCTAATTACTATTGTCCTCTGGATTTGTCTCTTTCATTCCTACGTAACATTTTTGATATTCCCAGTTTAAAACCCAGGTGCGATCTTTCCTGTATGCTATGTATATACCATAAAACAGATCCGTAACTGACTGACTCACTGACTGACTGACTGACTGACATACAACACACAGACCAAACCGCTGGACTTAAAGGGCTGAAATTTTGCATGGCGATTCTTCTTATAGTGTAGGGGCGCACTAAGAAAGATTTTTGATAAATTCTTCTTAGATTTTTTAAAATGAAATTTTTAAGTTGTATTAGTAACATTTTTTAAATTTGCATGTGTAAATAATAATTTGAGGGTTATAAAATTTATACCACAAGAAATATAATAAAGTTTCCTTTAAAATGAGATCTTTTTAGAATCTTTACCTCCATTTTCTGATTTTTGGTAAATTTTTAAAGATTTATATTTAGAAATTAATTTATTAAATGCTGATCACGTGATTTCTTTTTCTGGTACATTAAATAAATTTATCGTCACGTGCATAACAACTAAATAGACAAAAAAAAATATTTTTTCTCTTGCTAAAGGTCGATTTATACAGGCACGAGAAGGGAACGTGACGGGAACGATCCGAGCGCGCGACGAGTCGTCGTAATCATTTCCTCACTGTTTTTCAATGGAACTGTTTATACTGCGCCGTGACACGTCCGATTCTCGGCAGATTCCCGGCCGAGAATCGGCGCCAACGATTCGAAGCAGGAAGTCGTTCACTGCTCGGCCGTCTCTTGTTCATGGCAGAAAGTAAAAAGTGGCTATTCAAGATATAATTTACATACTTTTATTTATGTTTGATATTTAATATGGATGATGAAAACTCATTGAGCTGGTGAGAGGTTTTGTACGATTTGGCCCATCAAAATACATGAATCCAAAGTTCAAAATGACAATTCGGAAGGCAATAGGAGAAAATTATACTTGAAATTACAATTGGTCCACTAAAATATAAAATTTATGAATTTGTATGAATAATGAAACAATGGAAAAATTATTTACACGATTTAGAAAGTGTAAATTGTTAAAATCAAATACTTAAATGAATGGATTTGTTGGTTATAAAGCAATTTTTCTTGTTTTCTGAGCAGCAAAATTGTATATTAAAAGTGAAAAGTCCAAAGATGATGAGACATCATTTTCATTAGAAATAAGTGCCAAGGAGGATAGGCGTACAATCCGTATTCAGAGCATTCTGATTGTACCTGCTTTGTAATATTTTCAATTCTTGTGGGAAAAGTGGGAAATAAAATCCATTATAATGATAGGGAGAACAAGTAAAAGCCATTTTTTGTTTACCTCACTCCTTCAGCCTTCAAACCCCTTTCTTCCCAACAGGTTTGGAGCCAGGGCCGCCCAGAGGGGGGGGGGGGCAACTGGGGCACTTTGCCCCAGGCCCCCAACTGCCGGAGGGGCCCCAAAAAATTTTTTAAAATTATTTATTAGATTTCCTCCGAAAGAAAATTCTGAAACTTGTACCGTACTTCAAAATTCAAAATAATCTCCTGAAAAAAGGCCCCCCCTCCCCCCCCCAAAAAAATAAACAAAATTATTCGATTAATCAGATTTCTTGGGGCCCCCAACAGAAGTTTGCCCCAGGCCCCGTAAAGTCTGTGGGCTGCCCTGTTTGGAGTACATTTACTTATTTGTCTTACACTCCCTGGAGAAATGTCTTGTCTATTGTTTGCTTTGAATAGAGCAAACATTTGACCAAATGGTATTAGTATTCGTTCACAAGGATATGTTCACGTTTTTCTCAGTTTGTAACTACTCCGTGAAAACGAACAAAGTCCGACAAAACGGTTTATAATTCTTCAAATAAGTGTATGTAGTGACTGACAGATAGTAGAAGCTGATATTGAAAAAAAGGATTGATAATCAAGGGTTTACTATAACTGAATTGAAGATAAATCATGTTTTTTAACCGAGAAATTTTTCGAACCAAAAGGGTAGTTTGTCAATTAAGATTCTTTCTGCGATTCTTTAGAAAAATCGAAACATATATATTTTTATTAGTTGAATTATAGAAACCGCGAAAAATGAGGGATTTCTTTAAAAACCTGTAACATTTAGAAAAGTGTTGCTTTGAGAAATAAAAATGGTGGCCCTGGGCGGTTACCCAGTTTGTCCACCCCTAAGCACGGCCCTGGCTCTCCTCTAACAAAAGTGTGATAATGGCTAAATCTTTAACTGAAAAATGAAACCGCGCCATGACGTTACAAATCTTTCACAACTAATGAAACACGTTCCCGCCACTTTCTACTCCCGTCTCTGTATAAACACATGCATCCGGCGCTCGGGCTCGGCTCGTTCCCGTTACGTTCCCTTTACGTGCCTGTATAAATCAACCCTAATGCGGCAGACGATTGGACATTATCCAAAAAAATATTAAAATGAAATAAAAGTTGTTATGTTCCTCAAACTGTACTATATTAACTGTACTATATTCTTTAGTATGTCCTATTACATTTAATTTTAATATTTTCTTCTACATTATTTTGTCTATAAAAATATCCCTTACGATTTTTTTATAAATATACTTTTTCGTTTTATTTTACATCAATTGTATACATTGATGGTCGTATTTATTATAAATATATATATATATATATATATATATATATATATATATACACTGCTGGCCACCCAAATTGCAACACCAAGAAAGACAAGAGATATCACAACAAAATGTATTTTGTAGGTAACATTTTGACCAATTATCAAATGATTAAATTTATAGACTTCTGTGAAGTGTGGTTCCTGCCAAAATCAGTAGCCAGAGTAGCCGCCATTGTTGGAGATCACCGCTGCCACACGCCTCGGCATTGATTCAAAGAGACTTTGGATGAGTTCTTGGGGTACAGAAGACCAAGCAGCTTCCACACGCTGCCAAAGTTGATCTGCTGTGGCAGCTGGGGATGGAATCTGTTTCAATCGTAGAGCAACCATGGACCACATGTTTTTTATCGGCGAAAGATTCGGAGAGCGAGGCGGCCAGGGAAGCAATTCAATATGGCGATTGACGAAGAACCGTTGGACAATGCGTGCCACTTGTGGTCGCGCATTATTCTGTTGAAATATGGCTGTGGGCAAGCCCTGAATGTAAGGAAGGACAACTGGCTCTAACACCTCGGAGATGTAGCGCTGGCTGTTTAAAGTACCGGCAATGCGTACTAGAGGTGTGTGAGAGTGATATCCAATACCGTCCCATACCATAATACCCGGTGCAGGACCAGTGTGGCGGTGCATAACGCAGCTGTTCAGCATCCTCTCTTCACGGTGTCTCCAGACTCGAATGCGACCATCGTGGTGTTGCAGACAGAAGCGTGACTCGTCAGTAAAGACAATTTCATTCCATTCTGCCGTCCACATCCTTCTGTCATCGCACCATTGGCGGCGGAGAAGTCTGTGGTTCTGCGTCAAGGGTAGACAAAGCAATGGACGTCTTGCGGACAGACCACTCTGCTGTAAACGGCGTCGAATGGTACGCGCAGACACTGGATGATGCGTTACAGACTGCATGTGCTGTGCTATGGTATGTGATGTGACTGAGCGATCCGTCACTGCTATGCGCACAATTTGCCTGTCATCACGTGAAGTGGTGCGCTGAGGTGGATGCGATCGAACACGCCGGTCCGTCGTACCCTCCTGCCTCCAACGATCACATATCCGCATTACAGTTGTTTGGTTTCGTCCAACACGACTACCGATTTCCCTGAAAGATAATCCACAATCTCGGTAGGCCACTATCCTTCCTCTGTCGAACTCGGATACTTGATCAAAAGATGATCGCTGTTTTCGACGAGGCATAATTGATCGTTTTTTTGAAAAAACCACAAGAAAAACACAATTGCCGAACTTGAAATCGTCGAAATCTCCAAGCCTTAAATAGCGCTTTGAAGTGGCGCCACAGGCGCGCGTGGTGTGCATTGTATATGTATGCATTGTTTATGTAGCTTTGTATGTTTGTTTTGGTGTTTCTTTTACGTGTTTCTTTTCTTTGGTGTGTTTTAAGTTGTATCTTACATGCAACACTGTAAATGGAATTTTCTGTAGTGTGCATTTTGAATAAATAAATGGACGGATATTGTACAACGCTGAATGTCTGCAATTAATGCAAAAACAGAAAAAATATATTTATAAAAAAATCGTAACGGATATTTTTACAGACAAAAGAATGTAGAAGAAAATTTTCAAATTAAATACAATGGTCAATGTATGCAATTAATTTATATGTTTAATATCCATAAACCATAATAATTTGAGTTAAATTCTTAAACTTCCATCTCCGAGTCTAGAGGTTAAATTTTATCTTTTACCGTATTTTTTTTGTCAATTTATTTTGTTGTTAGGCACGTGACGGAAAATTAATTTAAAGTATCACAAAAAGAATGGAAACCACGTGATCAGCATTTAATAAATTAAATTCTAAAACTAAATCTTTAAAAATTCACCAAAAATCAGAAAATGCAAGTAAAGATTTGAAAAAGATTTTATTTTAAAGGAATTTTTATGGTCTTATTCGTGATATAAATTTTATAACCCTCAGATTATTATTTTAAATGCAAACTTAAAAAATGTTACAAAAACAGCTTAAAAATTTACTTTAAAAAAATCTAAGTAGAATTTTCAAAAATCTTTCTTATTGCACCCCTACACTATAAGAAGAATCGCCATGCAAAATTTCAGCCCTTTAGGTCTAGCGGTTTGGTCTGTGTGTTATCTGTCAGTCATTCTGTCAGTCACGGAACTGTCTTATATATATATATAGACTATAAGTATACACTTTTCTAGGAAACTCAGCCTATCTGAAAATCATAACTTTTTTACAGAATCATACATAGAGTTTTCCAGTTTAGAAACATGGAAGTAGCACATGTACAGCTTTCACATCTTCATTTCTGGGAGGCCATGAACACTTGCACGATCTCCTCAACTTTTCTCACCTTGTTGCCTTGTAAACTGTATGTTCGCCCAGTTGCTGTGATGGGGTTCACCTTGCAGATCACATTTGAAGAGGGAATCCACAGTACATCAGGTCTTGTAGGGTATGAAAATGAAAGACATGGTCCTTAAGGATGGAGAAATGTTACTTTTACTTCGTTTACATTTTCATTTTTAGCTAAAACATAGCTCAGGTACCATTTGCCACCATAGACTGCAACCACATATCCAACCATATCACTGAAACCCAATCTATTTTGCATAACTTGCTATAGGAAAGATTGTTGATGTGGGTGCAGAAGAAAATGATTTGACAGTTACTTTTGTTCTACACTTAGTGGGTACAAATGCATGGAGCTTTTGTGTACTTGGGATAGCTACAGTTTTGCTGTACCGGTGTTCTTATTGTTCTTCTGTTTGAACATACTCTTCATGGTTTACATACGTGAAACCTATATTAGAAATGCAGTGGCTAAAAAATGCCGTTTGGCTTCAACCCCAAAATCTTTTTAGTGAAGGCACAGGTTTCAATACCATACATGGTTTCTGCGGCTGGTTCCTGATAAATCCTCTCCGAAACTTTTGACAAAACAAGAAGATTTTGGGGTTGAAGTAGAATGGCATTTTTTAGCCATTGCACATATAAAAGGCCCATGTGATGGGGTGGGGGGGCACAGTAAAAATATTGGCAGCCATGGCTAGCCTGCAGCAGCCTTATGAAGACCAAATACAGACTACATGACAACTCTGAATGGGCAAATCAGAATATTTTCAACATTAGATAAAAAAATGTGATCAAAATGTGATCTCTTTAAATGGGATCTACAAGGTGAACCCCATCATACCAACTGGTCAGAAATATAGTTTACAACACAAAAAGGTTCATGGCCTCCCAGAAATGAAGATTTGACAGCTGTGCTACTTCCATGTGCTACTTTCATGTTTCTAAACTGGTAAACTCTATGTATGATTCCGTAAAGAAAAATTATGATTTTGAGATAGGCTGGATTTTCTAGAAAAGTGCATACTTACAGTGGCGTACCTAGACCATTTGGGGCCCGGGGCGGATTCCTTTTTTGCCCTCCCCCCACCCACCCCAAAAATGGTAGTTTTTAACTTTTTATAATGACAGTTAGCCTTTCTTTGCCTTAATCAGTCTCCTCAGGCTATTGACCTGTGCAGAGAAAAAATTGACAGAATTAGGGAGCGAACTCATGCAGTACGAGGTGAGCAATGATCTAATTTTTAATTCTTTTTCAAAATTTTTAATCCTAAATAGATCATTTGAAGATGTACTGATTTTTGGGGTATTTTTTGGCAATTAAAAGGGGAAAAAATTTAAATTCAAGTGAACTGTGATTCGAGTGTCAAGAGATTCGATTTGGGTATTCGATTTATGCTAAACAATAGCCGACAATATAATTCTTTTCATTCTCATTTCATAGTTCTATATCCTTTCTTGAGAGGTTGTTGAATCATTAAACGTGAACATGTCACATAAAATTCTTTTTGTTCTCATTTCATAGTTCTATATCTATCTTCAGTTTTGTTTATACGTGATTTTCAGTTTTGATTTTAGATGTATAGAATCATGTTTGAACTGTCCAAACAACAAATAATACTTTAATTTTTATTTTCATTTTACCGATTTTTTTCCAAAACTGCTCATATTTCATGTATTTCTTTTCTTGCTGATTAGTTTAATTTTTGGTTTTAGATAACTATTCTACTAAGATATTTTTGTATGAAGTTCACCATTTTTATGTTTTGTTGATTACACGCTAAAATATTTAAAAAGTGCATATTCACATTTTCTTTATATAAATATTTAAATTTAGGAAATTTTGGTGTTTCTTGAGAGGTTTATTTGTTTTTCCACAATACCATATGCTCCGGAAGCCTGTTTAATATTTCAATTGTGCTTATCTTTTGACTAAACCGAATACAGAATATCTCGCAACATAGACATGGGCAATTCTGCCTAATACATGCACTCATGTAATTTAAATGTATAATGCATTATTATGTCACCAATAACATAAATTTAGGAAATTTGAATTTTTGTATTGCAGGAATATAAGCTAAAGGGGCCAGCCGATTTCTTTTCACATGAAAATTTATCTTTTTGTAATGCAGGTATGCTCATATCATACCAGGTGGGTGTTAATGCGACTAACAAATTTTTCTTTTTGCGGTTTTGTGGGGGGGGGGCTGCAAATAATAGTGCCTCTCATGAAAATTCTCCCTCTCAATCAATCAATTCAAAGCCATCTGTCTGGTGGACGGATGACCCGAGCATAGCTGGGAGAAGCCCAGCTATTCAATAATATGAAAACCCAATATATAAATATATAAATTTATAATAAACTCCTCAGAATTCAGCTAGATTTAGCCTTTCATCATTGGAGGAAAAAAAAGCTAAAATGTAAAGCATAAAGTATATGCATTTATTACATACCACTAAAAACTGAAAAGGAAAAATGTCAAATTGTCCTTTCCAAAGAAAAGAATTTTGAAAACTAAAAATGTCAAACTGTCGAATGTTTGTTAACCAAAATCAATTTAAAAACTAAACACAGTATAAATAATATAGAAATAAAAAGCCTGAGAAATGAGGGAATTTGACATTTTTACATTTCAGTTTTTGGTGGAAAAATGCTGAAAGGCTGAATCTACCTAAATTCTGAGATGTGTACAACATTTGACGTGCTTTTTTTTCTATGTTATTTATACTGCATTACGTTTTG
Organism: Dolomedes plantarius; assembly: GCA_907164885.2. Lineage (NCBI taxonomy): Eukaryota > Metazoa > Arthropoda > Arachnida > Araneae > Dolomedidae > Dolomedes > Dolomedes plantarius. The sequence continues at coordinate 158,496,371 of OU015494.1, read as the reverse complement.
AAATTGGTTTTAGTTAATAAACTTTCTTAAAATCCCGGGCAACGCTGGGTACTTCATCTAGTATATACAGTCGATTCCGGTTAATTTAACCACATCGGGACGCAATCATTTTGGTCGCAATAACCAGCTGGTCCGATTAAAAGAATATGCCTTATGTTACAAGACAGGATTCAGTCCGAATAAGTGGCTGGCCCAATTAACAGGAATCGACTGTGTGTGTATATATATATATATATATATATATATATATATATATATATATATATATATATATATATATATATATATATATATATATTTATATATATATATATATATATTTATTTATTTATTTATATATATATATATATATGTATATATATATATATATATATATATATATATATATATATATTTATATACATATATATATATATATATATATATATATATATATATATATATATATATATATATTTATATATATATATATATATATATATATATGTATACATATATATATATATATATATATATATATATATATATATATATATATATATATATATATATATATTTATATATATATATATATATATATATGTATACATATATATATATATATATATATATATATATATATATATATATATATATATATATGTATGTATATATATATATATTAATATATTTTCTTTGGTTTATCACGTATTTATTAGTTTTCTCGTAGTAGGTAGCTCTTCACACGAAGCTATTATTTATCCGCTAACTCGTTAGTTAGAAATGTTTTTAGACAATTATGTGTTTTCTCGAAGTTTCTAGGATCATGTTATGCGTCTCGGACATCCACAATTTGAAGTCACGCCACCATAAGAGCCTGTTCACATACAATCCGTCAGCGTCAGTGTAAAATTTAACCAATCACATTCCAATCATTGACCCATTAACCAATCAGAGCCTACGGAATCTTTAACGCTGACGCTGATGGATTCTATGTGACCAGGTCCTCTGTCCCTGTCTGAATAAAATTAAAAATGTTCTTTGTTATAGAGTTCCCATCCGCTTTCCCTATGTATATAATTAAAACATCCAATCCCGTAGCTGACGTGAGGCGTATATACATGTTCTACGTTTTCGGCGATCTCCCATCATCATTTAAAAGTGGATGAATTCCCCACAAAATTTTCATGTGGATGTATTCTCTTTAAACATATACCTACATTATAGCCATGTTGTATTTCTGAAAACAGCATTAATTCAGAGAGAAAATGACTTCATTTTTCTAACAAATTATCACTTTTTTTTAGTAAACTTAGTGGCGGAGAGGGAAGTGAACTCATCATCCTCAGAAAGGGAAGACGCTCCTGATCCGGAGATTTTTTATTTTACTTGATAATGATGTTGAAGAAAGAAGACTTCTTAGAAGTGAAGCTGAGATGTGGAGGTCGGACCATTTTTGCCCATAGGTCCATCTTAGCTGCCCAATCAAAGGTGTTTGCTGCCATGTTCCGAACCAAAAGGAAGAAAAGTGAAACTGAATTCATTGATATGTCTGATATGGATCCCCCAATACTCGATATATTATTGAAGTACCTGTACACAGGGAAGATTGAGGATTTATCTCAGGACACCGCCTCCCGTCTCTACGAGGCAAGCGACAAATACGCTATTCATTCCCTGAAGAAAAATTGCTCCGATTGGATGATTGAACATTTAACTGATGGAAACTGCATTCAATTCTTGTCATTAGCAGATAAGCACGCTGATATTGTCTTAAAGAAAGCAGTGATTTCATTTATGGAGAGTAAAGACATTGTTGAATTAATTCATAGATCAATAAAATCATAGATCTTCAAGAAGAAGTTAGTCTGTCGTCAAACGCATTAAAAATTCAACAATTACGCGTTCAACAGATTTGTTAATTGCAATTTACCTGTTTAATTATTACGTGTCATAGGAAAATCTATGCATTTTATACTTTTATTCCTGTAATGTAACCCTAAAAGTTCTTGAGTATGGTTAAAGCTTTTAATATTTTATCTATCTCCAAACTAATTCATTTGTGTACATGATCGTTTGATGTCATTTATCAATTTGAAAATTGATACTTTTGTAATGTTAAAAGTAAATAAATATTCAATATAAATTTTTAATTTTTTTAGCAGACTATGCAAGCAAAGTTTTGTTGCTATATATGAGAACCAGTATAACAGCTTCATAAAATTCACAACAGAAATAAAATTGGGTTGTGAGGTCCAATGCATACATACTTGAAGTATTATGCAATACTGAAACATTATACCTACTTGAAGTATTATGACTTAATTCTCTTGTAATATTAACTGCTATGAGCTCCTCTTTATACAAGTTTTTTTAGGATCAATTACGAAAATAAGATAGACGTAGGAAAACATACCTGTTCACCATCATACCACCAAACCATGTCATAATTTTAGTTTATGATACCCTCTTCCTAAAATCCATCAGTTGTTCAGGTTTAACTGTAACTACTTCTCTGTCACTTTTCTATTATTTCACTTTCCTTACACTCCCATTCCTACCAACCGAATGAACTAATAGATTTTTTCCCAAAATTCAAAACAAATTCTTAGGGTATCACATAGCTTCTTCATAATAAAACTTAAATAATATTCTCTCAGATAAAGAAATTAAACAGATATAATGAAGTGTTAACAGCAAAAACTGGAAAGTAAAAATAATCAAAAATTGTTAACAGTATGAACGTGATATAGAAATAGCTAGTCAAAAAGTAATTTTCATTTTAAATTTAAGTTTATTCCGAAATCTAAAAAAAAAGGCTTTTATTTTTGCTTGATTTGAAAAATTTGATTTGAAAGAAGAACTGAATTGGAGAGATGTCTTTTTCGCGAGATATGCAATATAAATAGCTGTCTCAGGAATCGCTCTCGAAAGAGTCTCCTTTGTGGGCAGCTGTTCTACAGATTACATTACCAAGCAATGTTACAATCTTCAAAGACTCTCTTAAAGTTCTGAAGTGAACATCGACAACTAAGCACCGTATCAGTAATTCAAAAATCGGCAATGAATTGCAAAATCATATGGATGCCGAAAGTTCACAGAACTAGGAGCGAAAGAGCAAATACAAATATTAAGGATGCTGTGTACTAACCTTATTGGATTCACTCACCGCAGTGTTAACCTATGAAGAAAATGTGTCCTAGGATTGCCGACTTGGATACAAAGATTGTTTTTTAATTGTACTCCGTAATAGAGAAAGTAATTTTACACCTTGGAGCATTTTTCGTTTTTTAAAAAAAATGCAAATAATATTTTTAAATTTTAATTATTCGGGGGAAAAAATCTGGTATGGTGTGTTTAAGACGGTAATAAATTCCTTTGGTGGACAAAATTTATAAAATGAATCCTGTTGCAAGGTGTAGAAAAGTTAAGGCTATCTGAAAATACCATTTTTATTGGATTATCAGCATTTATATAGCTGTAAATAATAGACAGATTATTTTCCCATAGGTTCACATTGAGGTGAGCGAATCCAATAGAATTAGTAGACAGCAGACTTAAATCACAATACTGAACGAAAAATTCTAGAAAATAGTTCTACCAGAATTCGAAAACAGTTTAGCTCACTGTCAAGATCAACTGCATCTAATCACAGCGGAATGCCTGACCTGGTATAATGATGCCACGTAGCCTTCCCGTTTAATTTAAATGAAATTTTTAACTAACCCCGGTTTTTCTTAATTGGATGTCGCACACGTTTGACTAAAGAGAGTAAAATTTTTGTGACATTTAATATTTTTCTTCTGGAAAAGTTTTGTATGTAAAAGTCTAAGGCTAGAATATTTCGTAAGCTTATCAGAAATTATAGAACAACTAATTGAGTGGCAACCCGATGTGTTGCTTTTTCGATTTAAAATGAAATGGTTTAATTTCTTAAAGATTAAAAACTGTTTAATCACTTTTAAAAATATATTAGAATTTTTAAAAAGCTAAATAATTATTTAAAATTCTCTTTTTCAAATTTTGGTTTTTGGCTTTTGAAATAATTTTTTCAAATTTCCGTTTTCAAATTTTGTTTTTTAAACAAAAAAGAAGTTCATTCAATTAGAAAAAATTCTAAAGGTTTAGTACTTCTCATTTCCTAAAACTAAAATTATTATCTGGTACTTTAAAATTATTTCTGAATTTCAATTATTAAATGACTCGTTCTCAGACTCGTTCTCAACTAATAATTTTTCCTTTTGGCAACATGGCCGAATGTAAATATTAAATCTCATGGGGGGAAAAAGTGCTCAAAAAATAGAAAGACAGTTCTGATGAATTCAAAATTGGTGGCGGAAGAATCCTCATCAGTTGCTCATTAAATAGAAAAAAATTTCCTGAACTTGCTGGAATTATTAGCGAGTAAAATAATAAGTGGAAAAATTATGAACTCGGCATTCAGTTACATTAAGATACTATGGCGATCAGCTCGAGAGATTTCAAAAGGGAGTTTTATAAGTACGGTTTTTAGAATGATAAAATTTTTTTTATTAAATGTATTTGGTACATTTTGGAAGCTGAACATCTAGAAAATGCCGATAAATCGTAAAATTGACATTAATAGATGCAGAAAACCGTAATATTTATCCATCAAAATTGTCGATTTCGTGAAATTCGGAAAACTGCTTTCGGGAAAAAGCTTCGTTTGCAATGGAAAAACATTTTTAACTTTATGAAAATGCGTATATCCTTAAAGATGAAGAGTTGTAGAACACATGGAAATAAAAAATGTGTCGATCGGTGGACGGAAAAGTTGAATTTTGCATGGATGAAAATAGTGGAAATTTGCGAAACGGAAAGAAGCTGGTCCAGCCGGAATGTCAGCTGTTTCTGTTGTCCACTTCTTTTGAGTTCGACGGTTTTAATTTAATAATTAAAAAAGTTTAAAGTTTTGAAAATTGAGGATGGTATCAGTGCACGCGTCTCGTCCGTCCACGTCCATCGGTGCCAGTCGCGATATCCTGCTGTGCTCGGTTCGCGAGATTAGCCCGTCCTTGTGTCTGCTCACTAACAAACATACATTTGTTTACCTTCAGCTGTAAATATTAAGATTACTGAAAGAGCATTTCTTATACGTTGAATGGAGAGGAGTAAAGTAAATCAATAAATCCCTAACTGATTTTTGAAAACTCATCAAAACTGTTATAACCACAGCAATAACACTTAAAAAATATTGCTTAAACAAAAAGTAGTGTTCATTTTTTAAACAGAGAATGAAAATTAAAGCACTGCGTCTTCAACTAATCGCCGTAATTGGCTAAGGATGCTAACGGTAGTTCATTATTATGTGGTATTCTGTTACCAATTACCTTTTCTATTTCTATTTCTAATTACGTTACTGTAAATAAGTCTTCGCCCTTGCCCTACATAAACGTAATAATATATATTTAAATTTTATTTGATAATGCTAATACTTTAACTACTTTTATTAATAAATATTTGAAAGAATAAGAAAATTTAGGGCATTTTTTAAGAAAAACAAAATTGAGAAACTTCTTGAAACAAGACGAAAAAAGTTAAAAATTACAGATCTAATATTAAAATTGTTCATAACAGGGTCGTCATCTATTAATATATAAATAATTTAGAATTTGTAGAATTTTAAATTTTGAGGCATAGCTTTAAAATACGAACGCTTGTTTAATACCCCATTAAGCTTTTTTTATTAACAGACGGCACCAAATGTTAGTATTTCCAAAAATAATTATCCAAAAGAGAAAATTCTTTCGTTTTTATATCATTCACTGATAATTAAGGAAAGATTTCCCTTAAATTAGAGATTAAATTTTTTTAATATTAATTTCACTCTTGTGAATTACAAAAATGGAATGGGATCTCTGCATATCAAAGCTCAAGATAAAGTTGCAGCAACATCCAATCCATTGTTATCAGATTGTATTATGAGGCTTGGTGGATTCTATCTTTTTATGTCATACTTAGGCTGCATTAGGTACATAAAGGCTGGAGGTGGGTTAAAATAAATACTAACTTTGATGTACGTAATTACGTCAGTACAAAAAATGTTGCCTGGCCATGTATACGCTAGAAAAATCCTAGCTCATTTATTTACCCAAACATCTTTGGCAAAAATAATTTTTGACGCCTTGGACATATCTGATTTCAAAAGCAATAATCTCCATGAGTTGTTTAGAGATTTTTTGAAGGTTTTTTTTGTGTTTTTGCAAATAACTTGGGAAATATTAACTTTATGTAAAAAAAGTTTTATAGAAAAATTAAAGACAAATTGTGTACAAAATATATCAAATACATTTTGTCGTAACCCTAACACGTACCAAAATATTGACTGTTAAATGCTCGTTTATTAGGGAGGTAGCGTCCAAGTCCCGTTGCAGCCGCTTTCCTTTGAATTATCTCCACTCCCTCGATGCGGCAGTCTTTAAACATAAGAAAATAGACTTAATGTGTTTTGGTATGTAGATAATTGATCATTATTAATTTTATAAACGAATGCAATAAACGTGGATATATTCATTACCGTATTTTCATTCTATATAATTTTTTGAGCGTACCTACTTTTATGGTTGACATACTTTTCTCGGTACGGGATTGTTCTCATCAGTCTTGAAAAGATCGTCTATGGGTCAGCATCACCTCATTTATCAGTTCCTTTTATTGGATCGTCGTGATCTACAGGGCAATAACTTCGATGGGGTATGTCGTTGTGACATACCCTATTGCAGTTATTGCAGGCCGTTGTGCAGTTGATGCCTGTTTTCCGACACACGCATCAGTCCTACAGTTGCAAAACACTATGCTTAAAACTGAATTGGGAGCCACTGTATCCATAGTTGTGATGGGCACGAGGGTTTTCTCTTGACATTTCCAGCCTCGCACTTCAGGATTCAACTCATTCCCAAACCACTTCTGCACTTGGTGATACAACCGAAAGGAATGTAGCCTGGCCTCCTCTTCAGTTGAGGAAAGAGACGAAATATATGGTTTTATTTTAGTGCCAAATTTTGCGAGGCATTTGTACCTAAACTTATTTAGGGACTGTTCACTGGAATTTGCTCCATACCACATCAGAAAAAAAGCATTCTCATGCTTGAGCAACATCATTGTGCAATGAGTTGCATTTATTAACTACTGTCACGTTGTGTTCCATATCTTTACTTTGGAACATTTTTACACAAAGTTTCTTTCCTTTGTTGAATGCTGCAGAAGTAGTATCGCATCCACTGAAAGCATGAAGAAAAAGGATACTTTGGTATGTCTCGATGATTGCATTTTATTTTATGAATATATTTTTTCTTTGCTTTCCCTGTGCGTGGTTTGACAAGGAAAATGTCTTTTTTCTGTAGGAGTGAGAGCTGTTAATAGAACCAGGTGGTCAACATCTTCACCGGCGATTACAACGATGTTGTTACCAGAACATGCTTCATTAATTGCAGTATTTACAATTAGTCCAGTCAATGAATGTATTGTAGAGTGCATGGAATATGCAAGAATTTTTGACTTCAGAACTTTGTTAGGAGTAGTTAGTAGGTAAACATACTAAAAGTCTCCGCCCCTGGGGGGTGCGCTAAAGGGGAGAGGGGGGTGGAAAAATCCCATTTTTTGGTTTTTCCCTTATATCTTGAAAACGGCGCACTGTAGAAAAAATTATAAATATAAAAACTAAAGCTAGTTAAATTTCCTATAAAATTGTTGATATACATGTTTGTCGAATTCCCAACGGTTTTCGAGATATACATTATTGAAAATCAATAATTTTTGAAAAAATCATTTTTACCTCACTTTTTTTGTCAAACATTTGCTTCTAGTGCCTCCCACGATCGTTCCTCAGAAAAATTGTCATAGACGAAGTTGTAGAGCATTAAATTTCTTCAATTTGATATACACTTTTGCCACTTTATCTTCAACAAATCAAAAGTTATAGTATTTCTAACATGTACGCTCAATTTCGACGTTCCTCTAGAAATGAGTATGTTGTGAGCCTGTTGCGTTTTAACTGCTGCAGCTTGCTATCATGATGAATAACAACAGTTTAACAATGGTAAAAAGGTAATTGCAATTGAAACACAACACATTTTTATAATTATATCTTTTATTATATTATTACGAATCATATACTAAAAGTATTTACATGGACTGATAGTAATTCTAAAATGAAAAAAAATGTGCATTCAAGGGAACATCTTTGTTTTTGAGGCGGAAGTGTCGAGGCTCATTCATCTTCGTCAGCAGTGGAGATGTCGTCCAAAGAGATTGGTAGAGTATCGATGTCGTCATCGTCACCTTCTTCCTGAATTAATATTGCGACTCCGTTGTTGCAATTGTCTTTACAATTCAGGCATGTGTCAGAGCTGTTTAATGATGCTTTTATACAACCACACCTGCCACTGTCACATACTTTCGTGCATCGACAAAAAATCATCTTCAAGATTTCGCCAGGGGCAGCATCCAACTCTGAGAGTTTCGGAACTAGTTGGTCATTCCTCTTCTCCCAGCCCTAATTCTGCGTCCCACCATTAGGTTCCTCCCCTAACAGGTCTACTTGGTGGTACGTCCGGAATGCATGCTTTTTAACAGCTCCTTCAGTTGGAGGGAGAATTGAGAGATCAGGCTTCATGTTTGCAGCTGCTTTGATAAATGATTTGTAGCGTAACCCGTTGAGGGATTTTTCTGTGGCAAGAGAGCCATACCATGAGAGAGTACTCATGATCCAAGCTGTCTCAATGGATTCAGGGGAAGAAGAACCACTGGCAAATACCTCAGCTGCACGTTGTAGGATTTTGGACTTTTGGTAGATTTTGACAAAATCCACTTTTCTCTTGTGATACGCTGCGGATGTTGTGTCACAGCCTGTGAATGCATGTAGGAATAACAAATGGGCATTGTCCTTCATTTTCAACTTCTGCTGCAGCTGCTGTTAGGAATATGCACTCGTCTTGACCTTTTCCTCTTCCACATTTTACCAGCAGAATGCTGCAATCAGTTGGGGTTTTGGCTACCAAGATAACAGCCAAGTCAACGTCCTCTCCAATAACAGCAACCGAGGAATCTTGCGATTTGTTGATAGCTGTCTTCACAATATCAAAGTCAGCACCTGAAGCTTGGAGAGTATTTATCCCATTTTTCTGCAGCTGCATCATCAGCAGGTTTATCAGCTGACCCTTATTATGAAAGTTGGAAAGGAAATCCTCTTGTTTGACTTTAATTTCACTTTCCAAACTGACATTGATGTCCACGCATCTCCTGAGTCGATATCGTCGACTCTGTTCAGCTGCTTTTATGCTCTCTGATGTGTCAGTGTACCCATCAAAAACCACTGTACAACTTCTCCCATGATAATGGGCCTTCAGAAATCTAACATAACCATCACAAATGGTTGATACAGTTGTCTCTTTTTGCCAAACTACTTTGTGGACTAGGAATCCCCCATCAACAACAAATTCAAAGCTAGTTAAATCAACATCTTTATCAATTAACAATGCTTAAACTTATGCTTAAACTGTAATTTAAGCTTAAACAGTGTGTATAGTGCCAATTGTAACTGTATCATGACACAAGCTTGTATCATCTCCCACGACTCCTGTCGCTATTGACATGATTTTCTCGGTCCTCAGAAAAGGAGGGTAATTATCAAACCATTGTGTAAGTTTGCCAATGTCACTTGCGTCTCGACTTTGGAGAGCTTTTCCAAAATCCTTGAGCTGCTCTCTTGATGAAAACAAAACACCACAATATTCTTCGTGTGAAGCACGTATGTATTGAGTTTAAGTCATCCCAATTACCCATTTACTGAGAGCACTACCTGTCATACCTCTACCACGGGGCATGCCATCTTGGCTTGAAAATGACCACATCAAGGTTGTCTCGATGGTCTTGTCTGACCACATACCGCACCAGAACCGGTCATTTCTTCTCAAAGTAAAGTAGCCTTTATTCATGAACTTCTCGTACTCCTCTGGTGTCAATAGAGTAAAGAGGCTTTCCATATACTGTACATAGAAATGGCAAGACTTGACATACGGGAAGTGTCCAGCAGCGTGAAAATAGGGTATCATTCGCTTACAGCAGTTCAGGTGAGCAAGGAAATCGTTAGACCTCTCTGCATGGATGTACTCCTTTATCAAATTCACCATTTTGAAGTACTGGATCCATAGCATTTCAGTGGGTCCTTTGTTGCTGATCCTGTCCATCGCTTCTCCAAATTTGATAGCCAACGATTTGAGTAATTTGTTTTGGCTCAAAGAATTCAATGAGGGAAGCTCGGAGAGGAAATCTGACGTAAGGGTGCTGATGCACGTCTTCTCTTCCTCCGAGAGTTCGTGTTCGTCTAATATCATGTTTGACAAGGTATTTTTAACAAGAAAATCACCCCGCACTACTCTGGCAAAGGAGTTCCCATTCATTAATTTTCAAGAATTACATTTTTGATAATATTAAATTTTTATTTATTGTTTTTAAATAAAAATTTTGATTCATTGAATTTCAAGAATTGTATTTTTTAAATTAATTTAAATGTATTAATTTTATATTTAAGTGTTGGTGAAAACGAAATAGTAAAAATAATTGTCAAGAAAATAACTGGAAATAAAAGGGTGGATGGGTCTGGAACGGGCGGCTTGTGCCTTCAAAGAAGATAAGAACGTAACAGAAGAAGGGTGGAACATTCTAGCCAGTCGGCGCCCTTTTGATATCGAGGGGGAAGCCTGGAATATTCTCGAACTTTCTACCCCTTCCACCATTATTTGTTATTAATCAACTTCACCGAATAAAAACATTACAATAATAAAAGCTATAATTATAAAAAAAGTGTTGTGTTTCAATTGCAATTACCTTATTTCCATTGTTAAAGTGTTGTTATTCATCATGATAGCAAGTTACAGCAGTTAAAATGCAACAGACTCTCAACATACTCATTTCTAGAACAACATCGAAATTGAGTGCACATGTTAAAAATACTATAACTTTTGACTGGTTGAAGATAAAGTAGCAAAAGTCTATATTCAATTGAAGAAAATTTAATGCTCTACAACTTCGTAATTGACAATTTTTCTGAGGAACGATCATGGGACGCACTAGAAACAAATGTTTGACAAAAAGAGTAAGGTAAAAATGATTTTTTCGAAAATTATCGATTTTCAATAACGTATATCTCGAAAACCGTTGGGAAATCGACAAACATGTATATTAACAATTTTATAGGAAATTTAATTAGCTTTCATTTTTATATTTATAATTTTTTCTACAGTGCACTGTTTCCGAGATATAGGAGAAAAACCAAAAAATGGGACCTTTCCACCCCCTTCCCCCTTCAGATCACCCCCAGGGGCGGGGACTTTTAGTATGTTTACCTACTAACTACTCCTAACAAAGTCGTGAAGTCGAAAATTCTCGTATATTCCATGCACTCTACATCCCTCTTTTGAGCACTCATTGACTGGACTAAATAAGAATGTCGGTGTCGTCATTACTTTGTCGGAATCGAATCCCATTGTTTTCCAGCTCAGCTGATAGAATGCTGATCAATTCGCTCTCGTTGTTTTCATTTGAAAGGAAGTATTATTGTTGAACAGTAACTCGCATGTTTCCATCAAAATTTATGTCTACAGATTTTTTCACAATAGACCTTATATTTTGTTCAATTTTTTTTTGTACTGTTAGTGATGTGGGATTAGCCATTAAAAATGACTATACAGCTGGTACCATAATGTTTTTTTATATAGTTAACTTAATTTGTGCAAACAGCCGAAAAAGTTGTGTTCCCCATTTGACACGGTGTAGGAGAAAACCACTGTCCACAATGTTGACGCAGTTCAGGGGGTTAAGGTCTTTGTTTGGAACTTCAAAAACGTCGTACATGGCCAATGTCGTTGTCTCTCGCATACCAGCTTCATTAAACAGAGCCAACGGAAAAGGAGCTAACTCAAATAAAATGCTAGGTCTTCGTCGTTTTGTTTAGCAATCCTCTGAAAAAGCAACAACGGGTTTCCTACTATATTGAAACCGTTTACGTTCACCATACAAATGACGGTGATCAAGCTTTCATAAGTTTTACCATTTCAAAGTACTGACCCCAGAGGGCTGCAGTAGGGCCGTTCTCTTTCAACTGCTTGAAAGTCATCCTCATTTTAATCTCATATACGATGGCTCGTATATGAGTATGTCCATTTATGGTTTCTAGCTATAGTAGTTCAGTAGCAAAATCTCTAAACAACTCATGGAGATTATTGCTTTTGAAATCAGATATATCCATGGCGTCAAAAATTATTTTTGCTAAAGCTGTTTGGGTAATTAAATTAGCTAGTATTTTTCTAGCGTATGCATGGCCAGGCAACATCTTTTCTACTGACGTATTTACATACATCAAAGTTAGTATTTATTTTAACCCACCTCCAGCCATTATGTACCGAATGCAGCCTAAGTATGACATAAAAAGATAGAATCCACCAAGTCTCACAATACAACCTGATTGGATGTTGCTGCAACTTTCTCTCGAGCTTTACGATGGGGCCCCATCGCGATGGGGTTGACCCGCGCATCCGCGTCCCAGGTGTGATAGTTCGCTCCTTTCAAAGTCAATTACCTTTGTTCGTGTTCGACTTATAGAAAAAAAAATGTAAGTGATGTTTTCGTTTACAATTTAATGCTCTTCAATTTTTGTATGCTTTTTTTTACATAAAATTAATATTTCTCAAGTTACTTGAAAAAAACCAAAAAGTGTACACATTTTCCAAGATGGCGGCGAAAGCTCAAGTCTGATCGGTTGGGACTTTCAGTATGTTCATTAGCATGCCTAAACAAACACCTCCACCAATTTTCAAAACTTTCATATTTTTTTTAGCCATTCGTCAAAATCGGGTCTATTTTGACTGGGGAAAACGGCTCGACAAACCTTCAGGTGTGTGGGAAAAAGAAAAAAAGTTCACTTGATATAATAGGCGACATGCATTGGCTGCACCACGAAATATTCAAATATACTCGGGCTTTTACATTCTCCTCTCTATTTCTCGGATTCTGTTCTCTGAGCTTTGTATAAACATTTAGAACGATAACCTTAGCAGAACTTCGTAACGGTTTTCTAGCTTTATAAGGCTGAAAAGTATAAACAAAAGATTTTGAACAAGATGCCATAATGAAAATAACTGAAGGAGCAACAGAAAAGTTACAAGACACAAATGAATCTGGAATAAATGCAGCTCTGGGGTTACGAAATTCCACATCTACATTGAACGCCAGACTGTCTCGCCAAGGAAACGAAGCCTTGTGAATGGTGAGATTATTCTATGACATTACATTCTCTCTCGTATTCTGTATTGCGCATCATTTACTAAACACATGAAACACCACAATTTTGCTGCTCAAATATGTCTGCGCTTTATAATTTAGATAATTATTTTAATGATTTATGTGTGAAATGTACCTTTTATCAACTCTGATAATAGGGAAAAGTGCGAACTATATCGCAACGGCGGAATCATACTGCTTTCGTGTCCCGTTAGTATTTAGGTTAGCCTTGCCCCGAGTATAGTCACATGCATATCCTGTGCAGCACATTTATGATAGTTATATCTTAAAAACCTGTTTTGCAAAGCAGATGAATGATAATCTATGAAAAATATTTAATGCAAGAAAGCGAATTATTCATACCAACATACACTTGCCTGTGTTTAAACAAAATTTTTCTGATTTCAAAGGCGCTGCAAGCAAGAAATACAAACATAGTAATAAAGACTGTGATACGATCTGTTAAATCATTTCAAATGTTTGAAAAAGAAAAGGGTCCATACGAAAAAAAAAGTTAATGAATTAATTACTTGAGAAACATTTATAATATATATATATATATATATATATATATATATATATATATATGAAACAAATTTTAATTCTTTTAAATACTCCTAACATGCTTTTTCCAAATTCGTTTATCTTATTGCAACAGAATACGTCCCCTTAACCTTGGATTGCGACATAAATTCAACCAATATAAATCTATTTTTCCCTTTAAAGCTGTTGCATTCGCGGACCATTATATAAGCATTATATAACGGGCATCGCGAGACCATCACCTCATATGACGCGACTTAATCACGTGTCAGTTTTTAACCAATTAAAGTTCATTTCGCCTGTACTCAAGGACATAAAACTAGGGTTTTCGCGGGTCTTTGGGTGTCTGTCTCCGTCCTGGAAATATGTCGTAAATTGCGCTGCGGTTTTTATAGATTTTCATGTGCTGTTCAGGCAGCATTTTGCCTGTTCTCAACTATGATAGTCCTGTAAATGCCGATCCCGACAGAGGCCGGAATAGGCCATAATGTACGGATTAATGTCCAGCAACGAAGGTGAGTAACTGTATGACGCTCCACGGAAATTCCTGAAAAGTAAAAATTAAATTGAACTGAGATCGCCTCTTCCTTCCCTTCTGGTGGTGAACTTAAATTTATTCACCGTGCCAGCCACTCGTTCTTCATGCCAGCTACGACTACCAGTGCGAAACTTCAATCCCTTCTTTTGGATAGATTACAAGAAAGTCGGCAGCAGAATGTTATCTGTGCGCCGTGAAGACCTATGTGTGGATTTCCAAGATGTGCGTCGTCGTGAAAATTCCGCGTCAGTGTTTTTGGAGCTCAAGTGTGTGACCCCAGAAGAGGAATTTTTTTCAACGAGTTTTCGTCTCTGTGCGCGTTTTGTGCTGCGGTATTTCCGCATTTGTGTGACCAACGTTTGTGTTCAAGTTCTCGTCTAGGTGCAAATAGGTGACTTCGAGTTGCCAAAATGAAAATGTGTTTGTGATACAGAGATATATTTTGTGATACAGAGAGATATAGCCAGCATATTTTTTTCAACGTCCTTATGCGTCGTCAAGATTAAGGTGCTGTTCTTGTGGTGAAACGCTTTACGATTTAATTTTTTCTTTTCTCTTTCCTGAAAGACTGGGGTTGGATTGAAGTAAATTATTTTACCTAAAATTATGTTTAATATTTAAAGTGATAATACAATAATAGAAAGAATTGTGTAAAATCTCTAAATGTAAGATTTGTGAGGTATTTTGAAAGTGGAAATTTTTTAAATAGTTATATGTTGAAAACGTTTTGAGAGTATTTAATGTGCAATAAGTAAAATTTTGCTGAAGATTATGATATTATATTAGTAAATTTTCCTTTGATAAAAAATATTTTAAGAGTATTGGTTAAAATTTTGTTGAGATTAAATGTTTTTATAATAAGATAGAGAAATTATAGTAGTGTTGTTTCCATTGAGATAAAGTATTAAGATTTATGAAGTGTTTTAAAATATTTTTCTTTTCATGATTTATTTTCAAATTGGAGAATTAAATAATAATAATAATAATAATAATAATAATAAGTAGTATTATAGTAGAAAATTTTTGTTGACATGTGTTTTTGTTGGTAACATCTGAAAACTATGACTTGTATTAGTAAATTCCATTGATATGAGGTATGAATGTTTATGAAATGTTTAAGATTTTTATGATTTTATGTTGATTGGAGAATTAAACAGTAATCTAAAGGAGTAAAAATGACGTCAAAAGATACAACCAAAACAGTGGTGAAAACCGAAAGTAGTGAAAATGAGGGAGAGAATACGAATGAACTAAATTTAAGTGTTAACCATGCAAATTTTGTCTCTTTTGACCCCGAGTCGGGGATGAGACACTCTCAGTGGTTCCATTATTTTGAACAACAATGTGCAGAAACTGAAAGAACTGATGAGTGGAAGCTTCGAAATGTGAGCAGATTTTTGAGAGGCAATGCCCTCACCACGTTTATCAACCACTGTTTGGACATTAACACCTGGAAAGAGCTAAAAGATACTCTGAGTGAGGAGTTTTTTGATCCCACTTCAACAAGTTTCAGTGAATTTTCTAACTTAAAATTCAAAACAGCAGACCAGATCACAGACTATTTCCATAAAAAGGTTCGCCTTGGCAAGGCAAATGCATCATGAAGCCTAACCCCATGTTTGGACAGATTTTTAATTACTAATATGCTCCTAATACAACAACAGTAAATAAATCCAATTTAAATAACTTATTCTCTTAAATTGAACTAGAAACCCCAAAATTAAAAAACTGTGGAAAAAATTGATAATCCACCTGACAGAATTGAATCATACCTGAATAATGACAAACTTCATGACCCCTGAGATCCTTTTCCTTTTTGATTTTAAATTTTACATGTTGTCCACATAAATTAAATAAAAAAATCTTTTAAACTTCCTCTTAGAAAAACTATTATGTGTGAGCTTCTGGATCTCATGGGTGAAACTACTGGAAATGACAACTCTAATTCTTTCATCTTTCAGTAAATTCTCTCCTTCTCGAATACACTATCCTATCACCCACCTCTAACCGCGCGTTGGAAGTCATCCCATCTGTTTAGAATCCTTCACCTAAAAGAAAAAGCTTCAAAAATTCAACTCTGCTGAAATAAAAAACCTAAGGCTGAAAATCAGAAAATTAACTCAAAGGCAAAGACCGACATGACACAACTTTACAGATTAAAATAACAAATTTATTAACAATTTTACTAACAATCATCCTTATAAATTCAATTTCTTCTCAGTATTACTTCGACGAACCAAATTCACTTGAATAAAATACAATTCCGTTTAAACCAATTCTACTATCCATAATGCAAATAATTATATAAAAATCAATGCAATAAAATGAAGTGGCTGGTGAATCAAAAGCTTAATTATTCTATGTGTAATTGATAATAATTAACAAAATTTAAAATTTAAATTGAATCTTAATGACTCTGCTGCAGCTTTCAAAATGGAGAGAAATTAAGGATAGAATTTAAAGAACAGAAAAGAAAGGAAAAGAAAGAATATCACCCATCAACTTGCATCTTCCCGAGGCCGGGAGCTGGACGGCTCTAAGCTTGGGTCTTATGCCCCCTCGCTCCCAGTTAAGAAATCCTTTTCAAAACTCTCCCGCGCTCCTCAGTCAGCCCCCTGTCACCACTTGCATCTTTCGCGTAAATAAAGCTTCAAACGAATTAGTCCATCGGCGCGCCGTGAATTGCAGATGATAAAAATGAGGGGGAAGGCTACAGGTTGCATTCTTGAACTCTGCAAATCGTTATACAATTTATTCTTCACCCCTCATCTCGTTCTTGTTGATTAAATTTAATTCACGGCGCCCTGGTCATCCACTTGATGATGTATTCTTGCGCACCTTCCATTCTCCTATTATTCTGAGATTCTCCCCTTTTCGAAAATGGTGCGCAGCGGATGTATCGGGTTACAGACAGCGGCCAGCACAGGGTAGCGATAAGAACTTGTTACCAAGAACAGATTCAGTTTTTGGGAAAGAAAGAAAAACAATGAATATGTCTAAAACTTTTACTATTTATCTAAATTTCTTCAACCTTTGAAGTAAAACTCACCAGCCAAAAATACGTACCAGCCACTTACAAGGTTTATAAATAAGATTAATTAAATAATAACAATTGGAACAATGAAGCCAAATATATGATGATCTCCCCAATTTAATTTTTCATAATGTCAAAACATTTCGAGAATTTTGCGCACGATTGTCCAAATGTGATGACATTAATCAAATAAATGAAGATTTGATCACCACAAGTTTAACCATTAAGTATGTTTAGCCGAGGCTTAATAAATTGATTAAAAACAAAGCACAACCGTTACTAAAATTTAATTACTTAAAAACCCGAGATTAAAATAAACGTTAATTATTTTTAAACTATTAATTATCATCACAACACATACGTCACTCTCTTTACATTACTTATCAAACAGCATTACATCGATTAGTACAGGTTATGACTGTTACACTTAAAAACATATGTGGGAGCACCAAATTGCGCGAATTTACCCATTATTTAATTAAATTTATCTAGATTTGCAAATGTGAACATCGCTTTATGCCTACAATTTGAATAGTTTTCATATGAGGGAGGTTTTTGCATTAACCCTTTCAGATGTGCAATTTTATTATTATAATATTTTTTTAAGTATGATTGAGGTATAATGGTCCTACAAATAAAAGAAATGTGATTAAAAAACTCGCAGCCCCCCCCCCCTTAAGTAGAGCAAATATAAAAATAATACATTTTGTATTTTTGTAAGTAAAAACCTGAGTTCCATGTTATGATGCTTTCTTAATTCTGTATTCTCCTACATCATTATAAATCAAAGACCAATATTGTGTTATAAAATTGGTGTAAAAGAAAGGTATTGGTAGAAGAAAGATACAATATTTAAGTTTAAAGTTTTTGAAATTTAAAAATTTAAGGGGAAAAATCACCTTAAAACCTTAAAAAAACTCAATTTTTTACTATGATTTAATTTTGAAGAATGGAATATAAGGAATCTTATGAAAATTGAAGTCGATGATGCAATTACAACCGATTTTATGGCCAAATGTATAAAGCAAATAGTAAAGTAATTTATAGAAAATTTAAACCTTAAATGGCTTTTTCTAAAAACTGTTATTTTGAAACTTGTGCGCACTATTTTTTCAAAACTAATCGTCCCAAATTGCTAAAATTTTGTATACATGTACATCTTGTATATTTATACAATTTCTATCTAAATTTAGTTAAGTACATATCACTAATTTTTTTACAGCAATTTTTTTTTGTTTTGATATTTTTTGTACATTATAATACATTTGCCTGAAAAAAAATATTTTTATGGGAAATATTGTAATTATTTTAGGTGTAGATTAAAGTACAACCTATGGATAGAATATATACACATTTAATGTAGTAAACTGTCTTCTTCCACCTCATTTTTCAATCGCTTTTCGCCTGCGTGACGTCTAGCTGCTGACGAAGCGTTGCCACAACCCCAGAAAAGAAGGTTTCGCCTTGAATTGGGCGCGCGAGGTGCCTCGTGTGAAAAGAACCTCACACGGCAGTCAACTACATGAAAATAAACAAGGCAAATCAGTTGAATCATCGAATGTGCCGCGTGTGAAAGAGGCCCGATTCTCTTCTTTAAACATATGTGCTATGTTTATTTTTAACGTATCTATTTTTTCTGCGATTGCACTAAACTCATTTTAGTTCTCTTGAATGCATTTCTCCTTACATTTACACATAATTTCATCATGTATAGTTAACAGTTCTGTCCACAACTCGTTGGCTTGTGGGGCATACACTTGAACCGTTACGTTATCGTAAGTCGTTAATTTTTCAACACTACTAGTAAGTCGCGTACACTTACCCTTGATTGCTGTTCTTTTTCGTATGGGTACATCCATTTCGATTCGATGATTAGACTGAAGATGAATGTCCCGGGTGAAGAGGCACCATGGAAACACGAGACGAGTTTGGAGACACGATTATGCAATGATTTTTTAAACAATTTATTGCAGTGGTTGGGGAGATGCTTCTCCGTCCAACGCAGATGAGCGACTGACTGACAAAATGGTCTGCATTGCGCAGATTGAATCAAAGCAACAAGCAGCGACGCACCACCGCGTTTTCCCCTAGACAAAACAGGCACGTGCCTAGAGCCCGCTGAAATGAAGGCCCCACACAAAGGTATGTCGTTACTGCATGAAATAAATAAATCCACTGGCTTCGACTTCTAAATTTAATTTAAAAATGTATACCAATAATACTTATTCCAAGGCCAACGATGCCCGGACGATGGCTGAATGGCTAGGGCGCTGGCATTCGGTACCAAAACCTGTGGGTTCGAATCTCACTCTTGGCAAGGACGAATCGGCTTTAAGCAGTAGGTCCCGTCTAATTAGCCCTCGTGTAGTAAAAGTTGACCGTAGCGCTCAATACCAGACCAAGCCATGGCCAACGTTAGATATGGATGGAATCCTTTGCAAAATCGTTTCAATCATCCGCTGGTTCAACCTCTATAGTGATATCATTACATGATAGCTTGAGCGACTTTATTTAAAATATGTGGAACGATTTCAAGTAGTCAAGAAAATGAAGCTGGAAATATCATTCCAATTAAATATTTTAAAAAAAAATCAACGTCGAACTACAAAAAAAGATTTTTCGATTATAACAATGAGAGCATCGTACAATTGATTAGAAGGTAGTGAACCTTTCCGAGAGCTATTATTTTTAATCGTTTGTTATAGAATAGTTACTGATTTGTGTAGAAAATGTGATGTATATAAAGATATAAACAAATTTCAATTTACATATCATCAAAGCGACGAAGCAAACATTCTTTGTAAATCTGATATTGAAGGAATTTATAATAAAGATGTAAATGTTGATGAATTGAGAGAGGAAATGAAACAGTTTGATTTATTAAATATGGCTAAAAATGTCGTCACTGTTTCTGAAAAATTGGATTTCATAAGCAAAAACAAAATGATATCCACATTTCGTAACGTTGGAAAATTACGAAGGAGAAATGTCGAAAGAGAGCGTTCATTTTCCATACTGAAACTGGTAAAAAATTATTTATACAGTATACACTTTCGAAACAAAAGCTTAACGCACTGCCATTATTGAACATAGAAAAAGATATTCTAAAAACTCTTTGTTATGAGGATGTTACTGATAAGTTTGCAGTCGTAAAGATTTAAAAAACAAAGATTTTAACTTCTTAAAATAATTTAATATTGATATTTTATTCTCATTTTATATCTCATTGAAATATCAAATTAATAATCTAAATTAGCTTAAAAAATTGTGTGTTTTTTAAAATCAAATATCACCCTCATTCTTTTTTAGATAAGAAGGGCCCCGACTTTCATTTTGTATGCGTAGTTCCCGAAAGACTCTAGACGCGGCCCTGGAAAGAAAATATTCCAGAGATAAAGTGGTTAAAAAGTGATTACATATGAAATTTACTGCATTCTTTGAACTGTAAGGCAATAGCATTACTAATGATGTTGTCGGGGATCATAAATTATGGCCAACTCCAAGTAATTTATGTAGCTATTTAGCGTTGGGGATGATAACTTTTAACAATTATTATCATACATGGTTTATATTACACCATTCATCATCGTAACGGAGTATCTAT
The DNA here is from genome assembly GCA_907164885.2 of Dolomedes plantarius. Taxonomy (NCBI): domain Eukaryota; kingdom Metazoa; phylum Arthropoda; class Arachnida; order Araneae; family Dolomedidae; genus Dolomedes; species Dolomedes plantarius. The sequence continues at coordinate 158,475,374 of OU015494.1, read as the reverse complement.
GATTCACTAATTCCATCTTGATATTGCAGTGCTCTAGGAAGCCGTAAGATTATTGATTCTTCAACGTAAACAGTAAATAAATTGGAAATGAGCAATTTCGCAGCTTTCCAGAGCTGACTTAAATTGTAACCGGATGTATGTATGTGATGAATGGGGTAACACTAATGATATCTGGAGTACTTAGATATGGTTTGCTCCATTCGATGCGCTGGAACCAGTGGCGGATTTAGAAGTTTTGCGGCCCTAGGCCTAATTTCTCTTGCCCCTCCCCTCCCAATTCCCTTAAGGGCTGTAAGAAAGGAGTAAATTTTTAAAAGTATGAAGTTTTTTCAAAATAAAAGTTCAAGCACTTTACTACCACTCATTCTTTTTGTTTGTTGTTGTTAACCTTTTCCTTACTGGTTGGGATAGCATGTATCCCAAGAATTCAGGCCCAAGAATGAGTATATATATATAACCCCCTTAATGACCGTTCTTACAAAGGGGGTATGAAATTTCCCATTCTAAAGAGGGAATCCAGAAAATGGGCCCCTTAAGCTAAAGGTTAAATTAAATTTACAAACTAGTAAGATTATAGTTTGGTCCAAGCTTCGCCTTGTTATGTTGTAAATTAAGTTCATTTTAAATATTACTATCATTATTATTATTATTAACTTTTTATTATTAACCTTTTTTGTTTTTTAATAATTTAGATAAGAAAATCACATGGTAAAATATCTTTTTTATCCACAGGCCCGCGGCCTAGGGGCCGCAGAACCTTTGACCCTATGTCCTGTGTCCCTACACTGTATCATACATTTATACCATATTAATTATTAACATTTTGCCCCTTATTTATTGCGATACTTCTTTTATTTTCAAATATTTACAATTATTTGTAATTATGATTATTTCAGTTAAATCTCCTTAAAAAAAGGATAAGCGAAGCACATAGATATAAGATTTCTGTTTATTTGGGAATGCTTAAAAAGAAAAAATAAAGTATATCACTAATAAAAGAAACTTCGCAGAACTATTGGTGAAACCTCAGTCGGAAGAAAGGCTGCGGAATTTTGTTGAAGGGTTATTTGCAACCCCGTGGAGCCTCGAATGTTGGACTACGCGTCTGCATATTTTCGGTATTCCGGTCAAAGGAGGCCCTGATGTCAAAATCGAGATCTTTTTTAAACAGACGCTTGAAACTCAGACTGAATACTGCTGATTACTTCAGCTGCATGCAGAGTTGTGGTCCTTGTAGGTCGACAAGCTGTATTTAACGCTTGGGTTTCAGTGTTCAAGGAAATATGTTTTAAGTTTCTTTTAAACTGAATTTGCTTAATTTTTGAAGATGATTTGTATCTACTTGATTTTCAAAACATACTTCAACATATTCACAATATATACTTCTTCATATATGCAATATATATATTCATCTATATACATAAAAAAAGCTGACTGACATATAACGCACAGACCAAACCGCTGGACCTAAAGGGCTGAAATTTTGCATGGCTATTCTTCTTATAGTGTAGGGGTGCACTAAGAAAGATTTTTGAAAAATTCTTCTTAGATTTTTTAAAATTAAATTTTTAAGCTGTGTTTGTAACTTTTTTCAAGTTTGCATTTAAAATAATTATTTGAGGGTTATAAAATTTATATCACAAGAAAGATCATAAAAATTCCTTTAAAATGAAATCTTTTTCGAATCTTTACCGCCATTTTCTGATTTTTAGTGAATTTTTAAAGATTATTTTTTAGAATTTGATATATTAAATTCTGATCACGTGGTTTCTTTTCTTTTTGTGATAGTTTAAACTGATTTTCGATCACGTCCATAACAACGAAAGAGACAAAAAAAATTTTTTTCCCTTGCTAATGCGGCAGACGATTGGACAATATCCAAAATAATAGTAAAATTTAGTAAAAGATATACTCCTCAAACTGTACTATATTAACTGTACTATATTCTTTAGTATGTTTTATTAGATTTAATTTGAATATTTTCTTCTACATTATTTTGTCTATAAAATTTCCGTTACGATTTTTTTTATAAATATATTTTTTTTTTTTTTTTTTTTACACCAATTGCATACATTGATCGTTGTATTTATAATAAATCTATATATATATATATATATATATATATAAATGGATGGATGTGTGTGTGTGTATGTATGTTCCAGCATCACTTTGAAACGCTTGGAGCAATTTCAACCAAACTTGGTACACATATCATTTACAATCTGAAAAGGAACACTGAGGGGTAAGACACCCCTAGCACCCCTAGGGGGGTGCAGGGGTCACATGTAAAAATAATCGAAAACGACTGATAGTGTCGAATCTATAGTTTTCGGGGCCGCTGAGATTAATCGTGACACTCTCGATGCCATCTAAGTGCAAGTTCATATCCCCAACAGCATTGGGGGGAGGGGGGAGGGGGAAGACGGGGTGAATATAAAATATCCAAAATGACTGATATTAGAGTCGAATCCATAGTTTTCGGGGTCGCTAAGATTAATAGTGACACTCCGGATGCAGTTTAAGGGCAAGTTAACCCCCCCCCCAATCAGCATTGGGGGGGAGGGGGAGGGGGAAGAAGGGGTGAATATACAATGTCCAAAATACCGAGAGTAGAGTCGAAACCATAGTTTTCGGGGTCGCTGAGACGAATAGTGACATTTCTGATGCCATTTAAGAGCAAGTGCAGCCCCCCCCCATCAGCATTGGGGGGAAGGGGGGAGGAAAAGGGGTGAATATAAAATGTCCAAAATGACTGATATTAGCGTCGAATCCATAGTTTTCGGGTTCGCTGAGATTAATAGTGACACTCCTGGTGCAAGTTCAGTCCCCATCAGCATTGGGGAGGAGGGGGGAGGGGAATAAAGGGGTGAATATAAAATGTCCAAAATGCCGAGAGTAGTGTCGAAACCATAGTTTTCGGGGTCTCTGAGACGAATAGTGACATTTCTGATGCCGTTTAAGTACAAGTTCAGCCCTCCATCAGCATGAGGGAGAGGAGAGCGGGGAAGAAGGAGTAAATATAAAATGTCCAAAATGACCGAGAGTAGTGTCTAATCCATAGTTTTCGGAGTCACTGAGAGGAATATAGGAAACTAAAAATGTTGTTTATAATCAAGTTTTGAATAAAATTAATAATAGAGTGAATTTGTAATTTTACTTTATCATTTGTATACTGTATTTACTTTTAAATATCTGTAAATTAAATTACTTAGATTTTATACTATAGGTAGAAACCATTCCTTTTCCTGTGTAATAAAAAATGTGGATAAATAAATACTCGGGCAACGCCGGGCGAACAGCTAATTAATATATATATATATATATATATATATATATATATATATATATATATATATATATATATATATATATATATATATATATATATATATATATATATATATATATATATATATATATATATATATATATTGGCATTAATTGCATACATTGACCGTTGTATTTAATTTAAATGTACTCCTTAGAGAAGTACGGGTATTCAGCTAGTACAATATATACTTCTTCATTCGTCTCGTGCAGGTGTTTATCTCCCATTTATTCGGTTAAAATTGCTCTTCTGTATGTTAGTCTGCGAATCATTAATTTCTCATTTTCTCCTCCTGTGTTTTTATATTTATTAGTTGTACAGTGAAACTTCTCTGGCGTCCACTCCGATAAACGACCTTATTCAGGGCCTTTTTATCACATGGACAAATCGGGACTTTGCCCAGGGCCCCCTGATGCCAGGGGGCCCAAAACTGTCCTCTTTAAAGTGCAAAATCTCTTTAAAGAGGACAGTTAACGACCTTATTCAGGGCCGATAACGACCGATAAACGACCTTATTCAGGGCCTTTTTATCACATGGACAAATCGGGACTTTGCCCAGGGCCCCCTGATGCCAGGGGGCCCAAAACTGTCCTCTTTAAAGTGCAAAATCTCTTTAACGATGTTTCTCAACACTAAAACAGATAGAGTGCCAGATAAGTGAAAGTTTTTAATCACGCTTTCTGCTGTAGGAAATATGTTAAACTATCAGGTTGTATCAGACGTACAGCAGAAGGTTAAAGGCATTTTCAATTTGATGTGAAACATGTTTATGAACGCTTCATCTTATCCGCCATACACTGAAATAACAAATATAGGACTTGAATGCAGAGCTGTTTGGTTTAAATCGTTATTTGAATCAAAATTTAAGTCAAGCGATTTTTTTTACCCTGATTTTTAATAACTTTTCCTCACACGCTTGGTGTATGCACCAAGTACTTCTAATAGTATATAGTCCATGGATAGTTCTTATTTTTATAAATGTTCATAAGGGGGGTGCCCAAATAGCATCTTCCCAGGGGCCCCCAGCATTCATAATCGGGCCCTGGCCTTATTTTTTGAGAACTGAATTAATACACTCTATAGAACCAATGTTACCCTTGTATTCTTTTGTGTAACTGCTTTTTTGGGCCTTTTCTTACCTTAATTACTTTTATCGGGGATCATTAGTCTTTTCTAAATTTTCATTGCAATTTTTATTTACCTTAAAATTTCTATTTTCTTCTTTACAATTTAACCTTACAGTAATAATTTTTTATCCTCTTTGCGTTATTTTTACCTTAATATATTATTATATCCTAATTTTAAATTTTAACTACTGAGCACTCGCACCTTGATAACTTATACACTGCTGGCCACTGTAAATGCAACACCATGAAGGAAACATGCAAATAACATGAAATTTACAACATGTATTAGCGGAGGTGGGATATGCAAATGATTAGAATTTCAGCGCAGACGCACATCACGCGCGCCTCTGGAGCCACTTCAAAGCGCTATTTAAGGCTTGGAGATTTCGACGATTTCAAGTTCGGCAATTGTGTTTTTCTTGTGATTTTTTCAAAAACCGATCAATTATGCCTCGTCGAAAACAGCGATCATCTTTTGATCAAGTATCCGAGTTCGACAGAGGAAGGATAGTGGCCTACCGAGTGGAATATCTTTCAGGGAAATCGGTAGTCGTGTTGGACGAAACCAAACAACTGTAATGCGGATATGTGATCGTTGGATGCAGGAGGGTACGACGGACCGGCGTGTTCGATCGCATCCACCTCAGCGCACCACTTCACGTGATGACAGGCAAATTGTGCACATGGCAGTGACGGATCGCTGAGTCACATCACGAACCATAGCACAGCACATGCAGTCTGTAACGCATCATCCAGTGTCTGCGCGTACCATTCGACGCTATTTACAGCAGAGTGGTCTGTCCGCAAGACGTCCATTGCTTTGTCTACCCTTGACGCAGAATCACAGACGTCTCCGCCGCCAATGGTGCGATGACAGAAGGATGTGGAGGCAGAATGGACCACGAATGTCTTACTGACGAGTCACGATGGATGAAACACCACGATGGTCGCATTCGAGTCTGGAGACACCGTGAAGAGAGGATGCTGAACAGCTGCGTTATGCACCGCCACACTGGGCCTGCACTGGGTATTATGGTATGGGGCGGTATTGGATATCACTCTCGCACACCTCTAGTACGCATTGCCGGTACTTTAAAGAGCCAGCGCTACATCTCCGAGGTGTTGTAGCCAGTTGTCCTTCCTTACCTTCGGGGCTTGCCCACAGCTATATTTCAATAGGATAATGTGCGACCACACGTGGCACGCATTGTCCAACGGTTCTTCGTCAATCGCCAGATTGAATTGCTTCCCTGGTCGCCTCGCTCTCCGAATCTTCGCCGATAGAAAACATGTGGTCCATGGTTGCTCTACGATTGACCCAGATTCCATCCCCAGCTGCCACAGCAGATCAACTTTAGCAACGTGTGGAAGCTGCTTGGTCTGCTGTACCCCAAGAACTCATCCAAAGTCTCTTTGAATCAATGCCGAGGTTTGTGGCAGCGGTGATGTCCAACAATGGCGGCTACTCTGGCTACTGATTTTGGCAGGAACCACACTTCACAGAAGTCTATAAATTTAATCATTTGATACTTGGTCAACATGTTATCTACAAAATAAATTTTGTTGTGATATCTCTGGTGTTTCTTGGTGTTGCAATTTGGGTGGCCAGCAGTGTAACTTGCGTACAGGAGATAAATTCGTCACGACCTTGGTACTCCACTTTTAAAAACTATACTGGATTTGGATTTGTTATTTTGCCCCCCCCCCCTTTTTTCCGGGGCCACTTTTTTCGGAATCATGACTGGCCGCCATAGGGAAGTTTCACTGTAATTCCTCAGATGGTGCCATATGTGACTTGTGTAAATATTTGAATGGAATCACTATAGGCTATTAAACTGCCTTACATTATATTGAAATTTTTTTTAAAGATTTGAAACATACATGTTTACAGACAATGTCATGAAATGTTTACTACTTTTAAAAATCTTTTAAGATTATCATAGGAACTTTCTTTCTTGGATGTAAGGCGAAGTATGATTGGCTGCAGTAGGCACGATGGGCGTGCACAAATTCGAGCCTGAGCAGTGGCAGTGAAAACCTATATCCCAGGACGTTGTTGCGCGGCTCCTTACTAGAAGCAGAAAAAAAAAAGTTCCAGTTGAGTCTCTGATCTTGTTTGATTATTAAATAATCAGGTAAGTACTATGAAATTCTTCTCTTTACTTGGCAACATTCCTTTTGTAATGTTTTTATGCTTTTTTTTGTATTTCTTTTGTGAACTAAATATCCTACAGCACGCAAAATTAACCACGAACTATATAAGTCACTCTAACTATTTTTTAAAGTGTTTATTTCCTCAATTAAATATAATTGATCTGTCTACTTCATTCCCACCCAGACACCACCAGCTTAGGGAGAAATAATTTATAGTTATGATCTCTTAAACTACAATGGTAACATTGTAGTTTTTCAGTAAATCGATTTAATTTGCCAGTTTTGAATATAATTCTTTCTCGGCAGTTTCCACCTCTAATGTTTTAAATGCAGCAATTACTTCAAAAATAGTTCTCAATTCTTAGTTTGAAATCATTTTCGTTTTTAATTTTTTCAATATTTAAAAGAATTGGAATTTAATATCCATTAGTGTAGCCAGAGGCTCTCTAGTATCTATAATTGGCTTCGACTTTTATTTGCCAATGTTTATGAGAGAAAATAGTAATTTTGATCAGACACTTACCATAATAATATATTTCAACTTGCTTATCTGTTATCTAAAGCACATATTTTTATTTATATACAAATACAATTTATTTATTTATTTAATCAGCTTACTATGTTTTACAAGCTGTCTACGTTTACAAATGTTCGGTCATCTTGCAATTTATCTATATATTTTAGCTTGTATTTTCTTTTTCACTAAGCGTTACGTTGATCTTAGATAGTAGAAGCCAGAAGTACTGAGAAATAAACAATCTGTAAAATACTTTGCGAGTAAGGGGAGTTCAAATTACCTTTTAATTTTATTGTAAATGCGTAGCAAATAATTATTATTCGAAAAATTTCCTTTGTTTTGAATTATGTCCAAATTGAAATTAACGGAGATTTCAAATAGAGAGAGCAATATCAAGAGATAAAAATAGGATGATAACATAAAAAATCCAATAAGTCTTTTTCAAATGGAGAAAGGGTCAGTTTAAGCCGCCGTGCTGCAAACAAACGAAGGGAAGACAAATCAAGCTTTTATACAAACCCTAAAATATATAAAAACTGCATATCTATAAATAATAAAACCCTACTCTTTATAACCTGCAAATAAAATTAATGTAAAAAATCTATTTTTCGGAAGTATCGAGCGACAAACTTTGTTGGTGTTCTTTCTCCATCTGGAATGCTTTAAACGACAAAATCAAATCCCTAAACAAGATACAAATTTTCTTATAACTACCATTTCATTAAAAGAAAGCATCATTATTACTTTTTTCTTCCCCTTCTCTTCCATTTTGTTTGGAGTGTAATTTTAGTTGAAATTTGAACATCTTATTGATCATTAGATTTTTCCTTGTATGAAATCCCCATCCAGAAGTTTTAGTTTTATATATTAGTGCTTTTGTTTTATCCTTCTGTATGATTGTTGTTTTCATTTTAAAAGTCTTGTATTTTATATTCTTATATCATTGCTTTTACATTTATGGGTCATTATTTTTCATATATTATATATCACTGCATTTACACCTTTAATTAACTGTTGCTTTTATTGGCTTTACACTTTTATTTTTAATTACCTTTATATTTTATTATTTTCTTACAAAAATAGTTGTTCTGCGTTTTCCTTTTTGGACCTTGCTCCAATAAATCAAAACCAACCAACCTGAGTATGAAAGACATAACTTAGCTCAAAATAATATATACTCTTCCTATAAATTTATTCCCATAATTTTATAATCTTCCCATAAATTTATTGTTATATTGTATCACAACTTTACGTTTTATTTCTCTATTTAAATACATACTTATCCCAACAAATTTTAGCACTGTAGATTTAAATACAGCAATATCCTGTAGGAAATTAATTTAATTGAAACATTGGTTTTCAGTAGAGTCGAAGCAACTGGAAATAAATATATGAATATGGCTGTATGCCATTTAATGCTAATAATCTACTTCAATGGTGATTTTTCTACTTTGTGTTTGAAACTGACGTTAATAGATCAAAAGAACTCTTATCCTGATATAAAATATTAATACTTTTAAATTTTCACTAGTGTATATATGATTATATTTCATCATATTAATTATATTTCACATACAGAAAATAGTTAAAAAGGGGCTATTACTTAGTTACATACGATTTGTAAATAAGAAAAATTTTCTTTTATTGAGTCTTTGGAAGTTCGAGAATGTTACACCGTCATTTATTTTTTTTAATATCTGGCTTCAATTAAATGTTCTTTTCTGAAAGATATTCTGGACATTTTTTTGTTTGTTTGTTTGTTTGTTCAATATGTTACCTTGTGTGGGAAGTCATTGAAAAACATTACTTCATATGGCCGCGAAAGTTAATCTGGTAGAATATCCAATGAATGGATGGTGACGCGATTTCGAATCCCGTTCGGAGCAAACGGTTGTTATAGTGATGCCTTAGAGTTGAAAATAAAGATGATAGTTGGTTTGGAAGCATTTGAAAAATAGTCATCGTGGGAAAATTCAGCATCGTCAGATCATTGAGTAAAATTTTAGAAAACCATGTCAGCAGGTTAACGTCACGTGTCATGAACCTCAAAGAGACAGGAATATTATCAGCGGAAATTCCATAACCCCAAATATATTCGGGCAATGCTTTACTGCGAAACACATTCACAAAAAAAGACAAATATTTGCAAATATTTCATATTAAAATAAAATATATTGTATATTGAATTAAAATATTTGCAAATATTTTATATTAAAATAATATTAAAATGAATCTTGTTTCTTTATTCTTTCATTTTTTAACTGAAGCATATTATCTAATGACACAAAAAACAATGAAAAGCAACACAACAAAGCAATGAGTTTTGATTTTTAACAATGGAGCTCAAGAAAAATGCAATTCACCTTTTAAAAATATCCCAAAGAACCAAAGAATTTAAAAAGACTATGACAGGCTCATTAAGTCTTCTATTTTCTAATTTACTAGCAGTCCTAATTAATTAAGCAATATATAAGATTTATTTTGATAGTCATATTCTCATTTTAATTTTTAGCATTTATTATTTTATTGTACTATATTTTTGCTTTTTCCCTCGCTTGTTGCTCCCCTTTTACTTAATATTATCTCTTTCTTCTTTCTTTCTATGATTATTTCCCTCTTCCTTACGGGATTCTATGCATAAACTGATGTTTATATTTAAGGAATTTAGCATTGAAAGACACTCTGACCATTGATAAGTGTGTATTGGCAGTGAGTTACCATGAAGATAGTATTTCAATTACATGCAGAAAACTTATATAAATCTGAAATGAGCCACCACACTCTACAAAATGCGTAGAGCTGTGAAAGAATCACTCCATTAGGAACTCCAAAGCTTTTAATCTGATCTACAAAAGATTAAAAATTTCGGAGTTCGTAATACCCCCGCAGCACTTCAATTTCCTTTTTTTCTTTTTTTTTTTTTAATTTTAACTCTCATTTTTATCCGTTGAGTGGCGACACAAGATTTTTTCAAATGTTAATCCTCATTTATTGCTTTGTACAGTTTCATTATTTACTCTTATATCAATCCTTGTTGTTAATACTTTTTAATAATTTACAACATATAAATTATTAAAAAGTGCCCAATAGTGATAGTGGTAAGTTTTTGTTTCCTGTATGCCTAATTTGAGTTCATTCTTATTGCTATTCACCTGCTTCATTCCAAAAAATATTAACTTTGAGTCGTCGGGGTATTTAATGTGTTTACAGAAATATGAGTGTGTGTGTATGTGTACTCATGCATGTACGTATTTAAAATATAATTATTTTCTTTAGGTATTTTCTGCTCCAGTAATCATGGACAAAATGCGCGTCACTGATGGGCAGGTAAATTATAAATTTCTTTACTTAAAGAATATCAATAAATAAAAATTCTACGAATAAAACCAGTCGCATGTTGATTGACTCTATGGGTGAGAGTGCATGTAGAATCGACTTTGTGTAATAAGTTTATAACAATTTTCTATAGTAATACCCGATAATTGAAGAGAAAGTATTCCCTGTATAATTACTGTTATTATTAAGGAAAAAAAGATTTATTTTCAGCAATCTGTTCATTTAATGGAAATTTATCTATAGCTTTTCTTCCAACCCTTTGAATGTGGTATGAAATTTGAAATTTTCAAAATAGATCACTTTTCGTTTTATAAATTTTTTTAGGCTGTATTTTTGTTCTGTACAGTTTGTCTGGTTGTATCCATCTGTTATCTTGAATACAACCGAACGAAGCTATTAGAACATTCTGTTGTTCCAGAGTCCTCTGGAGGAGGCATCTTCAAATATGACTCAAGTATTTTAACTGTTAACTGAATGTAAACATTGAAAGCACAGTTAGTTGTATTACCCTCTTCAAATTGTCCCACGAAATACCGTTTTTTCCGGCGTATAGAATGTAGCGGCGTATAAGACGTATCCCCTTTTGTATACGCATTTTTAAAAGAAAAAAAATTGCTACATTTTATCATGAATTTCCATAATTATTTACTGTACTAATTTCATAGTTATGTATGTCCATAAAAAGTGTAACTAGGGAACTGTAGAAGTGAAATGGTATAATTCCTCACGGTGTGTGGCCAATAACGAATGTATTATAAAGGATGCAGAGGCAGGGGTAAATACAGGCTTGTAAACCAATAAAAAATAGAAAAATAGCTGTCGGTGTGGCCAGTGATAGCGATCTAAAGTCTAAATTTTACAAGATGGATGGTCGTTATTTTATGGCCCACAGTAAAAACGTCAGATGAGAAGGGTCAAAGTTGTTTTGCAAAATAAAATTATGGTGAGGGAGGTACTTCATAGACTATGGACAGAGGCGACAGAGGCTGTTTAATAAAGAACCAATTGGGGCAGGAACCACTGAAAGAAAAACAGCCCACTGCCCAATAAAAGTGAGGGGTGGGCCAGAATGGCCCCCCTGTAAACGGACAACAGCTCCGCTAAGGACGGAGGGAATTGGAGAAGAAGGAGATGGATCTCAGACTTGGTTCCTCGGAGATAGATGATAGAGACTCTCGTCTGCCCCAGAGTCTTGGAGAAGTGCGAATATCCCGCTAAGGTGTTCCTATACTGGAGATGATTCTGGGTCCCTGTCGTGGATGCTACCATCATCGCTGCATACATCAGCTATAGTAAGTGCCTCCCCAATAGACTCTAAAAATCATCTTTGACAATATAGTTTGCCTCTGCTTCTGGGTTCTCAGAGTTAAAATTGTTAATATGAAACGGATTGTTATATTAATAGCTATGACAATTTAATTGAAATTTGTGCATTATCAAATAAATGTATGTTTAAGGTCAATGCTTTGTCTTCCTTGCTTGTTCCAACCCATGCATGCATCCATTGTTTTAAGGTAATAAATACCCTACAGGAACATTGCAGTCGGTGGATTTGAATTTTATTATACTGGAATGATCCTTCTTTCAGTAATGAATCAAAAATTATATCATGCAACTTTTTTGACAGAACAGAAAAAAATTATGGAAACGGTTTATTCGAAAACCACTTTCTCGCGAGGAAAAAATGCAATAGAATACTTATACATGTATAGTAATATAAACCAGAAGTTTTAGACAGACTGAAATTCCAACTCATAATTTTGATTACCAGCACATAAAACGTACCTCGTATATCGATGGGGAAAAAGTGCGTCCTATACGCCGGCTAATACGGCACTTTCAAAAGTTTCTGACGATGAATAACTAACACACATGCACACCACCAACACCACCCTCACGCAACCTCATTCCAAAAAAGCTAGCACGGTATATTAAACACACCTCTAATTACGTGGGGCTACTCAGTGTGCATAGCTGAGGGCTTGCATAAATCAGGAATTAAAACCAATTCCAATCGTAACAATAAAGAAATTGGAGTTTCGGGATCTCAAAACGGGTACGTAGTATCATAAAACTAGAGGACGCGCTATCAAAAGGTAAATATGTTTTTGTCAAAATGTTTTTGAAATGCTTTTAGGGCAGCGAGGCCATCAAGAGCCTGCCGGAATTCGGCTCTGGGGATGCCCGGATCGAAGCTCGGCAAGCGCCGTTAAATGCTTTTGTGCCTACGCCGGACATGGGCACATTGAATCCGTAGGTCGGAAAGTCCCTTCATTCGGTATGTGGGTGCGAGAAGGGCACGAACCCACCAGATAGTGCTCCTGCGGGTGCTCGGTCAGAATTGTGGGTGCTGTAAGAGCTATGCTGGTTCACTTATACGGTGAACTCATTTAAAAAAACCAAATCTCGTGGTGATTGAGCGAAAATCGAAATTGAACAACAACATCTTTGAAGGTGTCAATACATACTGTGTAATTAAGATACTTGTATTTACAATTTATCTTTACAAGTTTGTTATAACATGCTTGATGAGGTCTACTGCCATGCATGCAGTTTTAACAGGGCCGCCCAGAGACTTTATGGGGCCTGGGGCAAACTTCTGTTGGGGGCCCCAAGACTATTTTTCAGAAGACTATTTTGTAGTAAGAGAAATCTGATTAATCGAATAATATATTTTTTTTTTTTTGGAGGGGCCCCTTTTTTCAGGAGATTATTTTTAATTTTGAAGTACGGTACAAGTTTGAAAATTTTCTTTCGGAGGAAATCTAATAAATAAATTTTTTAAAAAATTTTGGGGCCCCTCCGGCAGTTGGAGCCTCTGGCAAAGTGCCCCAGTTGCCCCTCCCCTCCTCTGGGCAGCCCTGAGTTTAAAACATCATAGCATTAAAACGTCTGTAATTTTTCATTTTTTTTCTATCACTACGAACTTTTACCCATTCGATTACTCAGTTATTTCATGAAACGGAGAGTTTCTACCTCATTTATCTTTTAATATATTTTCTTATTACGAAACATTTTTCCCTTTTAAATATAAATATTATCTTTTTCTCTGTTGGGGAAATAAAGGTTCATCAGACACGGAAGCGTAAGCGTAGAAGCGATGAGGGTTCCTCCACTGAAGTAAGTTTCTGTTTTCTTAAATTCCTTTTTTAACCTCTATGGTCATGTCAGAAATGGATCCTATTTCCGCTCCCCCCCCCCGTTGATTCCTCGACCGGAAACCCGGTTGGCTGGAAGGAGAAGCACACGAATTGGACGGTCTCGGCCCGACTCGAGGGAGGAGTGGCGTACGAGAGCTCGCCCGTGAAAAAGTGGCTTACACTTTTTTTTTATCAGTGTAAATTTGAATATATGTATATATATAGAATGTGTGATGTGTCCCAGTATAAGTATATGTGCAATAAATAAATTTTGGGACTGAAGACCGTGTCTGAAGTAAGTTTCTGTTTTCTTAAATTCTTTTTTTAACCTCTATGGTCATGTCAGGAATGGATCCTATTCCGCTCCCTCGAGGGAGGAAAGAGCGGCGTACGAGAGCTCGCCCGTGAAAAAGTGGCTTACACTTTCTTTTTATCAGTGTAAATTTGAATATATGTACATATATAGAATTTGTGATGTGTCCCAGTATAAGTATATGTGCAATAAATAAATTTTGGGACTGAAGACCGTGTCTGAACTCGTAAACCGCGTAATACATTCCTAAAACGTTAAGAACAGACCCAAGGGAGGTTAAGCCTCGTCAAGGGAGAGGAATCGCTCCGCACATCTGGCGGCAGCGGCGGCCTGGAATAGTAAAATACGCGGGCGAGGATCGCAGCTTTGCGAATCAGTAAGGATGTCAGCGCTCTATCATCAGTGTTCAGTCATCTGTAAAGGCTATAGGATGATGATCTCCAGGAGGCCATACTATCTTTGAGTCTAGCTCCAGGAAATCTGTACAATCCAGGGATGTTTTCCAGGGTAAGTGATGTTTCCTTCTGTTTTCTGTTGGGATTCTAAAAATGCTTATGGTTAGATGAAATTCAATAGTGTTCGATATAATTTTGTAAGAGAAAAGATCGGTTTGAGTTTTAATTGAAATTTCTTTTTCTGTGTATTGTTTTTATTGTTATTGTATTTCCTAATTGGTATTTCTAACATGGCATTTATTGCAAAATCAAGAAAGTGCGACTTGAAGTGCGCTAGTGCTAGAAATAAGAATCGAAGTTAAGGAAGAATATAAGATATTAGATTTAAGGAAACTTATTCTCGAACATGAAAGTTATGAAGAAAGTCTCATAAAGGATATGCTCAGTGCGATAGTTACTGAGAGAGAGGAAAAACAAGAGAAAGACGAATGTATCGAAATCGAAACATTAAAACTACAAAATCGCATACCTATTAAATCTAAATCAATAGATGAAGTTATTAAAACCATAAAATTATTGACCGTGAAAGTCCCAAATAAACCCGAAGGGTGGAGTTATTTCTTCACGAGTCTAGAAAGGGCATTCAAAAGTGAGAGGGTAGAAGAACAGAAGGTCAAAATTTTAATTTACCTTTTGGAGGATAAGGCGGCAGATTTGTCAATATATTTAAATGAGGGTCAGTACAATAATTACGAGGAGGTGAAAAGATAGTGCTGAGAGAATACGAACCGTCTCTTCAGACGTGCCTATATAATTTTAGGAAAGCTAAAAGGGGCACCGACGAAACTTTCGGTCAGTTCGCAACCAGGTTAATGTCTATGTGGATACACTACGTTAAATTAAGAGAAGTAAGTCACTTCGAAGGTTTAAATCAGTTGTTGGTAGCTGATAGAATGTTTCAGACGGTGGTCTAAGAAACCGCTATTCATATCGGGATTAGGCAAGGAAGTGCTTGGTTTCAAGCGAAGGAGCTCGTAGAAGAGTGCGATATATTTTCTTCGGCAAAAGGGAGAGCTTATAGCACAAAGGTGGGTTACGACACAAAATTTGCGGATTTTAGGGGTCAGAACTGAAATATCAAGGGGTTTAAACTAGATATGCTCCCGGGAAATGGTTCTTCGTCAGGAGGAAATGAAAAGTTCAGTAGAACGCCGAAAAAGTTGGAGTGCTATGGTTGTGGGTCAACTGCTCATTTAAAGAGAAATTGGCCGAAATTCCCAAAATCGGAAAGAAATGTAGCATGGGGGGAAAGGGAAAAGGCGCATGTAAATATGTCGCTTGCGGAAGAAAACCACGAGACGGGAGAACAGGAAAATTCCGAAGAACGGGGGATATTGGAGGATACCGTAGTTGCTAGGGCAAATTTGTTAAGTGTGTCAGGAAATCCCGGAAATTCGTTAAACGAACAGTTATGCAAGTTAAAAAGGATCCCCATCAACGTGAACAGGCGAATAGCTAACGCGTTAATTGATTCCGGGACGGCAATACCTGTAGTACGGAAAAGTCTTGTAAAAGAAATTAAAACGGAGGGAAAACCCACCATATGTTTAAAAGGAATTTTCGGGCACACAGTTCAATGCCCGTTGGTGAATATTCCCTTAGGCGTCTCGCATTCAGGCGTTAATGAACGGCCGGAGGTTTTATTAGCTGTTGCGAAAACACTAGTAGATGAAATTTTACTGCCCCCAGAAATATTCGAAATGTTGTCAAGAAGTCGTAACGAAAACGTTTCGCAGGCTCCCAAGAGAAAAGGCAGACCCCAGGGAAGAACAAAGGAGACAGAGTAATCCTACTTCCCTGTAGCCAAACGTTTAGAGTTGTGTTGGTTTAGAGTGGTGTTAGCGAGAAGGGCATTGAGGTTTCAAACTGCACCGGGATGAATGAGCATGAACCGGAAACGGGAGATAAGCTCATGATGGACAAAAAGGGGGGAAGTCTGTTTCTGACCATTTTCGGAGGCAACAAGAAAGTTCTGATTTATTGATCGAAGGGTGGAAGAAGGCATTGGCTGGAAAAGGGAATTCTTATACGGCTGATGGGTGGTTTTTTCACAGGAATAAAATTTTGGGGGAAAATGTCACACAGCTGATTGCACCCCCAAGCTCGAAGAGAAGAGATTATCAGGTTAGCTCATTGTTCTGTGTCTGGCATTCATATGGGGGTGAAAAAGACCCTACAACGCATTAGATACTCTTTCTTTTGGGAAGGGATGAAGTCGGAGGTAAAGAAATTTTGTGCCTCGTGTCAGGAGTGTCAATTGACACGACCCGTGAGAACACCGGACAAAACGCCAATCACGGCGGTAACTAGACCCGAGTTGCCATTTCAACTAGTGAACGTCATTTTTGAGGGTCAGGAAGAGTTGAGAATAGTAGAAACAGTTCCTACTATTAATAAAGGGATATATAGGAATTAATTTTTAATAGCGCAAGTGGAGATGCCTATGTTAGAAATTCCTAGTTTTTTTTGTTTGTTTTTTCTTCTCTCGATGTGTATTAATTTGGATAAAATTCATTCTGTGGTATATGTATATAGTCATATCGGGTTAGTATTAAATGTCTTCTTAAATATGTTTTGCTTAGCGAATTTAAAGAATAGTTGTGTTATCTTGTGTAAGTTGTGAATCCCTACAGATTACATAGGGCAAAGGTCATTTCATTGTGTACTGGAAATTAAGGGAGCAAATATCGGGAGTAACCGATGGATCTTGGTTCTTAGAGGTGCCAGGGCACCCTGGAGAGTCTGCATTACTGGCTCTTGTGTGTGTTGTGACTCTACGAATCATCCGCCAACAATTATCCATCCCTGTGAGGTGATGGTGAAATCAGCTAAGGAGACAGATTTCACTTTCGGATGGGGCGTGTCAGGAATGGATCCTATTTCCGCTCCCTCCCCCCCACACGTTGATTCCCCGACCGGAAACCCGGTTGGCTGGAAGGAGAAGCAGACGGATTGGGCAGTCTCGGCCCGACTCGAGGGAGGAAAGAGCGACGTACGAGAGCTCGCCCGTGAATAAGTGGCTTACACTTTTTTTTATCAGTGTAAATTTGAATATATGTATATATATAGAATGTGTGATGTGTCCCAGTATAAGTATATGTGCAATAAATAAATTTTGGGACTGAAGACCGTTTCTGGACTCTTAAACCGCGTAATACATTCCTTTAACGCTAAGAACGGACCCAGGGGCGGTTAAGCCTCGTCAAGGGAGAGGGATCGCTCCTCACATCCATTGAAAAACTGAACCAGTGAATTTAACTTTAATTTCTCCCAAATTATATAATTACCTATGCAATCTAGTTATTTCATAATTCACATTAGTTTAATAATTAGAAATCAGTTATTTTCGGGTGGTAATATACAAGACATGTTCAAAAGAAGACCGAACTTTAAAATATATTCTACCTAATTTTTACCTTTTTGAATCGATCTTACCAAGACTAGATTTTGTATACAGTTAAAATATCACTCAATAAATATACATTAATTAATCTATTAATTGTTTTCTAGTATTCTGTAGCAGCTTCTGATTTTTAATAATCCGTATTTTATAAAAATCGTTGCAACTAGTTATAATTAAAATAACATTAACAGAATTTAATAAATTTACATTATGAAAATTATGTACGAATATTTTACTTTTATATCAAGTAACTGTTTAAATATGCTGCCAATAATTCTATAAGAACATTTATCATTTATTTCGTTTTATACTGCAAGTGATACGGCACGAGATATAATCCTTTTAGCAACTGCCACCACCTGTTACACAGACCCTAATGTAATGTTTTTGCTAGACTACTAACGAAAAGCACAGAAGAAAATATATTTGAAATGCGGCAAAGAATGCATAATCTGAAGAAATAGACATCCACAGTGTAGATAGATCCAAGATAATTTCCTCATAAAGGCTCATAATATAGAAACTCATTAACCAAATCAAGTCACTTATATTGTAATTTTCCGATAAAAATTAAGGATAATATGCCACTTTTCCTTGATCTTTTGCTAAATTCAGAAACTTGTATTAAATGAAATTATGTTGAATAGAGGTTAAGAACTATAATAACTAAATCCTATATTTCAAATTTAAATTTAAAATCATATATTAATAACATTAAGGACTTGCCTTCTTAAAACTTTCCTTTTATCTTGTATCTTTTAAAGAGGAATTTTTTTTTCATGTACAGTATGTCTTTTGTAAGTCCTTATTGTATGTTGTATGTTGAGAAGTAAACTATACACCAAGGTCGTGTATTTAAATTATATTAACTTTTTAGAAATATAAACCCTTCAAATACAATCATTAAAAAGCCTTTATACTAGAATATTCAATCGATGAAAGGATCAAGAAGACAAGACTGAAAATGTGGTCAAACCGAATTAGTTTGGTACAAAATGTGATGGGTTTTCAAGAAAAGAAAACGTATAAAGCGTTACTCGTATTGACATATTTTAAACCAATCTCTGACCTTAACCATTTCGTGGCTAATCGTTTGGAACTTTGTAATTGGTTAAATATGTTTCAACTCGAGTAACGCTGACGCTGACGGATTCTATGTGAAAAGGCCTTTTGTTAGAGAAAGAAAAGTTCTTTGTCCAATGGAGCTTAAAATTTATACTTTTATCGTAAATTTATACTTTCTCTAATTGAAAAAACTACAAGATAATTCATTTCTCGTCATTCATAACAGCTTTGAAGCAATGGTACAAAAATGTTAAAAGTACTGATAAATGGATTTTAAATCTTATCTAAAGAATAGAAGGATAGTTTTTATTTTTAAAAAACTTCTTAGGCTGTATATCGCATGCAAGAGCTATTCCGGAAACAAGCTACCCAAAACCATAAGATAACAGAGGATTAGTCCAAGTAGACAAATTTAACGAACTAAAGTGTAATGGTAAACGATAAATGTTATTATGCGTATAAACCATTTGAAGTGTTTAAAACTGGTTTAATCATTCTTTGCTTTAGAATGTACTAAAAATTTCCCATCAATATCTCACTCTCTATTTTCAGTTGAATCTTGGACACGGATCCTCTTCTCAAACTCCACAATATCGGAGCGTTGATATAAAAGTAAGATTTTTCTTTTTACCGTTTACATGAGTTAACTCAACGTGAAAACATATCTTCTAAGATTAGCATTTGAAATTGCAAGTAAATAATTCTCGCCAGTGACTCGTTTTTAATATGTATCATTTTATTACCTTCCGCCTTGATAAATTTTCGTTTTACATTTTTGTTTAATTTTATTTTTTTTGCAGGGCAAAATTTTATATTCGGCATTACTGTCTACCTTAATTTTCAAGTAATAGCGCGTATCGACTATCCTTAATATTCTAAATTTCCTACAAGTTAAAGTAACCTTGCATTAATAATAGTAGATTGATCAAATTCTTATTTTTCAAGTTATAAATGAATATTTTAGTGTTATGTAAAGTAACAAGCAAAATATGAAGAACACATTGTTGTAAGGGCATTTTGTTTTTGCATTATTTTATATTGTAAGCCAAATGAACAACAGACACTCAGCTGTGTATCCAGTGTGTACTGTGTATACCAATATCCTGTGTATACTACATAGTATCCAGCATTTTCTGTCATTTATGTGATTTTCGTTTAACAAGAGGTGAAAAATTAAAAACTTGACGAAAAGGAGTGTAGTATAAAGTTTAATTCCTAACTTTAAGTAACATTGAAAGCAAATAGCTCAGAAAATTTTAGGCATGGAATATGAACAAGGTTCCTCCTAGGTTCCCGTCATATTTTGTAATTGTTTTTTATATTCAGAAGACAATTACATGTAATTTGAGTACTATTCACCAAGATAATGGTTACTTTGTATTAGGGATAGATACAATGTGAGTACTGATGCTCAGTGCTAAAGATTATTCGTCTAAAAGAAAAAAATAGTTAACCGATTATAGAAATATGCTATCGTTAAATGAGTTTAGTTTGGCAATCCAATAGCGCTTCCATAAAGAGACGGGAGGTAGAGCAAGGCAAGAAGCAAGGTTAGGCATGTCCATTTCTTCCTGGTTATCACACAGGAGACAAGACGGTCGAGAGTCAAGTTAACTCTGTAGAGGTGCTTGCGGAGGCAATTATGGCCAGAATTTTTTTTTTTTTTTTAACCGTAGCTTGCCCATAAACATCTTTGAGGAACTTATTTCACAGCCATCACAAGCTGACTGACACATGGAAGAAGCTACCTGTTAAAAAATTCTCTCTTATACAATTTTAAACAATGATATAATTAAATTTGAGTTTGTTTAATTTTGTTGGATTTCCTGACGCACTACGTTCATCTTTGCTTCACGAATACTAAATTCTCGCTGAGTTTTTTTTATTAATCTATCCAGAAATAAATATAAAAATTCTAATTTAAAAATTAAGTATTGCATCGAAAATGTTCCTTTGTCCTAATTTGAGAACAGATTTTGTGACCGTTTGACCAAACTGTGTCTTCAATTTCCGTCAGCTAACAAATGTAAGAGCGTTTTTTATTAAAGTGTCTGCAGGTAAAAGAAATTTAAAATAAGCCATGCTTTGAATCCTTTCCTCCCACAGCTTTAAGAAAGAGAGAGGAATAAATTTTGAGTACCTTTCAGCGTTGTTAATATTTTATAGAACTTACTTTTCTCTCTTTAGAAAACTAATTGATTGTATTATGAATGAAAAAGAAGTTTTATTTAAAATATGTGGTTCCTAACCTTTGGTTGATCAGCGACCACTTGCCAAAAAAATGTGTCGGGGACCCTCTCCCATCCAATCCTTTTGAGGCAAAACTGAGTTTTATTTATTGAATAAACAAACTATTTGGGATAAACAACTTTAATAAAAAGTTACAAATATCCTTAATAACAATAACAAATGTACCGTAAAAATAAACTTAATAGCAAACATAAAAACCTACGAAAACTTAAAAATTAACGAGATTTGCTGTGATGATGCGAAATGGCTGTGACACTGCGAATCCGCATAGAAAATATATTAGAAATTTTTAAGCAGAACAAGGATTTTTTTCGCATTCAAAACGTCAGAAAGCGGAAGAAATACAGGAATTTTTAGAATTTGAAAAAAAAAAATATTGGGAACTAAAAATTTTTTTTGCCTCCAGTTTAAAAAAATTGTTTAAATTTGCGGTCGTTTTGAAATGATGAAACTAATTTTTATTTCACTCCTGACGTCGCAGACCACTTCTTGGGTTCTCTCAGACCATCAGGTAGGAATCACTGTTTTAGATTATTTAGATTTTAAAGGGATATAGAATATTTTTACATAAATATTTCTTGATATCTATGCAAATTTAACAAAGATTTGTGTGTTATGTTTGGCATCTAATTGGTAATTTTTTTATCATATCAAAAGCAATGCCAATGAAACAAGGTCCGATTACCTGGGTCTATACAGGTAAATCATCCGCGCTATTATACAAGGTGCGGCCATTAATTTCCAGGACTGATCTAATAACTCCAGAAAATATTACATGAAATACATATCCCTTTAATATGTTTCCAAGTAACTCCCACCTGTCGTAATGCACTTCTGTGCTCAGTTGTATAAGTTTCGGAAATAACTTTTAAAGTCCTCTTTCGGAATGCTCTTTAATGTGGACGTCACCGTTTACTTGAGGCTTCGACATCCTCAAATCTTGTTCCCTTCAGCAAATCTTTCAGTTTTGGAAACAAGAAAGAGCCTGTTGGTGCTAAGTTCGGAGAGTATGGAAGATGCTGCATCTCCACGACCTCATGCTGGGCCAATTTGCTGAAGGGAACAAGATTTGAGGATTCCGAAGCCATCAAGAACAAGATGACGTCCACATTAAAGAGAATTCCGAAAGAGGACTTTAAAAGTTGTTTCCGAAGCTTATACAGCCGAGCACAGAAGTGCATTACGGCAGGTGGGAGTTACTTCAAAACATATTAAATGGGTATGTATTTCATGTAATATTTTCTGGAGTTATTAGATCAATCCTGGAAATTAATGGCCGCACCTTGTATGTCTCAACAACGAGTAAATTTATGTCTATATTTGACAATAATCTATATTTACGTTATTGAAGTCTCAAAGATATGTAAAAGATGTAAGTGACCTGAAAAAAGTGGAAATTTCAGGCTCTCAGACCAGCATCTCTAGAAAGGGGAGATCTGTAGGGTGTTGAGTGGAATTAATTACTAATAGTATTTCAAGGAGGAGAAAAAACTTGAAACTCCGAAAAAGGTTTAGATGGTCAATAATCATCCAAATGATACCAAACAAAGGATATCCTCCATGAGGAGAGCCGTAACTGAAGGTTACTGTGACGCATATAACACATAATTTCAATGATGGTAAATGGAGTTATTTATTACGACCACAGTGACTGAGCCCTGGTGTACGTCAAGCCGCGTAGCGCACACTATTTTGAAAATCTGTGTTAAACTCTACGCTATTTATATAGAAGCCCCAGAACTAAGCTCTTCATTCATAAATATGGGTCAGATCCATTCCCCTCCCTTTATCATTCTTCTCTTTAGCATCACGTGAATGAGCGCTTTCCGTGTGCTTTGTTTACCAGGTAAAACAAAAACACCAGGATGCACTGCAAAAAAATTCAAGCTAATAAGTGGAAACGGGTGAGTAATACACACTCTTAGACAAAAAAAACGACGCACCAAGAAGGGGTAATGCAAATTGGACACAAATTGATATGCATACAGGTTTTGACGGAAAATGCAAAATTTTAAAGTTTCGCGGCCAATGAATGAACATATAACGCTGCAGCGCATCTTAACTGCGCAACTGGCAGGATGTTAAAAAGGAGAAATTTCGATTCCAGGTCATAAATTCTTTGCGAATTTCATTCCGTGTACTCAGGTAGACAGTAACTATACCTCGCATACATGTGCGCGAACAATATGTGCAGATGTCTGCATTTGAGAGAGGACGTGTAGTTGGGCTAAAACAAGCCGGTTGGTCTAATCGGTGAATCACTCGACATTTGGGTAGAAGCGATGCCACTATTAGACGATGTTGGCTGGAATGGGTGAACCATGGCCGAACAGAGCATCAGGAAGGAAGCGGTCGGCCCAGAGAAACGACAGAATGTGAGAACGAGCAATCGTCAGAGCGGCACTCACATCCCCAGATTCATTTTTATCATCGATCGTACGTGCAACTGGTGCGTCAGTGACCGCAAGAACCATTCATAGGCGGCTCAGAGAAAGGGGGCTGACCCCACGGCACCCCTTGTGCCGACTACCATTGACCTCTATACACCAACAAGCCCATATGCAGTGGTGTCGGGCACATTCGACCTGGAATGTCCCTGGCTGGAGTAGAATTGTCTTCACCGATGAGTCCCGCTTCGAATTGAGCCCCGATGACCAGCGAATACGTGTCTGGAGGCGGTGGGATACCAACCTGACTGTCTTCCGACATACGGACCGACAACCAGCAGTGATGGTCTGGAGTGCCATTTCATGTCATAGCAGTACCCCTTTGTTATCCGCTGCACCCTTACAGTACAGCGGTACGTCGACGATATTCTACGCCCCGTTGTGTTGCCCCTCATATCACGCCATCGTGGGCTTACATTTCAGCAAGATAATGCCAGCCCGCACACGACGAGAGTTTCTACTGCTTGTCTTCGTGCTTGCCCACCGCTACCTTGGCCAGCAAGGTCACTGGATCTCTACCCCTCGCACCATTGAGCACGTTTAGAGCATTATGGGCAGGGACCTCCAACCAGCTCGGGATTTTGACGATCTAACGTGCCAATTGGACAGAATTTGGCACGATATCCGGCAGGAGGACATCCGCCACCTCTATCAATCAATCCAAGCCGAATAACTGCTTGCATAAGGGCTAGAGGTGGACCAACGCGTTATTTACTTTTTCACTTTGTGAAGCTCTTTCTCTTGAATAAATCATCCAATTTTTCTGAAATTGTAATCATTTGTTTTTCTATACATGTACATCGATTTTCGTGAACCGATTTTCGTCCCATTCAGAGAACTCCCTCTTGATGCTTTTTTTTTGGGGGGGGGGTCTAAGAGTGTATTTTGGCAATGTTCTGCTCAGGGCCCAGTCATACATGTTGGCAAAAACCTATCGAGTCTCGAAAAGTTACTATAGATCAAGGTTAATTTTTCAGAAGCAGTATTTTGTCGTGGAATTAACCAATTTCAGTAGGCTCACATGACAGTAGGCTGTCAAAGTGCATTTTCTGTTAGGTGATGATACTGAAGATAAGAAGCAAGGTATTTCCATGGCTTCTAAAGTTCCTAGATCTAAAAATATCAGTTTTGGGATACTGTGAATTAATAAGTCACACCTTAGCCGCCATACCTTTTGGAAGTCATCGGGTCAGTTAGAAAAGCCATGATATCAAACACCATTGGGCAGTTTTAGATGTCCATAACGAGTTCGACGAGCCCGAAGTGTTTTTGTGTCCCACAGAAGAACTCTATCATTTAAGAGTAAATGATCATAATATTTTGACTCACTGCTTCACATTGTTACAAAATTATTTTTCTCATTGTTTTCCAAACATATACTTTTTTCCTCTCTTTGTGCTGAATTATGGAAGTTAATGATAATTTATTCATACATATTTTGTTTTATTACTATCTAGCAGAATAACTACACTTCACAGAAGAAATAAGAGAAGAAGGAAGACGCTTCCCAAGAAGGAAGAAGATTATTTTCCACGTACATTGTTGTGTGTTAGGCAATCGTCCCTTTTTGTAACTATGTTTTTTAGGGAAATAAATTTCTTGTACATTTGACACTTTAATTTACTTTCGTGTAGTGATATTAGCCGTTGTCTTCCCTTCACCCATTTAGCCATGAAACTCCATTTAGCTGGGAGTAAACTTCAGACTTAATTAAAACTTCTAAACATTACTTCAGAAGATGATGATGATGATTTTATGATTTCTAATTGAGCAACTTTCAATGGTTGAACATCTAGCTAGTATTCTTAACTCTTCAAAAATTAGTTACACCTTACGTATGCGCTTTTGCTTGTTAAACCTCATTGAATATAAAATATATTTGTTGAACCAAATAGCTCTCACAGAATTGCGAGTAGTACAGTCATAAAATAATACAAAAAACTGATTAGCCAGTTTCTGTTCTCTCTCTGTCGCTTACTTTACACGCTACTTTATCTTACTAGCTGCATGTGACATTAAACTACTGTGACAAATTAGGGTGTAAAGATGCCTAGACAAGAAAGTTTCTGAATAAAACAAGAAGAATAAATTTCCTGAGCGTGATGATATCACTCACCCCATGATGATGTCAGTCACGTCCAATGGAAAGAACAGGCTGCCATAAATTTTACTGTCGGGCTGATGATAGACTTGAAAATTTATATTATATGCCTGTTCCGTGCCCTGTTAATAAACACTTTGTAGCTTCGAATCTTTATAAATAAATATAATTAAAAACATTTTGAGTCTTTATCACATTACAAACGTAAAACATCTTTGACAAGTGAGGCGCTTCATTTACAAAACTTTATTTTTAATGCTGCTCATTTGGCCACCAGGCCATTAGACCACGGGCCCTCCAATATTTCAAAACAGGGGACCTATTTACATAACTTAATAAGGTCAACATATGAGCTGTAGCTTCGGCGTTTATATTCGATATCTTTACAATAATATCTCCACTTCAGCTCTAGTTGATTGTCACAAATTAGCACTGGCGGTCCTTTAAGGAACATCTGGGAGGAAAAAATGCTACTGATTTGGAACAAGCCAAATTTAGCTACTCGAGGTCAATATTGACAAAAACATCACCATACGTGAATAAAGTTCATTTCCCTCTATGTGTCCTCTATGAGTACAATGTTGGTGTTTAAAATTGAGAATATTGTTAGTAGTCTTTACACATCCACTCCTGAAACCTGGTTTGCAGTGAGCATGTGTATAACTGTGGCGAAAATACTGTCCGATCCAAAGTTGTAATGAAGCAGCACAGCCCACAAAAAAATATTTATTTTCTATGTTACAGACATCACGAACAAGGACTATATTATTCCTATTCGAATTATTGAACTTCATTGCTCATCCCTTGTCTCCTAAACCACTGGTAAAACATGCTTACATTTAAAGAAAAGTGCGTCACAGCACCATCTTGAGATCGTAAATTTCAAGTTGCAACCCCCCCATGAACTGCAAGGTTCATCAATTCAACAATGTAACTATAAAAGAAATAAGCAAATCAAATAACACATGCTGTTCGCGCCACTGCGAACTTCACTTTATCCGCCGGGAACTGTATATAAGGTTTTGCTTCTGTGCGCCTGGGGCGTTCGTTCTCTCGGAATCGGTTGTGATTCATCAGTCGTTGGAATTCGCTCTGAAGGAACAGGTTGCAGTGAATTGGTCTCCATTTCGGAGGTCAAAATTATTCGTAATAAAATGATTTAAAATATCAAATCAGCCCAGTCTTTTTTGTTTCGAGGTGGATAATTCCACAACCAGTGATCCTTTAATGAAGAACATAAATATTTGGTCCGTCTTACCATGAGGGCTGGTTGATATTTACTTTCGAATTCGATATTGTCCAAAATGAAACAAGTTACGATTTTAAATCGGAAGAAGAGTAATTTAAAGGGCCAGATAACAAAACTGGCGAACTTTGTTTTTGAAGAAAACGTTGATGCTAAAGAAGAAATTCTGAAAACAAAATTGGATCAGTTGTATCTAATTCAACAGAACTTTGAAGTTCTTAAATTGGATTATTATCGCTTGATGAAAGACGATGAATTATCCAAAATATAAGAAAGCCTTACTGAAGTTGATGATGATATTGCAGAACTAGAGGTAGGCATTAAAACTTTATTACATACCTCTAATACGAATAATTGTGCAGTAACACCTAGGGATAATAACAGAAATTTGTCACTAAATGCTCCAGTAAAACTGCCGGACATACCTTTACCCAAATTTTATGGTAATTTTGAAGATTGATTTGCATTTAAAACTCAGTTTACTACCTTAATTAACTCAAATGAACTATTAAGCGAAAACCAGAAGCTCTATTATTTGCAATTTGCATTGGGAGGTCTGGCAAAGGAAGTTCAAACACAAGACGATACTTACTCATCATTAATGAATGCTTTAGAGCAACGATTTGAAAATAAAAGATTAATTGTAAATTCGCATTTGAATATTTTGTTAAGCCGTGAAAGGATAAAGGTGGACTCCTAAAGAACTTAGATCAGTAATCAACAAAACTTAAAAGCATTTAAGAGCTCTTAAACTTTTAAAATTGGCACCTAATGCTTTTTCAGATATAATTTTAATTCACTTGATTGAACAAAGATTGGATTCCAAATTGCGGAAACAATTTAAAATAACCTTGTCAACTACAGAAATTCCCACGCTGGATACATTTATTGAATTTTTACAGAAAAGGTGCCAAGTTTTGGAAAATCTAAACTCGCAAGCATCGTCATTTGCGTTTTCAAAGCAGACGCCGTTTAAAGCGAAATCATTTTTGATTCGCCCACTTTCGGAGTCGAGTAATTGCAAGTTGTGTAAACAATCGCATTCTATTCAAAACTGCCCGCAATTTAAAGAGTTAGACGTAAGGAAAAGATTCAATAAAATAAAAATTCTGGGTATATGCATCAAATGTTTGGGACGAACTCCCCATAAAGTTTCAGAATGTTATTCAAATTTAACCTGTGAAATATTCCAAAAAGGCTCCCATCATACTCTTCTGCATTTTCCAAAACAGGAAAGTGAAATCGAATCAACTTCTAGTAGTCTGAACAATGTGAGGTTACAGGCGCCAGATGAAACGAATAGTCCAGAAAGTACCGACGCCGTTCGAACTGTTGTGACAGCAACGAGTTATTTATCGCCCGTGAACGCAAAGACAGTGCTCCTTGCTACATTTGTTGTTTTAGTTGAAAATTCCGGCGGTGATAAAATTCCTTGCCTTAATTGATAATGGAAGTATGAGCAATTGCATTACACATAACTGTGCACAATTACTTCGACTAAAGTCGAATAAAATTAATGTTTTGGTTTCGTCCTTAAATGGTTCAAGTTCATTTGTCAAACACAAAACCACTGCAACTATTTCAAATGTAAATAATGATTATGTAAAGGCCCTCGAATTTTTCATAGTACCCAAAATAACTGACAACTGTCCTTCTAAAGCTCTGGATATTTCTAATCTTGTTTTACCGAAAAACATTGTTTTCGCAGATCCTAATTTTTATATGTCTTCACAAATTGACATCCTACTAGGAGCAGAGATATTTTAAGAGCTTATTTACCCTGATAAAATGATTGTGAATAATCAATTGCATTTGCAAGATACTGTTTTTGGATTTGTTGTGAGTGGTAGCATTAATAATTCTGTTAGTAATAATGTAAATTATTGTGGTCTCACTAGAGAAGATGATTTAAATCAAACTGTTAGGAGTTTTTGGGAGTTGGAACATGTGGAAACAGTTCCTTCAATCCATAGTGAAGCGGAATTAAGCAATGAGCATTTTAAAAGTACTGTGAGTAGGGACGAATCTGGAAGATATATAGTGAAAATGCCTTTGAAAGAAGATCCTGCTTGCTTGGGAGAATCGAAGTGTGTTGCTATGAAAAGACTAGAATCGCTATGGAAAGGACTTTATAAAGACACTTGCTATTTATCACTATATAAAGAATTTTTTTAAGAATACATAGAGATGGGACATATGTCAGAGGTAATTGAGGAAAAGGAGCCTTCTATTACATATTACTTGCCACATCATGGAGTATATCGTCCTGACAAACAAACAAAAAAATTACGTGTTGTTTTCAACGCATCTGCTTTAACAACTGTTAAGAATTCTTTAAATTCAATTCAACTCAATGGAGGAGTTACCCAAGATGATTTGTTTGCTATCATTACTCGATTTCGGAAGCACGAATACGCTTTCACCGCTGATATACAGAAAATGTTTAGAATGATTCTAGTTCATCCTGATCAGAGAAAACTGCAAAGAATTGTATGGAAGGACAGCATTGATGCACCTATTAAAATCTATGAGCTCAACACGGTTACATATGGTACCGTAAGCGCACCATAAATGAGGTCAAAGAACAATCTTTACACGTAGCTGGAGTCAAACTTGGAATCACCTTGATTTTCTCATGGACAGTTTTACGTTGCGTGCTCTAGAGTTGGATCTTCAAGAAATTTGTATATATTTGCCCCAAATCAAGAAACGAGAAACATTTATGAAGCTGCTTTGACGTAACTTTTTTTTCAGCTCGTTCCATCACATACAGTTCACAAAATCAAAAGACAATTTGAAAAATTTCCTTTTCAGCTTTTAGTGGTACAATGATGAAAGGTTGAATCTACCTAAATTCTGGGGAGTTTAATATGGAGATAAAAGGAGTTTAATATGGAGAGGAGTTGAATGGTTTTCAGCCCTCAATGAAACACTTTTTTATAGGCAATGACTGAATCTACATAAAGTCTGAGGAGTTTAATATGGAGAGAAAAGTAGTTTAATATGAAGAGGATATTTGTAGGAGTTTAATATGGAGAGGAGGGGAATGGTTTGTAGACCTAAATCAAACACTTCATTTTTTAACAGGCAATGCTGGCGTCATTTCATGGTTCTATTGGAAAATTCTGCTAAACCTGAAATTTCAGGTTTTTTTTGAAAGCCAGAATCTAGCTGAAGTCTAAGAAGTTTATTATAAATTTATATATTTTTATATTGGGTTTTCATTTTATTGATGTGTATAACATTTCGTATGTTTTTTGTTTTCTATGCTATTTATACTGTGTTTAGTTTTTAAATTGATTTTGGTAAACAAACATTCTTAAAATCCCAGGGAACGCCGGGTACTTCAGCTAGTATTCTCTAAATTAAAAAAATAATAATTGATTAGGATTAAAATTTGGACCAGAATCCAAGCAGTTATTAACCCTTTGTTGAGAACATCTGTCTCTCAGACAGCGATGGTTTCTCTATTCAACGCCGGGGGTTCCACCCTTCGACCTTGGGTACTTTGAGTCTATAAGTGCTTCAGTCAACATCTTGTCTTCAGTGTGGAATGGGTGATTCGTGATGCCAGCCTTCTATGGTTCAGGCACGTGCCATTTTTCTAGAACATTGTCTGTCTACTAGACAGATATTACCACTAAAGTATGTTTAAATATCTGACTGTCTGACAGATATTCTTCATACATTTTGTATAAAATGTATGAATAATAAACCCCAAATAACTATAATAAACTTCCACTGTACATTAAAACGCAAATTAGAAATAGAAATCAAATTTGGAAAGTTTGGCAGCATACGGGTGATTCATCAGTGCACGGTGAATTTCATTGACTTAATACAAATTCAAAAATTATAAAAATAAAAAATGGACTGTGTTTATTGAGTCCCTCGCTCCCTCGGACAATAGCATTTGGAACTACCTAAAGCGCATTAAGAAACCGGCTACCCCACACCCCCCTTTAACGCCCCTTCTGGCATTCTGACTAGTGACTCGGACAAAATTGAGGCCTTGGCAGATAACTACGAAAATCAATTCTACCCACACCATAATGTCTTTTGCCCATACACTATTGATAAAGTTGACATTCTTAGACAGTTTTACAACAAAATGCTCTCCTCTATCAATAGCTAACCTCTTGAACCCACCAACCCTGCTGAAATTCAAAATGCTGTAACTTGCTTCGTAATATAAAGCACCTGGAATTGATAACATAACTGATTCTGCTATAAAAAACTTACCTATAAATTACGTTAATATTTTATGTGAGCTCACCAATAAAATTTTCGAATTTATGTACTTTCCGATAGCATGGAAAACTGCGATAATTATACCGATTAGGAAACCTAGCAAGGATTCCTCCATTCCAAAAAATTATTGTCCCATTAGTTTACTCTCCAGGGCCGTGGCGGCCTTGTGGTACAGCGCGCTGGTTTTCGGTGCTGAGGGTGCTCAGATCGAATCCTGGCGAAGCGCCACTAAAACGCCTCCGTTTGTGTCGTCCCTTCATAGGGGGCAATGCTGGTCTGCCTATATGGCGGCCCCATAATAAAATGGCCAGCAAAACTGCGGTGACTTATAGGTGAATGTCTTCGCGAAAAGTGCCTCCGCATTGAAAAAAAAAGTTTACTCTCCTCCCTTTGCAAACTGGCTGAACATATACTGTGTAAAAGAATTAACAAGTTCTTGGATGATAACAATGGCATTATTAATACACAATTTGGCTTTAGAGCCCAACATTCCACCAGGCCCGCCGTTAGGGTGGGGCAGGGGGGACAAAATCCCCGGGGCCCAGGCTTCCGGGGGGCCCGGTTAAAATAAGAGTTGACAAAAAATGCAATGTTCAAATATTGAGTGGGGCGGGGGCCCGCTGTATTATTTTGCCCCGGGCCCTAGCTCAGCTGACGGTGGCCCTGCATTCCACTATGAATCAGCTACTCCGAGTAACGAAATACATCCATGATGGATTCCAGAATCGGATACAGTCTGGCGCAATTCTCTTCGACGTAGAAAATCGTTCGACCGCGTAGGGCATTGCTCACTAATTTATAAACTAATTAAACTTAAGATCCCATCTGATATTATTCACCTAATTCGCTGTTATCTGCTTAACAGAACCTTTAAAGTTCGCCACACACAATCAATTTCCTCACTACTTAACATTAATGCTGGAGTTCCTCAGGGATCCAAGTTGGACCTGTTATATTTAATATATTTATTAATGATATCCCAAATTCTCCACACACTACACTAGCCATGTTTGCGGACGACACGACAATCTTAGAGAAGCATCGCAATACTAAAAATATGCACAAGAAACTCCAAAGGTATGTTGACATTCTTGAACGTTGGTTCGAATGGTGGAGAATTAAACTAAATCCTGCTAAATAAAAAGCAATATTTTTTAGCTATAACAGGATTCCACCTCCGCCGGTCATAGTATGTGGTCGTCTCGTCAGGACCCGATTTAGAAAATTCTTGACTATAGGCATAACTCGGGATGGGGGCTCCCTAACACTGATGTGGGCGTTAACTTTCCAAAATTGACACACACAAAAAAAATAATCATGAATCATTGTGAAAGTATTATTTTACCAAGAATTGGCTATTTGAAGCGTAGAAGCCTAGAACATTATCAAATAACAAAAAGCAATACAACATAATAACTTCATCATTAAAACACCAATACAATGCAACCACAAAAACTTATTTATCCCTTATATACTGTATAGCATACATATGATGAACCAATTAATCAATCAAATTTGAAAGGATATAAAAAAAATTGCTACAAAAAAGGTAAAATAAAAAAATTTAATTGGGAATTTTTCTTTTTTTCCTTTTAAAATTAAAAATTTTTTAGGCCCCCAACATTCGGGGTCCCTAGGTCCGGGCCTAATGGAAAATCAGCGCCTGCATCTGGTACACTTTGAGAGAGAGGGGAAATACCTTGGAGTTTACTTGAATAGCAGGCTTACACGGAGAAAAAATATAGAATACATTATTAGGAAGTTCTTAATACGTAGGGTAGTTCTAAGCAGTTAGAGATATCGCACACCTCTTGTATCAGAACCAAAAGAGTATTGACAATATACTTCTATTGTATAGGACCGTACTTCGCCCAATTCTGATGTATGCTGTCCCAGTTTGGAGCTCAATAGCTGACACTCGTATCCAGAGACTGCAAACTATACAAAACAAGACTCTCCGTGGTATCAGGAAGGCCCCATGGTAACTACGTAACCCTCTTATTCATAGCGATTTGGCTATCGAACTTATTCGGCATCATATTAAAAATCTCGCTACGAACTTTTCCAGTAGGATATACTCAATTCCCTTTCCTCCTTTTCAAAATTCAAAATTACAATAGCCCGGCTAGTTCTGGTTTCTGACCTGCCATCCTTTTTCGATCGTTCCTCTTTCTACCATGCGATTCCCCCTAGGACCAACTGTTTGCTGGAGAAGGAGATTGATAATCTGTTCCCGGAATCCCAATCCTGCTTGCTTTCCTTTTTGAATTCGTTACTCGCGCCTTACAGATTTAGGACCTAACGCCTACTTTATAGTTTCTTGCTTCACCCATTGTTAAAATTCTCCATTATTATTTAAGTTAGCCTTGCCACATTGGTTACTCGTACTCGTTCATTAGTTGATTTATCAGCTAATTAATTTATTTTTACTCCCTTAATCACTGTCAACACTATTTGTAACCTTGAGTACGTAATCTTATGTCACATACTAACATTCATACTGAGGATAAGGATTTCTTTCTCCTGGTGCCTCTACAGTCTAAGGGCCTGTTCACATAGGAGTCCATTGCGTTGCGTTAAGGAAAATATGACGTTAAAATGAAAATAAACCAATCATAGGCGTTAAAAATTTCATTGCTAATCGTTTGGAGGCATATGATTGGTTTACTTTCGTCTAACGTCATCTTTTCCTTAACGCAACGCAACGGACTCCTATGTGAACAGGCCCTTATATGTCATTGTCTTTAGGGCCTGTTCACATAGGAGTCCGTTGCGTCGCGTAAGGAAAAAACGACGTTGAGACGAAAATAAACCAATCATATGCCTCCAAACGATTAACAATGAAATTTTTAATGCCTATGATTGGTTTATTTTCGTGTCAACGTCATCTTTTCCTTAACGCAACGAAACGGACTCCTATGTGAACAGACCCTCAGAGGACAGCAGCTTAGGGTCAAAAATCACTACTACAAAATCATGCTCCGAAAAGTAAACGGTACCGTGACATTGACCAATCAGAGAGCGAGTACGTTTAGTCAGGAGGCAGGTTTTAGTCGCCTGTCTAACAGTTAAATGCAATTGGTAATTTTGTTTAGGGTGCACTCGTCCACAGTTGACAGGTCATATATATGTAAAAGTGGATTTCTAGTGTCTTTTATTTCGAACTGAAGTACAATTTTCTCTAATTTAATTCTTTATATTCTGAAGATATTTTTCTTGATATACCGTCCGCCATCTTGGTTGTTTTTCAATCGGAAAAGAAGTTTTTAATCCATGGCGATGTAAAACAAATTTGTTTCTATGGTTTCTCATGAAATATGGGAACTGAGCAAAGTGTACATAAAAGTCGAACAGGTAACTATAAGAGTTTTGAAGCCGTTTTATCAATCATATATATACCGGTATATTGTCAGAGTGGATAGAAATATGTAATTTTATAAAGCTGTGGTATTCTCTCGGTATTTTCACTTTACTGTTTACATTTCATGTTTTGAACGTAGGGTTTCCAAATTTGGAAGACCTCTCATAGTATTTCTCGAGAAATATATGAAAGATATTGTGACATTGTACAAAAGCGGATTAATTTACTTTATGGGATTTTATTCAAGCGGTTATTTTTGGGAAGTGATTCATTAAATCTATGTACGTAACTTGTTTTTTCTCAAGTTAAGAGCCTATTAATTTCACCCTCTTAATAACTGCGCTGGTAAATTACTCGTGCTTTGAGAAACAGAAGTTCTGGTTATTATAGGTCATTGGATTTTCTAGTAAGCTACGAAATAAAATTAGAAGCCATCAAATCTGCTTTTTGAGTTTAGTTTGCATTTGGCCAGGAGATGTAGAAAATGCTTTCTGATACACGAAATTGTTAATAAACAAAGGCAGCCAG
Source organism: Dolomedes plantarius (assembly GCA_907164885.2). NCBI lineage: Eukaryota > Metazoa > Arthropoda > Arachnida > Araneae > Dolomedidae > Dolomedes > Dolomedes plantarius. The sequence goes on along the minus strand of OU015494.1, from coordinate 158,440,352 downwards.
CTCTAGAGAGGAATAGGTGTGATAATTTATGTCTGTACACTTTTCAGTCCATTAAATCATTTTTATTGTATTACTTAAAATTTCTAACATAAATTACATATTTTTGGGTCACAGTTGAATATGTAATTGTTGATCTGCGATGTGTATAATTTGATCTCATTTTATGTATTGAATTATATAATATAAAACATTGTTATAGTATAAGAATTTTCTTCCTCTAAGTATTTACATTTTAGAATGGCATTAATGCTCACAATTTAGTGTGGAATGGGGATTGATATATACAGTTTTATTAAGGGATCAGATATGTGTTTGCTTTCCTTTACTAATATTATTCAAAATTCTCATATTTGAGAAGCTTAAGGTTTTTGTGATTTAGTGAAATGAGCAAATATCTCACTTAGTAAAGGATTTTTCCTGTGCTGTTTTTTAGCACTAGTGAATGTGATTTGTTTGTCTGTCTGATGGGGCAGAAATTTAACCTACTCGAGGGAGAGAGAGAGAGAGAAATATCATTGAAATGGTTGATTTATTGTTATGACAATTGTAACAATATGTCACTTTCAGATGTTTTGTATAATATTTGATTAATGTTGAGAAATGTACAAAATTCATTTGTAATCTATTAATTTGTTAAAGGTTTCTTGAAAGTCTGAGAACTTGGTCAGTTTTGAGCAATTGGTTTATTTAAATGAGAATTGTGTGTATTAATGAAAATTTTTTAAAGTTAATATTACATGTTATTTCTGCTGTGTTACTCTTTTAGTCAGTTTTACCAGTATAAAGATTTTATTTTAAGTATGCCAATTTAAACTACAATAATTTAAATTTGATAATCTAATGATTAACTTTAATTTCATTCAGAATATTTTGCTCCTCCCAGTTTGTCAATGAAATAAATTAAAATCTTTTCTGCTAATTTGATACTATGTAGGTTTAAAGAGCAGATTGTGAAAACATTGTGTTTCTGAAAAATCTTTAGATTTTATATGCTACTCTCCAGATTTATAACTGCTGCCTTTAGCTTTGTTTCAAAATGTACAAGCCACTTTGCCTTTAGCTCTTTATGTAGTTGATATGGAGGTAAAGATTTCCTTATTTGAAAATAGTTCTTGGTAATTCTCAAAATTGTGTATTGTATTTGATCAGTTTGAGTCAAGATTAATACTTTTCTTGTTTGAATAAATTTAAACAAGACAAGAGGCAATTAAACTGTAATTGTTTGCGATTTTGTATCTTATTTCTATATGCATACATTGTTTATATAACTGATGTTGAATATTTATATTAAAGTTAAAGGTAGCCAGATGGCTGTTTAGTATGGTGTCAAGTTTTACAATGTGTTCTAAGGTTATATATGTTCTAAAGTTATGATATAAAAGGTACTGATTATAAACTCAGACATTTGGCATAGTATCACAAGTATTATGCAATAGAAGTACTTTTGTTATTTATTTCCGATACAGAAAGTACTGAAATGCTGATGAACTTGATTACAGCTTAACTGCAGCATGAAACTGAGTACAAACTGGCTACAATGGTATGGTTTAAATATATAATCATCTGATCTGTAGTTGGGAATTTAAAGGTATTAATGTTATATATACTGTGCCAATTTAGTAAGTTTACTAGAAAAATGTTTAAATATTTAAAAATTTCAAGGACATTTCATAATTATGACTAAAACTTAGTAATTTTGTTATAGTATACCTGTGATCAAAAGAAATTCTTTTTACCAGTTACCTAATAAAACAATATGAAAAATTTAAGTTATAATTAAGTTCTTTTGTTTTCATGTTGATTTACTGTTATTTCTTTATCAAGATTGTTACTGCAGTGATCTTAGTCTCTGGACTTCTGTTAATAATCTTGGAAAATGTTATATAGTCAAATTGTCTTGTTTCACTTTTATATATTGAATTTATTTTGTTTTCTCTCAAAATTATTTTTATTTTCAGTTCCTCAATGTGACGAAAGCATGTCACTAAGGTTAAGAAACAATTATCACCCTCTTCATTTTCACTTTGTACATGGGGAAAACATCAGGTTATCTAAATACAGAACAGTTGCCTGCCGATCTGAAGGGTTTTGTAATGGAATTGTATTCAGTGATAGACCTATTATGATATGTGAGCCTGTCTATGTAAAATTCCTTGAAACTTCACCGAATTGGAGTGGTGCTCTACGAATTGGTTTTACAATGAATGATCCTGTAACTCTCAAGTCTAAGCTACCACGATATGCTTGTCCTGACTTAACATCCATGCATGGGAACTGGGCTAAAGCAGTTGGAGAGAAGTTTGCCAAGAAAGATTCTGTTCTTTACTATTATGTTGATCAGAATGGAGATGTTCGTTATGGCATTGGTAGTGAAGAGTATGGTATCTTTTTTGGAGGTGTCAATACATCTGGCAAATTATGGGCTGTACTTGACATATATGGTAACACTGTTGCTGTAGAATTTATGGGTAAGTATTTTATTGTTATTAATGTTGTATGTTATATTTTATATCATTACTCAGTAGGTTATAATTGTTCTTTTTAAAATTGACTAGCATACATCAAGTTTTCAATTAGACTCGGTTAAAAAATAGCTTTAACTCTCTAGAGCTTATTTCTGTGTTCTTTGTTTTATAAAATAATTTTGTCTTTATTATTATAAAATTGTCTTTATTATTAAAACTACTTTTATCATTGAAAGATGGCTTGTCAAACCTACAAAACTACCCTTAATATTCATATTAATCTTCAGTTAGTCAGTTTAAAGAATTTATGTATTAGTTTAATTTTCTGATTTTTATCAATAAAAATGTAGTGTTTTAAACATTCTAAAAGGCTTTTAATGTTTAAAAATATTTAAACCTAGCTATTTGTGATGAACAGATAAAATTATTTATAATGCATGAGCGGGGCAAGATGAACGGATAAAAATATTTATAATGCAAAATCAATATTCATAAGGCAATTTCTATTTCTTTGGGTGTGGGGCAGGGCCCCTTGAGTTCCTAAATAATTAAAAATGTAACTTATAAGTATTCATGATCATTTAGAATAAAATATTTTGCAAACATCTAGAGCTTCTGTGTTGAATTTCAGATCCTAGTTCACTAAATCAAGAGATTCAGAATGATTCTCAGTGTAATCCTGCAGTCATCCAAAAAGACAAATCTAAACGTCGCGCACCTGAAAAATTCAAGTCTCTTGCATTTCATAGCACTCATGGCAAAAATGTAACTTTGAAGAAGAACAGGTTAGTAATTGTATTTTAACTGTTTGAATTAGGAATTTTTTAACGTGCAGGTTTTTTTATTTTGCAAACTCGTAACTTTTTTTTATTATTGAGATATAAAATTTGAAGTGTGCTATGGTTCCATTTTTAGTATTTATCACTATATAGCTTCTTAAAGTGAAATCAAGTTATGGTCTATCACATTATCGATTTAAAAAAAATTTCTGTTAATTTATTAACTTTTAACATGTTTTAAAGTATACTAAATTTTTACTAAATATTCATTAATATATGTAACACGTTAAGAAGTTTTAAAAATATTATAGCACATCATTCAAGGACAAAATAAGGCATTTAACATTAGTGCTGATTATTTTGCTGATTAGATGTTAAGAATATAAAGGATGAGAATTAATGTTTTAATGCCACAGACTATTTTACCTTCAATTAATCCCTTCCTTTACTGCACAATTTTTGTACTAATTTGGGTTAAAAAAAATTCCTTGGAGATAATTCTAACTTATGTTTATTTATACTCGTTTATGTAAAAAAAAATCTTAAAATTTTAATTAAAATTATTGTGTCGTAAAGAAACATATAGCACATTACTGTCATGTTTTTACAGCATGACATAATAATCTTTTTTATTGAGTTATATGCAAACAAAACAGTTAAGATTTCTGTGATGTATATAGACCTAAATTCCTGGAATAAAAGCAATTTAACATCAAACGTGACTAGATGGACTTAAGATATTTGGATAAAAACAATTTTGCAGACAGAGCTGCATAATTCTCTGTGTAAACATTATGTATGTATATCACGGAAATGTGCATTAAGCAGTTAAGAATGTAATTTAAAAAAAAGTAACACCCTTGAAATTACTCTATATTACTTTTTATCTTTTTATTGACGTAAAAATATTTATTGCGAAGGCCAGTAGCTCTGAAATTTCTGTAACTGTGGGAAAGTTTAAATTTCATTAAAAGTTGGTTCAGAATTATATTTATTTGGTTACATTTAGTTATTTAAAAAGGGTGTCTGAGTAATTGTGTGTATACTACACAGTGAAAATATGCATAATTGTATAATGAGTGTGTGTGTATAAGTGTGAGGTATAGTTTCATAGGTTTTAAAACAAAAAAATCTACATTGTGATGAAACTTTGAGGATGTGAACATTGAAGTTTGGACCCAACTTTTGATATGAAGCAATTTCAGGATTTTAACTTTTCATAAACGTCATATAATTTTAAATTTATATTTACAAATTTAAAAAAAAGAACCCATTTTCGTCAATCTCATGTGCTATTAATCCAATTCCTTCTGAGCTTTATAAACCTGAAAAGTTTATCTACTCATAAGATTTCTTGAAACAATCAGTGACAGTAAATTTGTCCTTATCTTTTATCAAAGCCTTGCTAATTTGACAGTTCATTATTTTTTAATGTGTGTATGTTGACTTAATGAAATATTTTCTGAAAGACTTAGGTGAATAAAATGTGGAATTTACTTTTTCTGAGTAGTTCATGTGTTAAATTTCTCTGTGCATATCTACCATTTTGTGGTTTATGTGAAGATATTTACTTAGAATAGGTAATACGTTAAACGTGCATGAAATAACTTATTTTTCTTCTGTATTTAGGTCTGTTGTTTCTAGGAAAGCTGGTTTTCACTCCTTAGCCTATGCTTTTACTGAACGTCCAGTTGAAATTAGCAAATCAATTTTACTGTTTGTTCGAGAAACAGATCATTACTGCGAAGGAAATCTTGTGTATGGTATTACATCATGTAACCCTAAAGACATTGATCCTCATGAGCTTCCAGAGAATGTAGATGACCTCTTTGATCGCTCAGAATACTGGATTGTGAAGCATAAATCATATCTATTTGAAGTTGGGGACCTCATCTCAATCTTAATCAATAATCAAGGTAATATTAATGATCATACTTAGCCATTGTTTACTGTTCATTAACTAAGCAATTCTTTTTTAACAGTCTTAATGGTTGTGATTGGATTATTTCTGTAGTTTCATGAGTGCATTTTTATTCATAGTTTTTGTTCCTATTTATAAGACAGATCAGGGACCCTCCTTTTTGATGTTTATTGAATGTTGCCTTATTTGAGATGTGGGCCTTGATTTAAAATTTTTTTTTTGTATAAAGGAGGTAGGAATAATTGCACAAATTAATAAATTGAGTGACTTGCAACAGTTACCTTTGTGTGTGGTAACATGATATTCATGCTGTTGTGTATGTTTGCACTTTTGTATGCATTTGTTATTTTGTATATGTTCCCTGGTTTTCAAAAGTCATTTTACTAATTTATTTTAAATAAATTTCTGAAAGTAAGACTTGAATGCATATGTAAGATCTAATTAATTTTTGCTTGTGATTTATAATTTTTCATGCCCAAGTTTGTTTGTTTTTTAATTTTTATTTTTTATAAATCATTATTTCTTCTGTTTAACTAGCAGAAATGTGTATTATTCAACTGTTAAAGTGTAATAAACATGGGGTTTGTTAAGTAGGTAACATGATAGATTCAGATTGGTGCATTTTAGTCATGATTAATGGTAAGACTATTAGGTATGATTTGTTTGTGGAAATCAGTTATTGCAGCTTTTTTTTTCTTCCCCAGCTTTTCATGGTGGTCTGGAAACTGGGGAAAACTAGAAATTGCAAGGAAGACTTATTAAGCTATGAAATAAAATTATGCCTGAATGCTGAAATGATTCAAGCTTTCATTGATTGTCTTTTATATCAAACTTTTGAAATGTTAAAATGATGCATATGTAAAAGTGAATTTTTTGTCAAATTTCCACCTCTGATTAATGAGCTGGATGATGGCCAAATGGCTAGGGTGCTGGCATTCATTACCTGAGTCTGTGGGTTCGAGTCATACTCTTTGCATGGATGTTGTAGCCATTTAGAATCAGCATTAAGCAGTAGGTATCAGTCTAATTATCCCCTTGCATAGCAAAAATTGACCATAGCTCTCCAAACCAAACATCTGATTGACAAATTTTCCTTATCAAGTTTTAACTAATTCATCCTAGATTTAAAGATTCAATCCCAGTTCCTTTAAAATGTTAAATTTCCCCATCTGAAACATGGAACAATTTTTTAAAGATTTTTAAAAAAGACAATTTTTTTCATTTTGCAAAGTGGAAATAAACCATAAATTGACATATATCCTCTAGACACACATGAGATGCATATCAGTTCAATAATTGAGAATGTGGATGAACACATTTTAGATTGGTTGAAATAGCAGTTGAGTTAGTTGCTAAACCTGCTTTCCATTCAAGTCCCCAATCTAGTTTTTGTTCAATACATATCTGCAAGGCTTGTCAAGTTATTTTAGGAATCCTAACTATAAACCATGTTTCCAAGAACTTCACAGTACATAATGTGATATCATGACTGCACTGAATTGTCAAGGATATTCCATCACAGAAGCTTAAAAAAATACATTGATTAAAAAGGATATGTTTCTTATCACCCCCTCTCAAATAAGAATTTCCCTTCACTGGTAATGGACTCTATTTGCATTGCTGCCGAGTTTATTACCAAATTCTGTACCTGAAATAATTGGTCAGCACTGTTTTGGTTATATAGATGAAATAAATCACAAAAGTGAAAAGATTTGATGTATGAATAGATTAATTTAGCATTTATCTTACTTATAGTGTTTAAGTTCTGTATGGCATTTAATATTAATGCAATAGCCTCAGATAAGCTTATTACTTTTTAATCTCTTCCTACTCTGAAATGTTAAAAAATTGTAAACTGTTTGAAAGATGTAGTAAAATAAATTGGAAGGATAAATACTTAATTACACTATTTACTTTATAAATCCTAACTTTAACATAAATTTTCACTTTTATATATTTGTTAAAATTATTTTATATTTTTAAAATTTTGTCTATTGCAGGTCAAGTAGAAGTTGCTATCAATGGTGAATCGGATCCTGTCTTTTATGTTGATCATACACAACCTCTGTGGTTGTTTGTGAATTTGACACATTCTATTTCTGAACTACGTATAGCTGGTATGCATGATAAAATTAATTTATCTGTATTAAGAAAAAAGTAATGAATACTTAAGTACTTTTATGGAATATAACTGCATTTTTGGAGGTTTATTGAGTTACTAGTTTAATTTTGCATATCTTATGTTTGTCAGTATTCAAAATAAATTGCATCAATAAATTTGATTCATCTTGTAGTAGTAACATATTGTTTATTCCCTGTAGTACATGTTTTCAAATTTAGTGTGCTCTAGTTGCTGTCATATATCCACTCTAAGAGGAAGTGTTCAGGATGATTTATGAAGCAGTCTTGAACACTCTTATGTGATCTGTTATGCATTTGTAATATATATATATATTTATAAAGCCTTTTTTCTGGGGGGATGCGAGGATGTGACATATCCCCACTTTTTTTAGTATTATTTTGGCTTAAAATTTTAAGAAACTTACTTTTTGTCATATTAACAATTGATTTGTATTTTTAAAAAAATTGAGTTTTTTTGTTCCCCTGTCGCGTGATGTGTGAAAACATGCTGCTAAAATTATGCACCTTCTCATAATTCTGCAATTTTCTATACCTGATTGAGGAATAAGAAAAAATAAAAGTGCAATGAAAATAAAATATTACCAATTATAGAAATTATAGAGTCAAATTAACTGGTTTTGATAATTTGAATAAAAATAAACCATCAACAAATTTAGACTATTAGTTTAAAAATTTAACCTTTTCTTCCCTGTACTTTAATTTAATATGTAATAACATAATCAAGCCATTGGTATGAGTGAAATTAATATTGAATGTGATTATCTTATAAGTTAGATTTAGATGTTTAAGCATATCTTCATATCTACATTTGTTACAACTTTCAGGTGATGCACCTCTTGTAGCAGCAGAGGAGGATATTAGTCAAGCATTCAATGCAATGGAGATAGTAGCACCAGGTCCATCAGGTAATTAAATTTTTTCATTTCTATTAAATGTGTATTTAATTTGTATTCCATTAAATTGATAATTTATTGATTTTTAGGTCAGCAGTCATCTAATGAGTGTGTCATTTGCTATGAAGAACCTGTTGATTGTGCGTTATATCGTTGTGGTCATATGTGCATGTGTTATAACTGTGCCTTTAAACTGTGGAATACCAATGCAACAGCTCAGTGTCCAATTTGTCGAAATGCTATACAGGACGTTATTAGAATTTATAAGTAAATAAGTTTATGTAATAAACCACTTAAGTGATATTATTGAAAATACTTTTATATTTTTAATATGATTTTAAAGTGTTTCCCAAACTGCTACCATAGCAGTCTGAAGTTGCATCTTGGGAATTTATTCTTCTAATTTCACAATTGTGCTTTATAAAGTCTTCAAATTTCCTTTCTTTTTCTTTTTTTTTTTACTCAAAAGGAGTATCGTATCAATATTTAATAGATATTTTGAGGATAAAAATGGTATCATACATTTAGGTATTTACTTAAGACATTTTCAACTTGTGTTGCAGCATATTTGCCTACATATTACAAAATGAACATGTAACTAAATGTGTACAGGCTTTAATATTATCTGATCCTTGTTATAAGTTGCTTATTCTGTCTTTAGTTCCAGTTATAGTAACTTATAATATAGACATTTTAAGTGTGTAATAACCATTCTGCCTTATGTACATTGTACTATAGAAAAAGTGTAAATATAGGGTTTTTAAAATTCTGCTTCCATGGATTGTATTCATATTGTCCTAAAATATTACTAAAGAACAGATTTGTGTATTAATCTATAGTATGTGGGTTTATAGATATGTAAAAATGAGTGAGCTGTAAGTTATTAAATTGAATGATCTGTATTGTTATCCAAATTTTTAAAGATTTTTTTTTGACATTTTCAATTAAGAAAATTTCTACCATTCAAGTGTCTACACTTATTTTTAAATAAAACCTGAAATTTCTGTGGATGTGGTTATTTTTTTCATTTCATAGTTTGTCTAACATTTTTTTTTATTACTCTGATGGAAGTGATACATGTGAATATGAATACTGTTAAAATTTATCGGTCTTTTGCTGTTTTACTGGAAGGATTTCTGGGACAAGTGTTCCTTAAATACATGTACTGTCTAAACAATTCCTTAAGGCCATTGGACACTGGGAGGTTCAATAATTGAGCTTGTTCGAATACAGACATGTTGTTGCATGTCATGTAGATAATCACCGAATGTCTTGTAAAAAATGTAAATTTTTTTTCTCTTGGGTGTTTGTTATACTGCAGCAATTTCAGGACTATTGGTGCCTGTAAAGTTATTAGTTCAGTATTGCATTAGTACTTGAAAAATTTTGGGGGCACCTTGAAAGAACCTTAAATTTTTTTTTATTAAATGAGTGCGAATTGATTATCAAAAAGCAATCATATGCAATGACTTTGCACGTAATACATTTGTCCAAGGAATTGGTCAGTAAAGAAGAGAGCATCACTTTTGTGAGATGTCATGTAACTAGAAATGAAATTCAATTTGGATGAGATAGAGGATTACCTGCAAATTATGAATAACTTTAATTAAAAGTTGTATATGCATCTCTCTAACCATTATATACATAATTTGAGTCTTTCTTAGTTTTTTTTTAATGAAATCTAATTTTCAAGAAATTGAAAACTTTGTTCCTATATTAAATACCACAAGTTCTCTTCTAAGCAGGTTGTCGTAAATGGTGTAAAAATAACCATTTACCTGACTTAATCCATCAGCTTTATGTAAATTATGCTTTAATACAGGGAAGCGCAATGGAACAGTATTGACTAATGAGTGACCAGTGTGAAGAAGTAGGGATACCTAAGAGTGGAGAAGCTGACACTTCAATAGAGAAGAGGGATTCATTCTAACACAATATTAAGAAACAGAAAAAATACCACTTATTGACAGGAAATTTTCTTGGAAATAATTTTAATGCAGAAACATTTTAACAGCGAAATGTTTTGAAATTTTAATGGTGTGTAACTGCGAGAGCCCTTTCAATGGCATATTAATGAGAGTTAAATAACATTATCTTTCAGCATTCATAGCTGGGTCTGCTAACTTTGTAGTGAGAATGTTATGTTAGATCAGGCTTCTCTCCCCCGTATACGCATCAGCAGCATGCTAAAAGTCGGTTAGGACTTTGTTTTTTAATCCAAGTTGGGAGTTTACAAAAGGGGCAGAGTCAACTTTGTTGCAGTTTGTGTATTTGAGAGGCAAAGAAGTTTTTGTTTAAAGTCTCTATCAATAAGAATTTTAAAGTGTTTTGGCACATTTATTTTCCATGAACATTTCTTAAGGCTGCTGTGTACTAACCTTATTGGATTTGCTCACTTCAGTGTTAACCTATGGAGAAAATTTGTCTACTTTTTACAGCTACATAAATACTGATAATCAAATAAAAATGGTTTTTTCAGATAGCCTGAACTTTTCTGCACCTTGCAGCAGGATTCATTTTATAAATTTCATCTGCCAAAGGAATTTATGAGTGTTTAAAACACACTATACCAGATTTTCCCCTTGAATAATTTAAATTGAAAAATATTTGCATTTTTTTAAAATGGAAAAATGCCCCAAGGGGTAAAATTTCTTCCTCTATTATGGAGTACATTTCTTTTTTAATTTTTATATCCAAATCAGCAATCCTTGGACAAATTTTCCCCATAGGTTAACATTTGAGGTGAGCTAATCCAATAGGGTTCGGACACAGCAGCCTTAATTTATGAGTATATTGAATTCTCTATCTATCCTACTTTCAACTTCCATTCTTCTCCTCTCTCTTCTTAGCAAATGCCAATGTTTACATTTTGTAAATGTGCATGGCACTTATAATTTATTTTATATTGCAAAAGTTTCTTTGTTCTGTTCTATATCTAAAAAAGTATTTGAATGTTTTCAAAAATGCACTGCAAATTTTAATTTAAATCCAATATTGCATGGGATATGATACTGACCTTGAAGACAATGCACATGTCACTAATGAATAAAATCAGAAAAGAAAACTAACCGTACAGTGAAGCATCTTCACTAATTGGTAAAGGACAGTTTTTAGAGAAAAGTAAAACACGGTCTAGTTGTACAAGTAAAATAACATTACGAATTAGTATTTATTCTGGGAAGGGTAATAGCAATTTTAGGCAATCACTTATTTTATCTGTGGTTGTTAAATCATTAAAAGCAAATATTTAAACTAATATTTTCTTTAAACTGTTCAAAAACTAATGTTAGCGTATGCCAGTCCCTCAAACTAATTAAAAGGAATCCTTTTTTAATCCCACAAATCCTTGAAAAGCAATCATATATAATTAGCAATTAGTTCCCTTGAAAAATATATCAGATTCTGAGAAATCAGCTATTTGATTCTTGTCTTGGGGTATGTACAAATTTCTTTTTGAAAGTGATGCCCATTGTGGCTAATTTTTGTTTTATCTTTTATTCTGCAGCAATGTTCACTAGTTGATATTACGATATTTATATATATATATATATATACACACACACACACATACATATGTGAACATATATATATATATATATATATATATATATATATATATATACACACACACACATATATACATACATACATTTGGCTCTCTGTTTAACGACTTTCAAGGGACCGTGAAAAATCGTCCTTAAACAGAATTTGTGAAAAAATAACATTTTTTTTCACTCTTTACAGGCTTAGGACTGTCAATATATTTCTTAATATACTGGGGTGTTTAAAAAAGTTATTTTTATTATCGTTATTATTTTATTCATAAAAAGTTATTTAAAATTACATTTAGAACAGAATACAAACAATACAATAAATGAGGTTTTAAAATGGTCAAAAAGTGTTGATTGCTTCATTTTTCGCCTTGCTTTCGTTATTCTCTTTTCCAGATTTTCTAAAATGTTAAATGTGTCATCTTTCATATTGGATGCAATATAGCGTCGGAGAACATCTAGAGCAGAAGTTGCATCTGTGTAAGACGGTTGGCATTGTCTCGTTTTCCGTCTCTTCAACTTCACCTTCTTCGTCTGACACTGTGTTTTCGTTTACTATATCTTCATAAATTTGTTCAACATTTCTATAATCTGTTGTTAAAACACATTCATCACAATTGTAGAAATCTTGAATTGAAACATCCTCATCTTCAGCAAGACTTTTCCATTCTTCAGGGGTAATGTCGTCTTCATTGATTTCTACATCCGTACTTTGCAGTTTCACTACAAGTACTTTGTGAATTCCAGCAACGCGAAAGTAGTTTTTTATTGTGGATGAAGAAACTTCTTTCCATGCTGATGTTATCCTGTGCATTACTTCCAAGATCGTAAATTTTCTAATTTTCATAGTGTCAGCCGCATTGTTCCTTAATGGATGCTCTTGATTCATGAAACCATTGCAGGACTACCTTACCAAACTCTGATCGGCCACATTGAATTTTCTACCGTTTGGATTTGGACCCCAAACCAAATTTTTGTGCTGCTTCAAGAATTTTCTCTTTGCTTGCTAAAATGCCTTTGAGAGTAGACTCGAGTAGCTGAAATTGTGTTGCGAATTGGACTTTTGTTATTCCAACACTTTCTTCCCGGTCTTCTATATCTCCACCTTTTCGTGTAGCGTAAGATGCTTTCGCTTTGATGTCATTTTGCTCTGCTCGTATTCGCACTGGAATGAGCTCTTACACACAACCACGAATTCTCTAAACATGAATACCTTCTTCCCGGAAGGAGTGAGAGAGAGCTGCTATTGGATAGTGCGTAAGTCACATGAAAACAGATGGTAGGGACAATAGAATGATTCAGCTCCCGCACTAAGAGCTCCATGAATGAATATTCGATCTTCCGAGTTCCCCCCTCCCCGTTTTCCCCACTGCAACAAGTCTATGATTGCAGCATTGCAAACATAAAGGAAATTCGGGGTCTGATATTGAAACCAAACTTTTTTTCCCCCATAGAAGGTTCCCCTCCTTCAGATAAAATGTTGAAGAAAAAGTTTATCATGAAAAAAGAAATCGTCGTTAAACAGAAACAACGTCGTCTTGAAATAGATTTTTTTTTACGTCGAAGGGACCGGGACTAGGAAATATCCTTAAATAGATATAGTCGTTAAACAGAGAGCCAACTATATATATATATATATATATATATATATATATATATATATATATATATATATATATATATATACATACACAGTGCGTCAAATAAGTTTTAAGACTCGTCCCAGAGCGCAGGTTGTAAAGGCGCTGTTAGTGTAAATCCGCATGCGTCATAACGTCCATCGTCTACTGGCACACTGCTAACAAGTTGTGCGCATTTCGTTAAGTAGTGGAGAGAAGTCGAGCGTTTATTGCAGAAGTGAATTTTTTTCATGTTGATTTTTTGAGATGGAGCAAAGAGCTGAAATTAAATTTAACGCAAAACTTGGTAAAAGTGCTTCGGAAACATATCAACTCATGAAACAAGTTTACGGTGACTGTTGTTTAAGTAGATCAAATGTTTTTGTGTGGCACAAACGTTTTTTGGACGGAAGAGATACGGTAGAAGATGATCAACGTATGAAAGACCAATTTCATCTAGGACACCTGAAGTTATTGAGAAAGTACAAAATTTCGTAACAAACGATCGCTGTGCATCACTGAGAATGATGGAAGACTCTTTAAATATCATCAAAGATACAATTCGAACCATCCTGCATGAAGATTTGGGCAAAACAAAAGTGTGTGCTAACTTTGTTCCACACACTTTAACCCCTGAACAAAAAGCAATGAGAAGTGCACATCGCGGAGACATTATTTGAGCAGCTGAAAACGATCCAAACTTCTTGAAGTCCATTGTTACAGGTTATGAAACCTGGTATTTCCAATATGATTCTGAAACAAAGCGAAAATGTGTGGAATGGAAGTCGCCAAATTCACCGCAAGCCAAAAAAAAAACAAAAGTTTCATCCAAAATCAAAACAATGCTCATTACATTCTTCGATAGTAAAAGTATTATCCACAAAGAATTTGTTCCAACTGGACAAACAATTACAGATCAACACTACTTAGATGTTTTAAAGCGTTTGATGGCCAGAATTCGTCGCATTCGTTCAGACTATAGGACTTAAAGCAGTTGGTGTTTGTTACACGACAATGCACCCAGTCACACCTCCCTTATTGTTCTTCGATTTTTGGCAAAAAATAATGTCTGTGTGTTGAACCATCCACTGTATTCACCTGATTTAGCAACCTGTGACTACTCCTTATTCCCAAAACTTAAAATGAAGTTAAAAGGGTGTTACTTTGAGGATATTTCGACCATACAAGAAGCTTCGACGCGTGCTTTGCAGGCCATTCCACAAAGTGATTTACAACAGGCGTTCGATTCATTAATAAATCGCTGTAAAAAGTGCCTTAAAGCCGGAGGGTCCTATTTTAAATAAAAAACCAAAACAGGTATTAATTTCTTGTTTCCATTTCTATTTAAAGACGATGTTGTTTCTGTTTAACGACGATTTTTTTTTCATGATAAATTTTTCCTTCAACATTTTATCTGCAGGTGGGGAACCTTCCTTTCCTTCTGTGGGGGAAAACAAGTTTGGTGTCAATAACAGATCGGAATTTCCTTGATGTTTGCAATGTTGAAATCATAGACTTGTTGCAGTGTGAAAAACGGGGGGGGGGATCTCTGTTTCTCGGAAGATCGAATATTTTTTCATGGAGCTCTTAGTGCGGGAGCTGATTCACTCTATTGTCCCTAACATCTGTTGTCATGTGACTTGCGAACTGTCCAATAGCAGCCTTCTCTCACTCCTTCCGGGAAGCAGATGTTCATGTTTGGTGAATTTATGGTTGTGTGTAGGAGCTCATTCCAGTGCGAATACGAGCAGAGCAAAATGGTATCAAAGCGAAAGCATCTTACGTTACACGAAAAGGGGAAAATTATTGAATACTGGGAAGAAAGTGTTGGACTAACAAAAATCCAATTCGCAAGACAATTTCAGCTACCCGAGTCTACTCTCAAAGGCATTTTAGCAAGCAAAGAGAAAATTCTTGAAGCAGCACAAAAATTTGGTTTGGGATCCAAATCCAAACGGCAGAAAATTCAATGTGGTCGATCAGAAGAGTTTGATAAGGCAGTTCTGCAATGGTTTCGTGAAGCAAGAGCTTCAACATTCCAATTTTCGGAGTGATATTTAAAGAAAATGCTACTGTTCTGCCAGAAAAGTTTGGAATGCAAAATTTTCATGCTTCAGCTAGTCTGTTGGCAAAGTTCAAATAAAAGTATGGAATTGCATTTAAAAGCATATCTGGCGAAAGTGGCGCCGTAGATGAAAAAATAGTCGAAGAATGGAAAATATTGCTGAAGGGGTTATTAGATGGATATAATGAGAACATATTCAATGCAGATGCGACGGGCGGACCCCACAATAGGGTGCCTAATAAAACTTTAACGTATGTGGGCGAAAAGTGCTTTGGTGGAAAACAGAGTAAAGAACGATTGACTGTTTTTCTGTACACTAATTCGGATGGATCCGAGAAATTCCCACCACTAGTTATAGGCAAATCAAACCAACCAAGGTGTTTTAAGAATATCACCAAGAAACCATGTGAGTACCGGATTAACAATAAAGCATGGATGACATCACACATTTTTATTGACTGAATTAGAAAATTTGATGCAAAAATGCATCAAGAAAAGATAAAAGTTTTACTTTTAATCGATCATTGCACTACACATACTCCAAATATCGCTGGACTTACAAATTTCACTATTCATTTCTTACCATCTAATTGCAGTAGCAAGTTTTAGCCATTAGACCTAGGTATCATTCGCAGTGTGAAAGCATACTACAGAAAGTCTTCAATTAGGAAATTAAAAACAATTCGGCTGATAGTATGAAAATTAGAAAATTTGCTATCTTGGAAGCAATGCACATGATAACATCAGCATGGAAAGAAGTTCTTCATCCACAATAAAAAAACTGCTTTCGTGTTGCTGGAATTCACAAAGAACTTGTAGTGGGACTGCAAAGTACGGATGTAGAAATAAACGAAGATGACATTACCCTTGAAGAATGGAGAAGTCTTGTTGAAGATGAGGATGTTACAATTCAAGATTTCTACAATTGTGATGAATCTGTTTTAACAACATATTACAGAAATGTAGAAGAAATTTCTGAAGATATAGTAAACGAAAACACAGAGTCAGACGAAGAAGGTGAAGTTGAAGACACGGAAAATGAGACACTGCCACCGTCTTACACACATGCAACTTCTGCTCTATCCGCTATATTACATCTAATATGGAAGACGGCACATTTAACATTTTAGAAAATCGGGAAAAGAGAATAACGAAAACAAGGCGAAAAATGAACTAGAGATGTTGTTCTTGACTAGGATAAACGAGTTAGAGATGCTTTAAATTGAAGCTTCTATTTCTAATGTTGCAAAAGCTGTCCAGTCATAAGTAATGATATTCATCTACCCTTGTTTCAAAAAGATTCTTTGTCGATTAATGAAATGGTCTTGAAACTCACTGATAGAACAAAGTTTGACAACCTGCTTGGTATGTCAGAGTTTTGTCTCGGGCTGCCGAATTAAGAACTCTGAATTTGTTTATAGAATTTAGCAAGGTTATGTCAGCAGTAGATCCTAAAAGAATGTGTAAGTTGCATTCGAAGTTCCATGGATACTTGTTTGAATTGAGATACGGAGAATGGTTAATAAGTTGGAATTTGCTGGGACAGCAGTATTTAAAGGACTATTAATAAGTATTCATTGAGTATATCATGTAGAAGAGAGAGAGAGAGAGGATACAGAATAGAAACTAAATCGGGAAGAATGACTCATGTTTATGAATATGCTTTTAAAGTTGAACTGGATACTCTTTTCTCTATCAGGTTTTTTAGCTCCTTTTTAGACAGGAGGGATTTTGCTTTCAATAATTCTTAATTTTTGGAACGGATTCTAATCTTGAATTTATTTAATGTATGTTTTCTGAAATTATGGAAGTAATGCAAAAAAGGTATTTTTAAATCCAGATGCAATTAACTGTCAGAAAACTTTTGAGGTTTTCTGAATCCTCCAAAAATTTCGATATTATTTTCCTCAGTCTGTTATTGTGTGCTTTTTTGAGGAATATATTTTACTAAGTACTTTATCTTTAATGAAAGACTGAAAAATCCGTTTCTACGCTTGTATAAGAGTTTTTTTCAATGCAGAATTTTGCTTCATGGTTACATTTTAATACAATCAAAGGCGTTAATTATTTTTTTATTTGTTGTCAAAACAACTATATTTAAAATCAAATTTAAAGATACGAGTACATCCATAGGCGTAGCGTGCCTCTAACTTTTTTTTTTTTTTGGGGGGGGGGGCTTGAATTAAATTCAGTTAGGGCCCTCCTCCATCCATTGATTGCCAGGCGGTCCTTAAAATATGAAATGATTTTTTAGAAATTGAATAACAATAGAGTTGATGTTTGAGTAGTATTCAAAAGTTATACAATGAGAAAAATGAATATAATGTAAATAAAATGAGAAAAAAATATAGCATGGAATTTTTATTATGGATCATATCATTATTAAAACTATGTTAAGGCTAAAGACATAGACATAATTGGAATATTCAGTTTCCCAGTTTGAAAAATAGGGAAAAATCCAACTTTCATAAAAGTTTTCTACGATTCACCGATTTTAACTGAACTTCTATTAACGTTTTAATTTATTTCAAGTTCGACGCTATGCCTATGAGTGCATCATTGTAAGAAAGATTTTATCCCTTGGTTGCTCTTATCTTGCTTTCTTTTCTTTTCTTTTTTTTTTTAAAACTTAATAATCAAATTATAACTTAGTAATAAAGAAATGTTATGTGCCATGGTGATTTGTTGAGGCGACTGGTCTGAAGAATCAGTATTATTTTCCCTTTATGTTGTGTTTGAAGACTGTGATGCTAAAATCTTGAGTGTCTATTTTGGGTAGAATGATGTCTTAATCGTTGGTCACTTTTTAAATGGTTTAAAGCTCTCCCATATACCCGTGAGCTACGAATATAAAATGCGTTATTGAGCTCAAAAGGGTTTTAAGTTTATTAGGTTTCTGAAAAATATCTATAAAAATAAATATAACTTTAGTCGCTCAGTCTGTGAACAACCGTGTTCTTGGCGAGCAGCTAGAACCATGTGAATATAAACTTTTGAGTAGTTTTGATCACCTATGTGTTGCATCGCAAAAATTATCTGAACCAAACCAATGCACAAGAACAACTCTTGTAGTAATTGATTATAAAACACATACAAAAACTTAAAAAAAGTAATACATTATGTGAATTTGCAGAAAGTAAATGAGTTCTTTCTAGTAACTTATTTTTTAACTTCTTTACTTTTCGAACTACTGAAAATCTCGTTGATCCTGATTTTAACATGGGCTCTGCATAGTGTGTACTGCTACTATCGAAGGAAGAGTAAAAGGGGAATTATATCCTGCTCTAAACATTGGAGTCTCGGATCATTTTTTGATCATTTCAAAACTTCGTCATAAGATCAATATATCTTTCTATAGAAAAAAGAGAACAAAGCTCTAAAAGAATTGATATTGAACAATTGAAGAGAGCTGAGATATGCAGAAAGTATAAAAAAGAACTACATGACAAAATCATATCTAATGAGGAAACCCTGCTTATAGAAAATGCTTGGCATAATCTAAAACAAATCGTCAATGAGGCTTCCGAGAAAACAATACCAGAGTGCCAGGCGAAGAGAGGAAGCCAATAGTTTGATGAAGAATGCCGTCTGATAACGGAAAGGAAGAATGAGGCATATAAACTGATGATACAGAAGCATTACACCAGAGATGCAGAGGAAAGATATAAATGTCTAAGAAGGGCAGAAAAAAGGACACATAGGAAGAAAAAACGATTATACCTAGATGAGCTATACCTAAATATTGAAAGTCTTGAGGGTCCGGGACACATAAATCTCGAAAAAAATCACATTTTTATTTTTTAATCTTAAAAAATACTATAGAGTTTTTAAAATCCAATAAAACAAATCGCATGTTTCTACGATGATTACATCAATAGATATTTAATTTTTTATGGAGTACTGTTTGTGTGTGCCACTCCCTCTACCAGGAGTTAAATGTCCTTGGCAAGCTGAAAGAATGTAAACAACCGCTTTGGTTCTCTTGTTTAGTTCTCAAGTTTAATATTATCTTTTTTTTTTTCGTGTCGTGTTTGAAGTGAAATGATTTGATGCTTGTTTTTCAGTAGTTACGGTGCATTTCCACGTGATTTTAAGTTTATTCGATCATATTTCAATTTCAACGAAAAATGGGTCGTAAAAGGAAATCAACTACAACTAAATCAAATTTAATGAAAATTAAAAGAAGCAAAGTATTGTCTGCTGCTTCTGTTGAAAATAATAATGATTTTAATCGTTTAAACGAGCTTCAGAAGAACGTAAGTACATCTGAACGTGAAATTAATCATGATCAGTGTAATGATGTTTCGTCATCGTGTAATCTTATAGTGAACTTAGAAGTGCTTCCGCAACTTATTACTAAAACTTGTTGTGTTTCATGCAAAAACTCATGTATTAATTTAACTTTGGGGAAAAAAAATATGGCCTATCTCATGAAAAAATTATCTATTGTGATAACTGTGATGTCCGTTTCAACACAACATCATCTCAACGTCTCTCGAGTGATGTGAAATCTCCTTATACTGTGAATAGAAGAGCTGTGCAAGCAATTACTACTTTAGGAGAAAGGTCATGCAGGAATGGAGCAAATTTCCTCCTTTATGAATTTGAGTGAGATGGACTCAAAAACATTTAGCAGACATCTGAAGCATGTTGTACTTGCAACAAAAGTTACAGTGATGAACTCTTTGAATGAAATTCGACAAAAAGTTAAAATAGCACATGTTAATCAAAACAGTGCATTACACGGTGCTGATTTTATTGACATTGCTGTGAGTTTTGATGGCTCATGGAATAAAAGAGGGCATAATTCTAATTATGGTGTTGGTTGTGTAATTGACACTTTAACAGGATATATTATAGATTATGCCGCTTTATCCAAAACTTGTAAAGAGTGCTTGCTCTGTGACTGAAAAATACCTTGATAAAAATTCTGCAGAATTCAGTGTATGGTATGAAGGCCATAAATCAGTTTGTGATCAGATTTCAACGGCTCATCAAGAGCTATGGAAGTTGAAATTGCTGAACGATTATGGCAAAGATCAGTAAATTATGGTATTCAATACATTGTTTTATTAGGCGATGGAGATTCAAAAACTTTTAAATCACTCCAAGAATCACAAGTGTATAGACCAGATATAGTTCTGAAAAAAGAAGAGTGCATTAACCATGTGGGTAAAAGAATGGGGAGTGCTTTACGAAAATTGGTTGACAGTGAGAAGAAACGTGGAATTACTCTGGGTGGTAGAAAGCATGGCAGCTTAAAAGAAAGTACTATAAGTAAACTTACAAAATACTATAGAAATGCAATCCAAAGAAATATAGGTGATGTAGTTGCAATGAAAACAGACATTTATGCCATTTTGTACCACTGCAGTTCAACCGATGAGAAGCCATTTCATAAAAGGCTATATAGTCAAATAATTGTCAAATAATGTTGGCTGTATAGTCAAATAATTTTACAGTGATTTTACATTAATTATGTTAAATTATTCCTAATGGGAGCTTTAAATAGTGTAAAATGTATCAAATGGTAAGTATTTCTGAAAAGGAGAGTACTTGAATCTTTAAACCCATTTATCTCAGAATGTGTTTTTTCAAGATTTGTCAACTTCAATTTGATATATCTCAAATTCTATTTAACCTACATGGCTAAAATTTTGCATACATATCCTTTGATATAATATTTTTAATTTGTCTTCAAGATTTTTAATAAGAAACAAGAGTTTTGAAAATATTGTCCATGAGACAAAAAATCCAATTTTTTTACTTTATTAATTTAAAAAAAAATTGTAAGCAATATTTTTTACAAATCCTGAAGATAAATTAATTTAATATCTTTTCTCTACATAAAAGTGAAAGAATTATTTGAAAATAGCTATTCGTTCATGAGTTATATCAAAATTAAAATGTTTTTAAATTTTAAAATTTTTAACTTTTTAAAATTGAAATTTCAAAAATTTTAATAATTTTTCATATGGATAGTAATATCCATACAAACATATATTTGAGAAAATAAATTCATTACAATGTGATTATAATCAAAGAAAATAGAATTTTGTGTCCCGGACCCGATTTTAAGACACAAAAGGAAGCTAGAAAGTTTTACCAACTGGTAAATAGCGTAAGAGCAGACTTCAATCCTAGAACCATAACCTGCAGACGGGAAAATGAAGAAATTACAAGAGATATGGAAGAGGTTCTGATTAGATGGCGTGAACATTTTAAAACTCTTCTTAAGGGTAGAGATAATGAAGAAGAAATAGTTACACATAATGTACGGTCTACCTTAAGCGGTGAAAGTGAGGGAATAGAGCATAACCCACCAACTTTTTATGATGTTGAGCTGGCAATCAAAAAACTAAATCATAATAAATCTGCGGGACCAGGCGGTATTAAAGCTGAGCTCATAAACATCAATGAAACCAAACTAAATAAAGCAGTTCATAAACTTATTTGTTGTATCTGGACACAGGAACGAATGCCCACTGAGAGGGAGGAAGGGTCTATCTGTCCAATTTATATAAAAGGAGACAAGCTGGAATGTTGTAATTTCAGGGGAATCACCCTATTGAATACAGCATATAAAATCTTCTCCAGCATTCTTTACAAGCGATTGCTTCCATACACCTCCAAAGTTATTGGCAACTACCAATGTGGTTTCCAAATAGTAGGAAAAACAACAGATCAAATACACTCAATTAAACAAATTCTGGAAAGAGCAAAAGAATATACCATTGATACCTATCATCTTTTCATCGATTTTAAGGCTGCATATGACAGCGTCAACAGAGAAAAATTACTCGAAGCCATGAGGGAATTCAATATACCAACGAAACTGATAAATCTTACTGGAATGACTCTTAAGAAAGTAAAATGCAGAGTTAAAATTATGTCAAGCCTCTCGGAGCCTTTCTATACAGATAGGGGCTTGAGACAGGGAGACTCCCTCTCATGCCTTTTGTTTAACTTGGCTCTAGAAAAGGCTATAAGGGATTCTGAGATAAATACTAGTGGAACCATCCTACAGAGAACAGTCCAATTGCTTGCTTTTGCCGATGATATTGATATCATTGGGTGAACTAGACAAGCTGTCGTTGAGGCTTTCGTTTCACTTGAGAATGCAACAGGAAAAATGGGTCTAACCATCAATGAGGATAAAACTAAATTTATGATTGCAACAAATAAAAAAAGAGACCCCTCTGGAGATCAATAACTGCACATTTGAGAATGTAAAGCAATTTAAATACCTGGGCACAATGATCTCAAGCTGCAATGACCTAAAAATTGAAATTAAAAGCAGACTAGCCATGGCTAATAGATGTTTCTATGGCCTTAGAAACCAACTAAAATCCAATTTCATCTGCATTAAAACAAAAATACTAAGTCTATATAAGACCCTGATAAGACCTGTTGTCTTATACAGGAGTGAATGCTGGGTCCTGAACAGGGCAGAAGACGATCGTATATGGATTTTTGAAAGAAAATTTTTGAGGAAGATTTTTGGACCAATTATGCAAAACAACATTTGGAGAATCACCTATAATCACGAAATATATAAAAAGTATGGCAAAAGCATCTCGCATTAGGTGGCTAAGACACATATTCAGATATGATGACATGTTTCCCACAAAAAAAAGTCACCTTCTCAAATTTGGAGGGAAGGCGACGAAGAGGAAGACCCTCAACCAGATGGTTGGATGAGGTAGAAAAGGACCTAAGAACAATTGGAGTGAACCGATGGAGGGCCATTGCACGGGATCGAGCTAGGTGGGGAAAAATTGGCGAGACAGCCTTGGCCTGTAACAGGCTGTAGTGCTAGCGAAGAAGAAGAAACATTGGAGTGCAATCAGTTTCTGGGACTGATTGTGGGGCAAACTAATGTAGGGCTTTTTTAATTAGAAAAATGCCCATGAGTATTAAAACATTAAATATTTGCTGTCATAATAATGCAACTGAATTTTCTATTTGTTACACAAGTTATACAAACAGGTAGTAACGCCCTGTGTTTGACTCTTCACTAATAGAACTACTTAAATGTAGGTGTCTTTTCAACTGTTGTCAGCTACAAGAGGAGGACAATTTAATAGTTAATTTCTAGATTTAACAAATGCAAATTTGCGGATAATACTGAAGTCTTATTTCACTCAGACGCTCACAAGAGTGAAATTGTTCAAAAGGTTTGCACACATGGTTGTCTCTTGTTCATTTTAAACTTGAATTTCAATTCTCAAATGAGTGACACATGGAAGCGCAAGGCATTTCCAACAATCGCGAAAATAAGACTCCAAATAATTGATGCCAGGTGATGGCTGAATTGCGCCCTTTACACGTACGCTCTTTCGCGAGTGCTTGGAGCTTACGGGATTGCGAACACGCTCCAAGTACTCGCGAAAAAGCGTACGTGTAAAGGGCGCTATACACGTACATTCTTGGAGTGCTTGGAGCGTACGGGATTGTGCGCGGGAAAACTTGCAGTACGCTCAAAAGCAGCTTTCCCTTCCTCTCCGACACCTTCACACGTGCACTCAATTGTGCGGGATCGTGGTTTCACGCGGGAAAGAACGTACGTGTAAAGGGCGCAAATGGCTAGGGCGCTGGAATTCGGTCCAGATCCTGTGGGTTCGAGATCCACTGTTGGCATGGATGTTTGTAGCCGTTCGGAATCGGCTTTAAACTGTAGGTCCCGATCTAATTAGCTCTCGTGAAGCAAAAAGTTGACCGTAGCGCTCCAAACCAAAACCAAATAGATTGTTATCAGACTGTTGTGAAGGATCCACAATTTGGACATTTTGACTCCTTCCAACATTATAAGCCATTTTTTACCGTCAACAAGTTTACGGGTCATAAAACGGCCATATTGGATGCATCTGCTCTAATTTCCAAGAAACATCGCACCCCCTGAATTCCTTAGGACGGGAGGAAGAAATTCCAGGAAAGACTCAACGGACAGCCAATTTTCGTGGAAATAAAAGTACCACGTGGGTCAACTGTGGGGATGTCGTATCATCCTGCCCACGAATAAAGTACACGGAACGGCAATAAATTTACGTGAGAAACCAACCTGGGGAGGGGTCAAAACCAAAAAGGGGGGGAAAATGAACCCCGAGTTTTGGAGAGAAGGAACGGAGGCAGAGGGTCAGAGAGAGTTTAGGTGGCGAGCTGTGAAAAAGGAGCGGTGACTGCTGCGCAATGAGGAGGAGAGGAGAAGGACGCCCCCGCTAAAGCGAGATGACCATTTTCAATTGCCACCGAAGGGCCCCATTTTTTTAGGCCCATACCTGCTGCCTCCACCGGTAGAAATACCCCAACGACTCCATGCCATGCCCTGCTGCCTCCTCAAAGCTCCCCAAGTTGGTCATTTCTCCCCTTTCAAATAGTGCTGGGTTTTTTACATCTAAATTTTGACGAACTGAACTCAGTTTTGTTTAGACTGAACTATATTGCGATAGACCCGTAATGGTCCTGCCGCAGGAAGCGGATATAACATGGCCTAATTCTGATACAATATATAGATAATCAAGATTTCTCATTTATAATATGTAAATCTAACTTTTTGTATAATATTGTATGATAAATGTTATTATTTTATTTACGAACGTATAGTTACCTTTGGAGATCACCTCCCTAATTTTACACAACGCAGTGGGGTATCTCTGGTACCCCTCATAACACAGACGTAGTAATAATACAACTTGAACTCTAGAAGTCTTGCTTTGCGCCCATTGTGGGAAACAGGTGTAGTTCTTAACACTTTAGTAAACTGTCCGAATTTCGCACCAAGATTCTTTTCACGTTTTCTGGTTATTATTTATCAAGATTTAGAAACCTTTTTACAATTTCGACGGATGTAATCGACTATTACTAGAT
This sequence comes from Dolomedes plantarius, assembly GCA_907164885.2. Classification (NCBI taxonomy): domain Eukaryota; kingdom Metazoa; phylum Arthropoda; class Arachnida; order Araneae; family Dolomedidae; genus Dolomedes; species Dolomedes plantarius. The sequence goes on along the minus strand of OU015494.1, from coordinate 158,415,050 downwards.
AATGAATCCAGTTACACCATTCGCCTTTTGATAAGCTTCTTGGCGTTTTGACAATATAGAAAAGAAACTAACAACAATAATGATAAGAAAGAAAAGTTTGACTTTTAACAGGCCCTCTAAAAAAAAAAACTATTGAAATAAAATAAGGGAATCAGGTGTTGGAACCACTGAATTCATTCTGGTAATTTCGTTTGTCATCACTTCAAAATTATTGTCGATAACCTTCACACTGAGTAAGATAATTGTCCTTTTGCTTGAATGTTTGAAAAAGTAGACCGCACGGCTTAATTGTGTCTTTTCGAGGATTCATAAAAAGCACAAACTTTACTTGATGTCTTGGCCAGAAGACTAAGGAAGCACTGCTCATTTGAATTCGTGGTAATATTTATATCATGATTTCTATGTTCTGATATCGGACATTTGATATCAGATTACGGAAATGAACACCACCATCAGATGATGCTATAGGAAAGATATATTTGAAAGCAGACATTCAAACACACAACATTCAAAGCAAAATTTTATCCTGTTTATCCTATTCCTTAAATTTGGTTATGTAGTTTGCAATTTCATTCAGCTTATATTCGCATTCTCATTCACATATATTCTCATGTAATATGTCGGATGGTAATTTCATTGCCCGTCTAACTGCCTATAATGAGGGTGTTATCCACTGTCATTAACAGTTGATTAATGAACCTAAATTTTTAAAGTTAAAATGTTCTGACCTTTCATAAAACACACATCTGTAAGTCTGAATTCTATCACTTTTTCCTTTCATCTAATATTAAGTTAAAATAAAACAATAGCGACATCGAATTCATAAAGATGAACTATTTGAGCTATAGCATTATTTTAATTGGAATTATGTGAAGTTGAAAACGAAATTATGATTCCAAATTAGAGAAACTCAAATGAAATCTTTTAAAACTGAATTAGTCTTATTTGTTTGATACACGCAGTTTAACTTTCCCCTTTATTTGATTGATCCATGAGTTGAACTCTGAACCCTAAAAAATTGACCGCACGGCTTAACTGTGTCTTTTCGAGGATTCACGAAGAGCGCAAGCTTTTCTTGATGTCTTGGCCAGAAGACTAAGAAAGCACTGCTCATTTGAAAGCGTAGTAATACTTATATGATCATGATCTCTGTGTCCTGATATCGAACAGTCCTTTCTGCTGACGTATCTATAATACCAAGCTGCGAGGTAATCCCTTTTAAGGAGCCTCATAGCCTTATTCCAGTTTAGTGGAATAAGCCGCGTGTGAAAGATTATTCTTTTAACATGGGTACAAAATGTCAAAAATAAATTATGGTGTTCAAGGAAATGAACGATTTCAACAGCAGTTTTATAAAATCATATGCTTCATACCGAGTCCAAAGCCCCAGACAGAATTCGAAAACTTGGTGGAAAAAGGTTATATTGATCTTCTGTAGTAACGGAGAGAATGATGTTACGTAAATTTTGGCCCTACCAGTCCCGCGTAGGGCCAGAAAGGTCTCAACTGCTATGTCCTGACAACTGGTGTAACTATTCAAACTCCGATTGTATAAAAGTCAGAGGTTCGGGCCCTCTACCGTCAGTAAGTTGACTGGAAAAATTGATCTCAGGAGTTAGGAACGCAGGATCTCAGCGAAAGTTAAAAAATCTGTGAGTATCATAGGTATCTGAACATAAACTCATAATACTTTTGATCATATTTAATATTCGAAAAAAGTGAAACAATACTATTACTGTTCCACAACACAGTATATTTTGGGAATTTCAAACTGTATTACCCACAATTTTGGCAAACTTACAGGAGTAAACACAGAATTTATGTATGTTGTGACAACATAGATCATTTACAACATGTGATGCAACAGTTGTACAGTACGAAAACATCAAAGGTAATAATAAATGTTGAATGCATGGGAGTAACGTATTTTATAAACTTTAATAATTTTAGAGTAGCATAGATGTGCAAAACCTCCCCCGTTTAGTTATTGAACACAAAACACGGGAATAGTCAAACCTGGAAGAGTCGAGGTTCGGAAGTTGCATGGAAGTAAGTTTATCATAAATTTAGTTAAACGAAATTTCAATAATCATTACGTGGCAGATTTATTAAAAACCCATCAATTTTAATCATAAATGTATAAGTCAACATCGGTTGTAACGCTGCTTAGGTTTAAAGTTAGAAGTTCTTAATAAAATATTCTCAAAACTGTTAAAGGAAGTTGTTGTTTTGCTTATGCCCTTTTACCGACGGTAAAATCAGATCAAGTCTATAAAGGCTATTGAGCAGAATGGTGCAGCTCCGGTATTAAATAGCACCACAAGGGTTGGAGTCCGACTTGGCTAAAGGACCGGTCCCGTAATTTTGAACCGAGTCAAGTGACGAGACCGGTACGCTTGACCCCGCACCTCCAGAGGTAAATTTTGAGAACTTGGAGGACACTGCAGCCACGACAGATTTCGTGCACCAGCCACTATTAGCGTACACGGTGGTGGATTTGTCAGCGAACGGAATTAAACCAGAGACGTTCAGATCACAGGCTCGCAGCCTTTGCCAACTGGGCCACTGCGCCCACTGTTAAATGATTATACCACTGATAAACACTTAATTTCATAATTAATATTGTTTTGTGTATAAGTTTTAAAAGCTGAGTTCAAGCCAATAGTTACAGATTACGAAAGCTCTATGGATTATAATAATAATGGAAAAAAATGTGCCTGAATATTTGAAAATCACACAGAACTTAAATCAAGAGAACAGAATCCAAAATAACTAGAAACTTAAATTACATGGATTGAAAATGTAAATTCTGATAAATTCAGTTAATTTTTTATATTAATTGGAACAAAAATGTTTTTAAAGGATTAAATACTTTGAAGTAACCATCGCAACAGAATTGCGTTATTACATGATTAGATACGACTGAGAGCGAGAATTATCCCAAAAAACTATCTGGCCCTATAATCTTTCATAGAATTAAAAAATCCTCTGAAGGAAGAGGCTAAGATATTTAAGAATTTGCACGAGTCTTTTACAAAAACATTTAAAAGTTTCCGTTTTCAAAGAATCGCACAATGAGAAAATGCTAAACTAAAGAAATCTTGGTAAACTTTGTGATACAAATTATGAGAAAAATTCATCCCCCATTTCTCAGTGTCATTCAAGTTCCTTCAGCAACAGTCTGGTAGTCTGAAACACTCGCAGCTGTCTTTAATGTTCTCAGAAAACGTGCGAGCTCGATTTTTTTTCTCCATCTACGTTTTTTTCCTCTTTGGGGATTTCCTTATCTTCATATTTTCTGTAGTGAGCTCTGAGAAAATACGAGAGATTGTGTATTAGAGGGGATAAAAATTCCGAAAATTGTGTTATGGGAAAGGAGGGCTTTTGTGGTGCCATATAAATTAGGAAGTTTTCAAGAAATTCGATACAGAATATGAACCTAAGGCACCATTCTCAGTGTCATAACATGCGATAAGAATAAAGGGAAAGTTCATAAACCTTTCCACTAAGTGTTAATTGCTTCAAGTTGGAAATATTATGGACAAGTGTTACAGATTTTTATTCATTTGTAGATAAACAATTCTTCAAGTTTGCCTTTTTACAATCTTATATCCACCCCTTTTTTATGCTTGTTGCAATGAAACTTGAAGTTAAGATTTTGATGACTTTGAGAGTAAGAGTAAATTATTAAGTTTATGGATTTTAGATTATGCACGTGTCTGTGCCTCTCACAAATACCTTTAGTGCATATAAACCCAGTAACAATTTATATATAAATGTAAATTTTTATTATCTGTAAAATGTTAAAAATTTTTCTGATTAAGAATGAAATGGATATTCTGCCTAAAAGGCTGTTTGAATTCACTTTCGAAATGATATATCTGTTACTACGAATGAAATTATTTCATGATTTTATTCTTAGAAATATATTCTTTTGTACCGAAAACTGACTCTTAGTTCAGTGAGTTTACAAAGAAATCGAGTTAAAATGTTTTACTTTTTTTAAAACAATCGTATGCTTTAATTATTTAGCTATAGTCACGATCTACCAACAATTGTTTCTGATATTACCTGAGTGTTTTGGTGCAAGGAAAGATTGCTATTTTAAAATGACCTCGAGGAAAACATTGTTAGTGGCACGAAGCTGTTTTCAAATTGAGGGAATAATATGCATACGTAAAGTGCAAAAGAATGACCGTTTGCATTTCTTTGCCAGTGTTAGCTTCCTTTTCAGGTTCTAGTCATTCAAAATCTTCAGGATTTTACTGCGGAATGATCAATTTTTTGATGCAATCTTCAAAATTGATCATTCACCTACCGGTTTAAGACTACTCATTTACAAAAAGGCATCTGGGACTCGGAAATGAACAAGCTATAAAATCCTGCATAAATTCTTCACTATGAAACATCTTGAAATGAAAGAAAAAAAATCTCAATTAAAAAAAATAAACTGATATTTAAAATAGGAAATGGTTTGCGTGACGGAATTTAGAATCATCTGATTTAAATAGAAAAAAATTAAGTGGAGTTTGGATTTTAATTTGGAAATTTAAATAAACTTTTATTCAAATTTTTATTTTTTTTAAGCGATAAACTACCAAACAGTTGTAGTTATCATGCTTTTATTTGTTTCTTGTCATTCATAAAATTCATGCATAAGAATTTTAAATGCAAATTAAACGCCTGTAGTTATAAATTTAATCTGTAACACATCTGTAAATTTAATATTTTATTTACCCTTTTTTTCCCGATAATTAGGAGGTGAGACATGGCTTATATTTTAGTTTTTCCTCCCAAGTTTCTGACTAGCTTTTCCTAGATTATTTAGCCGTGACTTTTTTTCAAGAATCCTTATGATAGTACAACAGTGTTTTAAAATTAGGCTTGCCATATTGTACCAAGACAGCGCACTCACCAGCAATGTTCGTGCTGGCATACTAAAAGAAAATCGTTGTTATTCTGTTAAAAATTCTCTTAAAATAGCGGTTAACGCAGCAAAAAGTCTAAGGAACACATTTTTGATTGACAGAGAGCAATATTTATGTCCATAAAATTAGATTCTATTACATCTGCAAGAACCATGTGCAGTTTTAAAAAACTGTGTAGATATAAAATTATACAGGTCAATGGAACTAAAACGATAAATATTTAGTGGATATAATGCTTGACTTTGTATTCTGATTATTCTTGAATTCCAATTTCATACTATTCGGAAATTTAATTCACCAATTATTTATTTTTAATTTGTGAGAATAAACACGATCAACTTTTTCCTAATGGGATCAAGTTGTGCGAGTAAGAGTATAATCTAATTTGTTAGGTGAAAAACGTATTGACATTTTTAAATATACCCATCAGTGTAAATTTTATTTTATTATGGATATAGTACTATAAACATAAAAAATATAAAATGGAAAGTTATTTCATTTAACGCCATTCATAGGAGCTTAATGGTTCAATATTCACCCCAGTAATTTTACTATAAATTGAAAGTTATTGAACTTGTAAAATTTTGAAGTTTATTGCCAGACCAAAAATCTGTGTCTATATCCGGAATGCTATGATCATAATATGCACTTGCAAAATGTTCTATATTTGCCCGATTTGTCATTCTAGTGAACTGGAAAAACATTGGATTGAACAAATGAAAAATAAATAAGTTTCGACGTTTTACAATACTTTTGTCATCGATAAATTCATATGAAGAAATGAGTAGACATGAATAGATAGCTTTATTCCTCAATACCACCGCGCTTGAAATTTTTAGTTACACCCATATATCCATTGATATTTGATATTAGTCTTAATTTTCCACTTGGATCGACAATGCTATGAAGCCCTACAATAATATACTTGGATTTCTACCAGAGCAGAACATTTCGCGTTCGTTGTATGCATTTCATGTGTGCCTGATAACAATGAAATTTCAATCGAGGTAATGATTAAGACGCGCACTCCTTTAAAATCACTTGTAATGCTTCATTATTTGAATTCGAGCTCACAGCCCAGTTCTTTTTGCTTTAATTATTTAACTATAGCCACGATCTACCAACAATTGCTTCTGATATTACCGAGTGTTTTGGTGCAAGGAAAGATTTCTATTTTAAAACGACTTCGAGGAAAAAATAGTTAGTGGCACGAAACTGTTTTCAAACAGAGGGAATAATGTGCATACGTAAAGTGCAAAAGAATGACTGCTTGCATTTCTTTGGCAATGTTAGCTTCCTTTTCAGGTTCTAGTCATTCAAAATCATCAGGATGTTACTGCGGGTACATTTTCAAAATTGATCATTCACCGACCGGTTTAAGACTACTTATTTGCAAAGCCATCTGGGACTCGGAAATGAACAAGCTATAAAATCCTGCATAAATTCTTCATTATGAAACATTTTGAGATGAAAAAAATACCAGTTTAAAAAAAATATTAAACTGATATTTAAAATAGGAAATGGTTTGCGAGACGGAACTTAGAATCAACTGATTAAAATTAAAAAAAGTGAATTTTGGATTTTAATTTGGAAATTTAAATAAATTTTTGTTGAAATTTTTATATTTTTTAAGCGGTAAAGTACCAAAAAGTTTTAGTTATCATGCTTTTATTTTTTTCTTGTCATTCATAAAATTCATGCATAAGAATTTTAAATGCAAACTAAACGCCTGTTGTTATTAATTTAATTCTATTCCAGCCACATTTATTTAAATTAAAGTATCTTCACTTAAAAAATATCACAGGCAGTGTATCCTGAACGAACGATTTATACAAATGTGATTTGTGATTAATTATTAAAGAGGTAAATTTATTTAGCTTATAAACGTATTTATTTTGCAACAATTTTATTTCATGTTTGGATTGGTTGCATCATTCGTTCAGGTAACTCACATCACATTTATCTAATATCTAAGCCCAATAAATGTTCTCTTGCTATTTAAAATTCATCTAAATGGATAAAACAGGCATACAGCTTTTAGTTTTTTTCTAAATTTTTTTATCCAAAATATTTTAAAATTATATTTTAGTATTTTTTTTTACTTAAGATTAAAATAACAATGAGGCACTGCATTAACCATGTAGTGTTATGACTGATGTAGCCTTTAAGTTAGAACTGATCCCCCAAAGTAATTAACAATTTTAACCTTTTAAGTATACAGTGTACTGTCGATTATCCCTGGGCAAATTATCCGGTTTTCGGATTATCCGTGCAGAAAAAAATTCTGAAATCTTTATTCAAAATAATACCTACATAACTTATTAAAAACTTCTTGTAAATTTCTTCTAATTTTGCATTTATACTTCTTTAATTTCGCGGGATCGGAAGCATTTCTGGGGTAAAGCAGAACGCGAAAACACCGGTTTAATTCATTTAATGGCGAATTTAAACGGATTTAAGGAGGTTGACGAAGAAAATCTTCTAGAGTGGTTAGAAAGTGATTTACGTGAACCAGGATTTGGACTTATGAGTGATCCTGATATCATAAATGCTGCTACAATTCAACCTCAGGAAAAAGTTGACGATGAAGAGCGTGAAGAGGAGCCTGGTGATCTGATCAAACACAGCACAGCGATACCGTGTGTTGACATTTTGCTAGATTATATCTTTGAAGTCCGGTATAAAGGGCTTAGGTCAAAAGCAGGGATTTTTAGATATTTGTTAGTATTGACAGAAAAATATCTTTTGACTGGTATAAAAGAAAAGACTGGACTGGCATTTTGACTGGTATACAAAATTGATAGACCTAAGCCTTTTGTACCTGTCAAAAGATTTTTTTTATCAATGCTAACAAATATCCAAATATCTTTGTTCATGACTTTAGCCCTTTATACCGGGCTTCAAAGATATGAGTCAATGGAATTATGAACATAGTGATATCATTGCTGTTAGGAAAATTCGTAGTGATATTAAAAAGATATCAAAGATTCGATAAAACAAAAAAAAATGTACAAATTATATACATAAATTAAATTAATAAATTACAAAAGCAAGTGTAGGATTGTTTTTGGAAATACAATAAAATTTAATAAAAATCGGATTATCCGTGTTTTTCGATTATTCGTGCTACTTCTCCCTTCCGTTAACCCGGATAGTCGGGAGTATATCAAAGATTCGATAAAACAAAAAAAAATGTACAAATTATATACATAAATTAAATTAATAAATTACAAAAGCAAGTGTAGGATTGTTTTTGGAAATACAATAAAATTTAATAAAAATCGGATTATCCGTGTTTTTCGATTATTCGTGCTACTTCTCCCTTCCGTTAACCCGGATAGTCGGGAGTATATCAAAGATTCGATAAAACAAAAAAATGTACAAATTATATACATAAATTAAATTAATAAATTTCAAAAGCAAGTGTAGAATTGTTTTTGGAATACAATAAAATTTAATAAAAATCGGATTATCCGTGTTTTTCGATTATTCGTGCTACTTCTCCCTTCCGTTAACCCGGATAGTCGGGAGTATATCAAAGATTCGATAAAACAAAAAAATGTACAAATTATATACATAAATTAAATTAATAAATTACAAAAGCAAGTGTAGGATTGTTTTTGGAAATACAATAAAATTTAATAAAAATCGGATTATCCGTGTTTTTCGATTATTCGTGCTACTTCTCCCTTCCGTTAACCCGGATAGTCGGGAGTATATCAAAGATTCGATAAAACAAAAAAATGTACAAATTATATACATAAATTAAATTAATAAATTTCAAAAGCAAGTGTAGAATTGTTTTTGGAATACAATAAAATTTAATAAAAATCGGATTATCCGTGTTTTTCGATTATTCGTGCTACTTCTCCCTTCCGTTAACCCGGATAGTCGGGAGTATATCAAAGATTCGATAAAACAAAAAAATGTACAAATTATATACATAAATTAAATTAATAAATTACAAAAGCAAGTGTAGGATTGTTTTTGGAAATACAATAAAATTTAATAAAAATCGGATTATCCGTGTTTTTCGATTATTCGTGCTACTTCTCCCTTCCGTTAACCCGGATAGTCGGGAGTATATCAAAGATTCGATAAAACAAAAAAATGTACAAATTATATACATAAATTAAATTAATAAATTTCAAAAGCAAGTGTAGAATTGTTTTTGGAATACAATAAAATTTAATAAAAATCGGATTATCCGTGTTTTTCGATTATTCGTGCTACTTCTCCCTTCCGTTAACCCGGATAGTCGGGAGTATATCAAAGATTCGATAAAACAAAAAAATGTACAAATTATATACATAAATTAAATTAATAAATTACAAAAGCAAGTGTAGGATTGTTTTTGGAAATACAATAAAATTTAATAAAAATCGGATTATCCGTGTTTTTCGATTATTCGTGCTACTTCTCCCTTCCGTTAACCCGGATAGTCGGGAGTATATCAAAGATTCGATAAAACAAAAAAATGTACAAATTATATACATAAATTAAATTAATAAATTTCAAAAGCAAGTGTAGAATTGTTTTTGGAATACAATAAAATTTAATAAAAATCGGATTATCCGTGTTTTTCGATTATTCGTGCTACTTCTCCCTTCCGTTAACCCGGATAGTCGGGAGTATATCAAAGATTCGATAAAACAAAAAAATGTACAAATTATATACATAAATTAAATTAATAAATTACAAAAGCAAGTGTAGGATTGTTTTTGGAAATACAATAAAATTTAATAAAAATCGGATTATCCGTGTTTTTCGATTATTCGTGCTACTTCTCCCTTCCGTTAACCCGGATAGTCGGGAGTATATCAAAGATTCGATAAAACAAAAAAATGTACAAATTATATACATAAATTAAATTAATAAATTTCAAAAGCAAGTGTAGAATTGTTTTTGGAATACAATAAAATTTAATAAAAATCGGATTATCCGTGTTTTTCGATTATTCGTGCTACTTCTCCCTTCCGTTAACCCGGATAGTCGGGAGTATATCAAAGATTCGATAAAACAAAAAAATGTACAAATTATATACATAAATTAAATTAATAAATTACAAAAGCAAGTGTAGGATTGTTTTTGGAAATACAATAAAATTTAATAAAAATCGGATTATCCGTGTTTTTCGATTATTCGTGCTACTTCTCCCTTCCGTTAACCCGGATAGTCGGGAGTATATCAAAGATTCGATAAAACAAAAAAAAAATGTACAAATTATATACATAAATTAAATTAATAAATTACAAAAGCAAGTGTAGGATTGTTTTTGGAAATACAATAAAATTTAATAAAAATCGGATTATCCGTGTTTTTCGATTATTCGTGCTACTTCTCCCTTCCGTTAACCCGGATAGTCGGGAGTATATCAAAGATTCGATAAAACAAAAAAATGTACAAATTATATACATAAATTAAATTAATAAATTTCAAAAGCAAGTGTAGAATTGTTTTTGGAATACAATAAAATTTAATAAAAATCGGATTATCCGTGTTTTTCGATTATTCGTGCTACTTCTCCCTTCCGTTAACCCGGATAGTCGGGAGTATATCAAAGATTCGATAAAACAAAAAAATGTACAAATTATATACATAAATTAAATTAATAAATTACAAAAGCAAGTGTAGGATTGTTTTTGGAATACAATAAAATTTAATAAAAATCGGATTATCCGTGTTTTTCGATTATTCGTGCTACTTCTCCCTTCCGTTAACCCGGATAGTCGGGAGTATATCAAAGATTCGATAAAACAAAAAAATGTACAAATTATATACATAAATTAAATTAATAAATTTCAAAAGCAAGTGTAGAATTGTTTTTGGAATACAATAAAATTTAATAAAAATCGGATTATCCGTGTTTTTCGATTATTCGTGCTACTTCTCCCTTCCGTTAACCCGGATAGTCGGGAGTATATCAAAGATTCGATAAAACAAAAAAATGTACAAATTATATACATAAATTAAATTAATAAATTACAAAAGCAAGTGTAGGATTGTTTTTGGAATACAATAAAATTTAATAAAAATCGGATTATCCGTGTTTTTCGATTATTCGTGCTACTTCTCCCTTCCGTTAACCCGGATAGTCGGGAGTATATCAAAGATTCGATGAAACAAAAAAAATGTACAAATTATATACATAAATTAAATTAATAAATTACAAAAGCAAGTGTAGGATTGTTTTTGGAAATACAATAAAATTTAATAAAAATCGGATTATCCGTGTTTTTCGATTATTCGTGCTACTTCTCCCTTCCGTTAACCCGGATAGTCGGGAGTATATCAAAGATTCGATAAAACAAAAAAAATGTACAAATTATATACATAAATTAAATTAATAAATTACAAAAGCAAGTGTAGGATTGTTTTTGGAAATACAATAAAATTTAATAAAAATCGGATTATCCGTGTTTTTCGATTATTCGTGCTACTTCTCCCTTCCGTTAACCCGGATAGTCGGGAGTATATCAAAGATTCGATGAAACAAAAAAAATGTACAAATTATATACATAAATTAAATTAATAAATTACAAAAGCAAGTGTAGGATTGTTTTTGGAAATACAATAAAATTTAATAAAAATCGGATTATCCGTGTTTTTCGATTATTCGTGCTACGTCTCCCTTCCGTTAACCCGGATAGTCGGGAGTATATCAAAGATTCGATAAAACAAAAAAAATGTACAAATTATATACATAAATTAAATTAATAAATTTCAAAAGCAAGTGTAGGATTGTTTTTGGAAATACAATAAAATTTAATAAAAATCGGATTATCCGTGTTTTTCGATTATTCGTGCTACGTCTCCCTTCCGTTAACCCGGATAGTCGGGAGTATATCAAAGATTCGATAAAACAAAAAAAATGTACAAATTATATACATAAATTAAATTAATAAATTTCAAAAGCAAGTGTAGGATTGTTTTTGGAAATACAATAAAATTTAATAAAAATCGGATTATCCGTGTTTTTCGATTATTCGTGCTACTTCTCCCTTCCGTTAACCCGGATAGTCGGGGGTATACTGTATTTGAATGAAATATTAAAATGCCATACTAAATAAAAACGGACAGTGGGGTCCGGTGAATCCCTTTTTGACTATATCGCGTTCATGAAAGGATGAGGAGACAGATGCAGCATTATCCTGCTCAAGTCATTACAAGTCATTTGACTGTGAGATACAGCTTGATGGTTTTGCTGTGCCCATGAGTTGAGAAGATGCAGCTTTTCCCATGATCTGTGCCAAAAAGGAAAAAAAAAATGAAAAAAATATCCTTTTATTCTCTGCTTAAAATTTTGAAGCTTACAGTTATTTTGCTGTGCGAGGTATTCTTACGAATCATCTTGCCAATAACTATTCAAAATGTTATAACAATTAATGGAATTTAACCCTTTTTGTCTCTTTTGGAACGTTATTGTTACCCAAGGAGCTGAAACACGGACAGGAAAACAATTGTTAAAATATGAGAAAAGGGAACGAATTCTCAACTATTTCGACATCCGACTTTTTCTAACGGAAAAATTGATTGCTTGTTTTGGAACTCCAACCAAAAGTCAGAAAATGACGTGAATCCCCGGATATTTTCTGTCCCTCAACAGGCCGCTCTCGGAACCATTCCCAGAGAAATAAAAGGATTAAAACCAATTGATTCCAAAATACAAAATGCGAAGAACGTTTCGCAGCCTAAGTTATGTCGTTCATTGAGAGGACGTCGATTTTCAATATAAAAACTTTTAATCCAGAAGTTTTTTTACATGTTTACGGTTCATAGGGAATGTCGTGTAGATTTCCACACAGCTGCAGTTTTTTTCCATCTCAGAACTTTTCATTTAAAAGTGTTATGTGTTCCTCCTTTGTTTTTAAACCTCTTTGTTTAAAAACTTTGTTTTCTTTTCTACTATTATGCATCAGTCGCCCAGTGGCTAAGTGGATAAGGCATCAGCCTGCCACGCCGGGGGTGTGGGTTCGGTTCCCGCATAAGACTTGGCTGTATTCTGGGGAACCGGTCAGTCTTCCGCCTGCAATTGGAACCCCGTCTAGAAAGGGGAGCTGCAACCCATCGTCCATCGCCGGTGTCATCGTCTGTCAATAAAATTCTTCTGTGATTGTGTCATTTGTCTGTTTCTATGTCTTATATTCATATGTACACCGGACTGGGGTGTAATGTTGTCATCCCCCAGGGACATTAGCCACACACTATTATGCATCATGTAACCCCCTCTATATAAGGCGTTCACAAGATCTTTCTCTCTAACACACAAGTACAGTAAAACCTCGTTTATCCGGACTAATTGGGACCATAAGCAATCCGGACAATCGAAAATCCGAATAATCCGGGTAATATGGGTAATAAGCAAAACGAAATTCTTAACTAAGCGGACTTACCATTTATTACGATAAAAACTATGTTTTGTAACAAAATTACATATTATTGTTTAAAGACATTAAAAAATATAGAAATAACTGTTCACATCATTTCTGAACAAAAAACTGGTAAGTCTAGTAAAGCTTTCTTAAACTCGACAAAAAGCATTTTATTACAATAATTTATTGTACAATCTATGCAGGAACTGTACATTGAATCAAATCAAATTAAAAAGCGAATATTTGGCGTACTTGTAGTTACGTTCTTGCTATCATAGTTAAAAATTGTTATCTAATGGGAAAACTAAATAAAAATATTATCTACGAATCTGATTCGAATTATCTGGAAATCCGGATAAACGAGGTTTTACTGTATATTAATTTACCGAAGAAGGTTTATATATATTAAACCAAGTGAAATTATGTCAAGTACTTTTCTTTGCGAATTTTTCTGTCACTACATCATCGTTTTCATTCTAAAGACAGAGGTGTATATTGGATTGCTATATACTGGTTAGTCTATTAGGCTACAGTCATCATCCTTCGCAAAACGACGGCTAATTCCAGAGCACTACAGCTTAAAGCCGATTCCGAACAACTACTAATACTAACCAATGCTGGATTCGAATCCTCCAGTTCTGGTTTTGAAGACTGGCGCTCGAGCCTTTCGGTATTTCCCGACTTTGCTTTTAATTTATAAGAAGGAAAACTTATTTCTTTCTATATTGGGTACGCCGCCCACATGCTGTAACGGTTAGCGTTCTGAGTTCCTACGCAGTTTGGGTTCAAATCCCGATTAAGGTTTGGTCGTTTCTGTGTCGTTTTCCTCATAGGGAGCAAGCAATGCAGGCTCACCTATACGGTGCTCCCATAATAAAGTAGCCAGTAAATCACGGTGAATAGCAAAAGGCGAATGTCTCTCGACAAAGTGTCTCCGCATTAGGAATGAATGAATGAATGAATGAATATATATATATATATATATATGGGCTTGTGTCGGCCCTGAGGTACAGCGCGCTGGTTTTCGGTGCTGAGGGTGCTCAGATCGAATCTCGGCGTTGCGCCACGAAAAATGCCTCCGTTTGTGTCGTCCCTTCATAGGGGGCCGCCTATATGGTGCCCCCATAATAAAATGAACAGTATAACTGCGGCGTAGAAAAGGCAAATGTTTGATTACAAGTGCCTCCGCATTGGTATATATATATATATATATATATTGGGTACTGTTTTTGCATGAAGGCACAGTGGCCCGATTGGCAAAAGCCGCGAGCCAGCGATCTGAACGTCTCTGGTTCGAGGCCGGTAGTGACAAACCCACTGTCGTGTACACTAATGGCGGCTGGTGCACGAAAATTCTGTCTTGACTGCAATGTCCTCCACGTTCTCAAATTTACCTCTGGAGGTGCGGGGTCAAGTATTCCGGTCTCGTCACTTGGTTCAAAATTATGGGACCGGTCCTTTAGCCAAGTGGGACTCCGACCCTTGTGGTGCTATTAAAAACGGAGTCGCACCACTTTGCCCAATAGCCGTTATGGACTTGAACTGACAGAAAGTGTCGGTCAGGGGGCATCAGTCCCAAAAACACTGTTCTTGCGTTGTCATGTTCTGCGGCTGTATAGGTCTGAAGAAAATCTAAGCTCACTACGTGGGTATCAAAATAGGTTTTCTTTCATTTTCAAGATATATCATACAATTAAAAGCATTTCCTTGTGCTCTTTTCAAAAGCTATAGCTATTTCTCGTGCAAGTAAAATAGAATCGCATCTATAATAACAATTATTTTAAAATTCAGCTATATCCCATTATGTCATTAAAGATAAATTTGTAAAACTAGTAAATATACATTATATATTGCTCGCGCTTATCAACAGAACTCATGGTTGCTCCGTGACAGGAGACAACCCTGTGATAGTGGCATTGCGACAATCGTTAAGTCACGCCGACTTGCAGCTGATTCAACAGTGGTTAGTGACGTCGCACTTTGAATTCGGGGTTGCAGTAAAACGCAATTAAAATACGCCAAGAACTAAATGAAACATTTGAAGCAGAAATTGTAATCCTATCACGCTGAATATATTAATTTTTCTTTTCGTGTTAATCAAATATATTTAATTACTGGTTGTTAATTGCACTTTTGAGTTATATCAGCATAGGAAGACCGTTGAAATTTATATGAGAATATAATTTAAAAATCCTACACAAAGAAAACTGATTTGTTTGGACTTATTCACATAAACCAAGAAGACAAAGTTAATATTTTTACCGTGAATGTTTTCATAGCGTGTGTCTGAAAAACGAGCCTATATAAGCGAGTAAGAAATATTTTTGAAACGTTTATCGGGAATGCCGGGAAAATATTATCGAGAAAACCATACAAGTTACTTATATGTATATCACGCCGAACTGTTGCAGATAAACATGTGGACTGCCGTACGCCCAAAAGTGAGCATTGGGGGAACTAGACACCACCTCATGTGTGAAATAGGCCTCATGTGTAAAAGAGCGTATGAGCTGGAAAATCAGACAGCACTGCACTGTGCAACAGAAATCACAGAGCGATTTCTACTTGCAAAGGATAATATTCAGGGTGCAACAACTAGACTCTCTGAAAATGAAATGGAAGTAAATGCTGTTCGGGCAATACTCTCCACACGGTGGCCTGGCTGACACCCAAGCTATGTGCAGGAACTCGTGGTCTTGTTTCTGAATGATTGGCATACTGTCGTAGGATCTCTTCTTCCACTTCAAGAATGCACGTACTTCTCTGCTGACCGGTATCCTGCATGTTTACATGGAATACTCGTTTCTCACAATTTTCGGCGTAAACGCGCAAATGTTTGGTGTTTCGGCTGAAGTTTACTGTGGTACGGCAGCTCTTCCGTTCCCATTGGTAGCCTCATAAGCTAGATGAGACTAAAACTATCATGTCCTACAACTCAGTGTCCAAAATATTAGCATGTGCAGTAACTCAGTGTTTGTGAAATGTTCCATGTTACACGCACGGAATGACGGCGGCGAAAAATACACAAGGTCATTCGCACTTTATGCAAATGGTCTTCAGTTAACGATGTGAAACTTTCATTAATAATGGCCTGTTACGGTACTATTTTAAACGAAATGCGAAATAAAAGCTGTATTTTAAAAATGCCTCCGAAAATTGAGAGTGGAAAAGAATTTCTGCAGCAATAGCTGTCGCCCAACAATGCCCTCTAAAACCAAAGTATGACGTTTACGACCCATAGGACCTGTTCACATAGGAGTCCGTTGCGTTGCGTTAAGGAAAAGATGACGTTGAGACGAAAATAAACCAATGAATATTAATATTCAACTATAATAAAATATCCATTAATTTAAATACTGAAATTCCATGCAAATGTAGTTGTGAGGAAAATATGATAGGTTTTAATACACACTACGGTCACATCATCACGGGTAATGTTAATATTTCTGATTGTCCAGATCTGATCAACGTCATGAAAAAGGGTACGGGCTTTCGTGCTGGTTATTTGCACAATGTCATACCTAATTTTAGAAATAATTTGGAGGATTTTATATATCGAACGGCAATTAAATTTAACATGCCGGATGTTGCATTTGCAGAATGGAAATACCATTATTTGAGGGACTTTACAGACGCATATAGTGCTATTGAGTGTAGGAATGAATATGGCCATATAAAAAACTTGAGATATGCTATTGGTAAGTTACAGAGTGAATTTGTAATAACATACGTTGATAAAGTAGCATCCAACTATGCTTTTATCTGCAAATATTTTTATTGCGAGTATTTACTAAGTCAATATAAAAATGATAAGATCTACCTCAAACTCGATATTACACGACGTGCTATAGAAAACCGAATAAAGGCCTTGTATGGTAAAGCAGGCTTACAAATAAATCATAAATTTAAATTTCCTTATCTGGTTTTAATTCCAAAATTTCATAAATCACCTTTAAAATTTTGTTCTGTTACAATAGGTTGTAATACGTACTTAAAAATGGCTAATGATAAATTATTAAAAATTCTTAATGCAGTTATTTTGAAGCTTATTGCAGAAGGTGCATATTTCATCAAAAACAGTTATTCTGTAGTCCAACAATTGAAGGGTATGGGAGATGTAACTGACTTAAAGAGTTATGACTTTACCGATCTTTTTAATTCAATTAATCTAAACGATCTTTACAATATTATTGTTGGCCTTTACGAGCCTTACGATTTAAATGAATTTATTTCTATAGGTAATAATCGAGCTCTTATAAATATAGTGCTGCGAGAGACAGTTTTATTTAATGGTGCTAACTTTTACAAACAGATTCATGGAGTTCCAATGGGAGGTGGCTGCTCGTCAGCTTTGGCAGACATATACTTACACCATTATGAGCGTGGAGTAATGTTGCTGAATGAGCTATTGTTTTTTAGATACGTGGACGACATTCTTATTTGTTTTAATAATAATATAACTGCTTTGAATATAGATTTTTACCCAAAATGTTTAGAAATTGTGGAAACTGAGCGTGATAACTCGGGGGGACTAGCTTTCTTAGATTTAACACTGTCAATTGACGAAAAACAAAACATTATTTATAGGCTATACGATAAACGCGATCACTATTCATTTAAAACCGTACGCATTATGTCCTGGAATAGTGACGTCCACAAAAGCGTCAAGCGTAATGTCATTATAAATTATTTATTAAGATGTTATAGATTACATTCAAAACAAACTGAAATGGACATAAAAATTAACAAATTCATGCTAGTGGCAAGTGAACAAGGTTTTCCATTTTATTTTTTAAACTCTATTTTAACCGGATTTTTTAATCTAAATGACTGTAACCGCATTATGCGCTTCTCTACTTGGTTGAATGAGTGTATGTTAAATAACGCAAATGGCTGTGATGCGGGTGGGGGATAGGCTGGTTTCTTTGTGTCGTGTTGCTTTTTTTGATGTTATAGGTTTGATTTTCAATTCTTATTTCTGTTCTGTAGTCTATTTTGTTCTTTTATATCATTTTAAGGTTTTAGTCTTGTACCTGACCTCCGGGAGTGTTGCCCGGCATAAAACTGTGTTAAACCGGAGAGGGAGGTCACAACTCCTCCCGGTCATCAACTACAAGACTTCCATATCTGATATGCTTTTCCTTCCTATTTTCTTATATCTGTGTAGTTACGGTCTTGTCCATTAATTTCTTTTGTGTAGACTTTTATATCAGTTATATATATATATATATATATATATATATATATATACACTGCTGGCCACCCAAATTACAACACCAAGAAAGACAAGAGATATCACAACAAAATTTATTTTGTAGATAACATGTTGACCAAGTATCAAATGATTAAATTTATAGACTTCTGTGAAGTGTGGTTCCTGCCAAAATCAGTAGCCAGAGTAGCCGCCATTGTTGGAGATCACCGCTGCCACACGCCTCGGCATTGATTCAAAGAGACTTTGGATGAGTTCTTGGGGTACAGCAGACCAAGCAGCTTCCACACGTTGCCAAAGTTGATCTGCTGTGGCAGCTGGAGATGGAATCTGGGTCAATCGTAGAGCAACCATGGACCACATGTTTTCTATCGGCGAAAGATCCGGAGAGCGAAGCGGCCAGGGAAGCAATTCAATCTGGCGATTGACGAAGAACCGTTGGACAATGCGTGCCACGTGTGGTCGCGCATTATCCTGTTGAAATATGGCTGCGGGCAAGCTCTGAAGGTAAGGAAGGACAACTGGCTCCAACACCTCGGAGATGTAGCGCTGGCTGTTTAAAGTACCGGCAATGCGTACTAGAGGTGTGCGAGAGTGATATCCAATACCACCCCATACCATAATACCCGGTGCAGGACCAGTGTGGCGGTGCAGCTGTTCAGCATCCTCTCTTCACGGTGTCTCCAGACTCGAATGCGACCATCGTGGTGTTGTAGACAGAAGCGTAACTCGTCAGTAAAGACAATTTCATTCCATTCTGCCGTCCACATCCTTCTGTCATCGCACCATGGGCGGCGGAGACGTCTGTGGTTCTGCGTCAAGGGTAGACAAAGCAATGGACGTCTTGCGGACAGACCACTCTGCTGTAAACGGCGTCGAATGGTACGCGCAGACACTGGATGATGCGTTACAGACTGCATGTGCTGTGCTATGGTTCGTGATGTGACTGAGCGATCCGTCACTGCCATGCGCACAATTTGCCTGTCATCACGTGAAGTGGTGCGCTGAGGTGGATGCGATCGAACACGCCGGTCCGTCGTACACTCCTGCATCCAACGATCACATATCCGCATTACAGTTGTTTGGTTTCGTCCAACACGACTACCGATTTACCTGAAAGATAATCCGCAATCTCGGTAGGCCACTATCCTTCCTCTGTCGAACTCGGATACTTGATCAAAAGATGATCGCTGTTTTCGACGAGGCATAATTGATCGTTTTTTTTTGAAAAAACCACAAGAAAAACACAATTGCCGAACTTGAAATCGTCGAAATCTCCAAGCCTTAAATAGCGCTTTGAAGTGGCGCCACAGGCGCGCGTGATGTGCGTCTGCGCTGAAATTCTAATCATTTGCATATGTCACCTCCGCTAATGCATGTTGTAAATTTCATGTTATTTGCATGTTTCCTTCAGGGTGTTGCATTTACAGTGGCCAGCAGTGTATATATAATAATAACGCCCCACCATTGTTAATCTAATGCGTATTTTAAATTATGCTTGTTTCCTCTCAATAAAGTACAGTCCCTTTTTCACAATTGTGATCTAAAAAAACGACCCAACCAACCATATTATCCCTTAAACACACGCGGACAAAAAGTAAAGTTATTTTTAAAACATGATTCAACATCACGAGTCTATCTCGAGCCTTTCGAAAGATCATACGACTTTTATCTCACGAGGTCACATGTTCGCCGATAGCCAATTCTAAGTTTTTTGACTCCCTAGAGTCAGGGTCATGAACCCTTCGTATATAAGCCAGAGCAAGGGTTTTCCGCGGTTTTTTTCTGTCTGCTCTATGTCCTGGTGTCGTCCTTGATTCGCTTTTTGTTGTCCGTCCATGTTCGTCCATACAGTGTAATGTCCAGCGATACTAAAGCTCCGGTAGATCCGGGCTAATTTGTTTGAGCCTTTTTGCTAAGTTAACTTATAGTGATGTGTCTGCAAACCTTCCTTACAGTGACGTGTTGAAACTGAATAAAAATATTCCAAGAATAACTATTCCGTGATTGAGTGTTATCTTCACATTATGTTTCGCCACTCTGTCTGTTATGCGTGCTCCTTCAATGCCTCTCCTCGAGTATACCGCAATGCCCACAACTACCAGAGTTTATGAATCTCCGTTGATGTGCCGTACTTGCAAGCGAGAATCATCTACTTCAATACGCGATGTGGTGTTTTATTATATATATATATATATATATATATATATATATATATATATATATATATATATATATATATATATATATATATATATATATATATATTTACAGTAGTGGCCAAAATTGTGGACACTTTTTAAAATTTGAATGTTTTTCATCTTTCATTGCTTATAAAAACTGTTACACTTCACGCAGTGCAATGATTTATATATCAAACGAAAGGAAATTTAATGATGATTACGACACAATAAACAGAGACCAAATGTTTGTAAATTGGACAGAAATTGATCTGCATACAGGTTTCGACAGAAAATGCAAAATTTTAAAGTTTGGCAGCCAATGAATGAACACGTGACGCTTCAGCGCATATTAACGGCGCAACTGGTAGGATATTAAAGAGGAGAAATTTCGATTCCAGGTCATAAATTCTTTGCGAATTTGATTCCGTGTACTCAGGTAGACAGTAACTATGCCTCGCATACAGGTGCGCGAACAATATGCGCAGATGTCAGCATTTGAGAGAGGACGTGTAATTGGGCTCAAAGAAGCCGGTTAGTCTAATCGGCGAATCGTTCGACATTTGGATAGGAGCGATGCCACGACTAGACGATGTTGGCAGTAATGGGTGAACCACACGTGAAGAAGTAGGCAGTCGGCCCAGAGAAACGACAGACCGTGAGGACCGAGCAATCGTCAGAGCGGTACTTACAGCCCCAGATTCATCATTATTATCGATCCTACGTGCAATTGGTGCTTCAGTGACCGCAAGGACCATTCATAAGCGGCTCAGAAAAAGGGGGCTGAGCTCACGGCACGCCTTGCGCCGACTACCATTGACCTCTGTACACCGACAAACCCGTTTGTAGTGGTGTCGGGCACATTTGACCTTGAATGTCACTCACTGGAGTAGAACTGTCTTCAGTGATGAGTTCCACTTTGAATTGAGCCCCGATGACCAGTGAATACGTGTCTGGAGACGCCCCAGACACTGGTGGGATACCAACCTGATTGTCTTCTGCCATACGGGCCGACAATCAGAAGTGATGGTCTGGGGTTCTATTTCATTTCATAACACGACCCCTTTGGTTGTCATCCACGGCACCCTAACAGCATAGCGGTACGTCGACGATATTCTACGCCCCGTTGTGTTTCTCTTCATATCACGCCATCCTGGGCTTACAATTCAGCAAGGTAATGCCCGCCTGCACACGGCGAGAGTTTCTACTGCTTGTCTTCGTGCTTGCCCAACGCTACCTTGGCCAGCAAGATCGCCGGATCTCTCCACCATTGAGCACGTTTGGAGCATTATGGGCAGGACCCTCCAACCAGCTTTGGATTTTGCCGATCTAACGCGCCAATTGGACAGAATTTGGCACGATATCCCGTAGGATGACATCCGCCACCTCTATCAATCATTGCCAAGCCGAATAACTGCTTGTATAAGGGCCAGAGGTGGACCAATGCGTTATTCACTTTTTCACTCTGTGAAGCTCTTTCTCTTGAATAAATCATCCAATTTTTCTCAAATTGTAAACATTTGTTTTTTTGTACATGTACATCACATCTACCGATTTTCGTTCTGTTTGGGTAACTCCTTCTTGGTGCGTCGTTTTTTTTGTCAAAGAGTGTACTACTTTCAATGGAACAAAGAAGCACAGATGCTTGACATTCAAGGTGGGGTTTGTAGTAAGAGCTATTACCAGCCGATTGGAATCGTCGTTCTGATGACCAATGATCAGATGTCGTTTATGAGAAGTTGCAAGGTCATGTTCAATGGTGGGAAAAGTCACTTTGGCTGTTTCATTTTACATAATAAAGTTGGTTACTAACGTACAGTTACGGTTATATGTTTGTGTTTATTGTTTTGTGTTATTAACGGTTTCAATCTGAAGTTGTCATCAGAATAAATAAAACTGACCTCAGTTAAGATCAGCAGTATCTTCTAGACATTGTTAATGCATTCATCACTGGACTCTAGGATCCAGAATTAGCTGTTAAAGATCCTGGACTCCTCAGCCATTCCCGATGGTTAACCTGTGCTAACCAGGTATTAAGACTTTATATTTTCCAAATTAGAATCGGCACAAAATCAACAACAGGATTTTTCTCACAGCTAGGCAGTTGCTTGCCAATTGGACCACTGACTGAAGCTGGTCCACTTGTTGTCCCGTCGAAATGATCAGACAAATGTTTATAAGGCAGCTCATTAAAGTGAAGCAAACAAATAAACCACTGCAGTGGTCGCTTGCACCTAACTTCTATGTCCGGTACCACTTTTCCAACCGGTGTTTGTAACTGTCCCATCACAACAGATGGCTACCACTGCACTCATGTCAAAATCTTTCTTTTTCATGTAGTCGAATAAACTTTCGGCAATATCATTACCGGTTCCTGTTTTTGGTGTAACATGGCCAATGTATTGGCCACCAGGCTCACTAATCACGCTAATATGTTCTTCTTTTCTTACTCTGCGGTACATTTTAGCTCCTAATTTTCTTGTGTTAATGTATTACCTTTTCTACCGTCGAAGTAGATTTCATGTACTTCTTTCAGCTGGTGCTCTTTTTCCTTTATTGCTTTTCGAATCTTCACCTTTTCTCTTCTAGTCATACTTTTGTCAATCACTCGTGACATATCTGAATCAGAGATCATTCCAAGATCATGCAGGACACCAGAAGCTATTGCTGCTGTGGCCCTGTCAGAAACACCATACCTAGCACTGAATAAGGAAGTATACGACAACTTTGAACGCATTTGCAATGTAGAGGGCAATACCAAACTAATAAAGGAAAAACATGCTGTATTGATCGAAGAGCTGCAATATGAGGTTTTAAAAAAAATAAATGGCATTTTAAGGCTTTTTGCGCGAATTCAAATGAACGGTAATGTGTCCAAAAGTATTTTTCACGCATTTAGGTAACTACAAAGAGTAGTTTTTTCACTATTAGAAATAAAGTAAACTATTAAAAAAATTTTATGTGTTTGAAAAGTGCAGATATTTTTCTTTTTTTCTAAATTTTAGGGCTCTTGCGCTTCAAAACCAATTTATATTTTTTATATTATTTTTCCCATTATTAAGATGCTAATGCGCAAGTTTTCCGCGCTATTAGAAATTGATTCTAAAAAAATTTTTTTTTTCGACCCACCCTAATTCATTACTCTTTGCTCCATACAATGTCACTTCTTAACCGTGACACACTGCCCTCCAAAAGTTAAGGTAGAACATATTTTTTATGCATAATTTAAAAATGAAAGAACCCAGAAACAAGAAATTTGGACGAAATGTGCTCTAAACAGATCTTTATTAAATACGAGAAAGAAATTAGCACAATTTACATAATTTACAGGAGTTACAACAAAAAAGCACTCTTGGCAGAAAACTCCATTATTGGAGAAAACATTACATCACAGTTTTATGTGGAAAAATGTCATAGAAACATAAAAAAATTTTCTTATAATAAATATGTCCTCCCCTCGCTGTAATGCATTGTCGGCACCGACTTTCCATGCTGCCAATTAAGTTGTCCGATACCAAAATGGGAAACAAAGACCAGATACGAAGTAAACCTTGTTCCAGATCATATAATAACCTTGGAGGAGGACTTAAAGCAGAAACGTGTCTGCCAAAGTAGTCCCAAACAGGCTATATCGGATTCAGGTCTAGAGATCGAGCTAGCCGTTCCATTCGCTCCAAACCGTGACCCTCAAGATAATCCACTACAAGAACGGCTCGGTGCAGTCTTGCATTATTATCCATTAGAATGAATTCATTGCCAATAGCAGCGGCATATGGGTGGACATATTGATCAAGGATCTCGTCCCGATAACTTACATTAGTCAGAGTTCCTCTATGGAACACATGCAGGTCAGTGTGACCACCGAGAGAAATTCCTGCCTAAATCCTGCTTCCACCACCTCTGTAACTGTGTCTATCAGCAATGTTGGATTGGTTGTATCTGGTGTCTTGTTCCCTCCATATCAGGGGGGCGCCCTGAATCGCTCTCTAGTGTGAACCTGGACTCGTGTGTTGAGAGTTCAGAAGTCCATTGTTGTCTGGTCCAGGAAGCGTGTTCGCTTGCCCAACAAAGACTGGCATTTCACTGTCGTCGGTTAAGTGGGGCTAACGCAACTGGTTATCTTGCATAGAGACCGCAATTGTGAAGGCATATTTGAACTGTAGTAGTGGATATTCTTGTCCATGAAGCGATAAAAGGATCTGAAACGAGCTGAGGCACAGTAATGCTTCTCCTCCTTCAGGACGAAAGAGCTAGAAAGCGGTCTCCCGCAGGTGTTGTAACTCGTGGTCGGCCTGGAACATGTCTTCTAGACACAGAAACTTCTGATGTAAACTGATTCCACTGTCGTTGGACCTCACTTCGAGACACATTGAGACGTCTAGCAGTAGCAGCTTGTGTCAATCCCATTTCTATCCATCCGATCACCCGCCACCTTGATAAATCGGTTAAATGACTTCTCCGAGACATTGGTCTCCTCGGTACTGTCAACGAAATTGCCAATAAAAATTGAAAATAAACAGTCATGCTTAGTACTTACACACAAAGTCAGGAAAGTTTGAGTTTTTCACATTTTCTCTTATTCTTATATAACTGTCAATTCTTTAACATGAAAGTAGTGACTAAGGTTTTTTTTGCGTAAGTTTTCTTAAAATTCGATACTACCATTCAAATACACTATGCATTTCATTGTTACTGCCTTCATTTTAATGGTGAGCTTCGAAAAACAAGTTGTACCTTAACTTTTGGAGGGCAGTGTATATATATATATATTTATATATATATATATATATATATATATATATATATATATATATATATATATATATATATATATATATATATATATATACATATATATATATATATATATATATATATATATATATACATATATATATATATATATACATATATATATATATACATATATATATACATACATATATATATACATATATATATATATATACATATATGTATATATATATATATATATATACATATATATATATATATATATATATATATATATATATATATATATATATATATATATATATATATATATATATACATATATATACATATATAATGTTACACACGTATAAAGAAAAATGCTACTAAATGCTTAGTCCAAAATTTCCAATAACTGACACTGAATCGCCCCTTTTCTTTATTGCATCTATGATAAACCCAATTTAGACATTATATTAGTTTTTTATCCACGTGCCGACATTCTTCCCAGTAACTGAATATTCTTGAACCCCGCAATCAATGTCCAAATTAAACTAAGACTACCATATATGGACCCCAATAGAAAACACCTAATGGACGCCCCCTTTAACTCAATTAGTAATAAATAAGCCCTGTTTATATCCAACTTTCAACTAATGAACCATCAAAACCTGCTCTTGCCCCAAACCCTGTTTAATGTAACAACTGACATTTTATAAACCCAAAATCAAGTAGGTATAGAATGACGAAACTCCCACCGCAAAACCGTAATCCAGTGAAATTCCGGGTGACACCTTCTATGATGAAATCTAACCAATAATTTTTTTTTAAACCCTGATGGTCAAAAAGGGAAATATTCAGGCTATATATGCCTGAAAGGATGATAATCCAGTGTCTTCTATTTAATCTGTTGCCCTATGAACATGCACATATAGCACGTCGCATCCTATTAGAAGAGGGGTACTCAAACTGCGGCCCAAAGGACTTCCACTGATTATTGGGCTGGTACTTTTGTATATATAATTTGGAAATAAGTGCCTGAAAAATACAAAACTACACAAATATGTGCCACCTGCTGCTCACATTGTTCGCTGTACCGTTTCTTTGGGAATCATAAAATTTCAAAATGAATTAGACTGAGAACGTATATAGAAGTTAGCTTACTGGTTCTTACTTGTTGATGTATTGAGAGTAGCATGTAGGAAGTATAAACATGGTATGTCTAAATTAGTCAAAAATTTTTTCAACATAAAAATAACACTCATTTTTAAAATAAACGTTTGAGTACATTAAGGTTTTCAGTTTTATTTTTCACATTATTATAAGATAATGTATACAAATTATTATCTTATAATGATTATCTTAATGTATATAATGATTTTTTTTTACATTATTATAAGATAATGTATAATATAATGTACTATATTGTGGTCCTCGCAACGTAGCAAACATATGCACGCGGCACGAGAGAAAAGAAAGCATCTCTGTTTTGAGTATAGCTGTATTAGAAGGTCTGTGTCCATCACCATAAGCAGAATAAAAGCAATAGGACTCTGTTCTCTTTTCCTGAGGTCATGACACCTCTCTCGTTTGTTTATATATATATATATATATATATATATATATACACTGAAGTACCACTGAATTAGGGATAGCAAAGCCTATGCAAATTGTGTAGCGTTGCGCATCATGTATGCGCAAGTGAGGGCGCTGTGGTAACTGCATATATAGCGCATACTGTGGTTGTTCTGAATTAGTTGTTGGAATTGCCAGTATGGGTAAACTGCCTGATTTAGACGCCTTCGATCGCGGACAAATCGTAGGTGCGCGACGCATGGGCCATTCAATTTTCAAAATCGTCAGACAGCTAGGATTTTCAAGGTCGACAGTGTCAAGAGTATACCAAGAATACATGGATGGTGGAAAAAAAAAAACTAGCGATCGGGCAAACTGCAAAGGACAATTAGCCTTGACAGTGCGTGGTGAGAGACGGCTCAGGCGTATTGTACGTAGCCAGCGAAGTCAAACATTAGCTCAAATTACCACCCAGTTTAATGACGGTGCCAGTCGCACAATCAGTAAACGGATTGTGCAACGCTCGGTTCACCGTATGGGTTTCGGGAACCGTCGACCTACGAGAGTACCATTGCTCTACACTCGACATCGGGCTGCACGTCTTGCCTGGGCAAGATAGCACAGAGACTGGAGTGTAGAGGACTGGAAACGAGTAGCATGGAGTGATGAGTCTCGATTCCGACTACTTAACCCCGACGGGAGGATGAGAATATGGCGTCAGGCTCATGAAGCCATGGATCCTGCATGCCTGGCTGGAACTGTACAAGGGCATGGTGGCTCAATCATGGTCTGGGGTGTTTTTTCGTAGCACAGTTTGGGATCTTTGGTGCGTGTACCAACCTCCCTCAGTGCAATTCGGTACGCAGAGTTGCTGGGTGATCACCTCCATCCGTTTATGCTGTTCTGTTATCCGCACGGTAATGGAGTTTTCCAGCAAGACAACTGTACCTCTCACAAGTCACGGTTGGCTACTGGCTGGTTGGATGAGCATTCCTTTGACTTCTCTGTAATGAATTGGCCACCTAGAAGCCCAGACTTAAATCCTATTGAGCATCTTTGGGATGTTTTGGAACAAGGCGTGAAAGGCCATCACACAGCACCAAAGAACCTTACTGAATTATGGACAGTTTTAGCCAATATTTGGCAAGCCATTCCCGTGAAACGTTTCCAGAAACTTGTTGAATCTATGCCTCGTCGTGTGACAGCCGTTATCAAGGCCAGAAGAGGCCCAACTCGTTACTAGGTAGGTATCCCTAATTCAGTGGCACTCCAGTGTATATATATATATATATATATATATATATATATATATATATATATATATATATATATATATATGAGGGGGTCACAACCATAGTGAAGCAAGTCCATCTAAACTAAATTGAAGAAATCAAGGTTTGAAGTTTTTTGTGTAACGTATGTGTAATGTTTCTGTTACGTTTTGTGTAACGAAGTTTTTTGTGAAAGCGTATTAATGACTTCATTTACTATGGCAGCGAATAGAACATGTTTTTAAGTTACTCCAACATGAACTATCTCCATTTTTAAAAAATACGGACTTGGTCCACTATGGTTGTGAACCCCTCATATATATATATATATATATATATATATATATATATTGATATACTGCCAAAAGTAATAGGACACCCCCGAATATGCAAATATAGGCAGACTCGCATGTGCAAATGAAGATTCGCAGAGTGTAGTAGGTAGTATATATAAACTTGATCGCCCAGCAAAACCTTAAATTTCACAGGAATATACAAGGGTCAGTCAATAAGTTAGTTGCAAACCTCCATAAAAATCTCGGTAATAGAGACATTTCGTTGAAACTGTGGCAATTGAGAGCATCAGGTGCTGTGGTAGGTGTAGTGCCTGCAAAGAACGGCAGTGTCCGTCTTTCCTGCAACGGATTAGGGCCTGTTAACATATAAGTCCGTTGCGTAGCGTTAAGGAAAAGATGACGTTGAGACGAAAATAAACCAATCATAGGCGTTAAAAATTTCATGCTAATCGTTTGGAGGCCTATGATTGGTTTATTTTCGTCTCAACGTCATCTTTTCCTTAACGCAACGCAACGGACTCCTATGTGAACAGGCCCTTAAGCTATAATCCGTTTCCTATGGGCAAAAGGTTGTGTCTGCACTGACATTTATTGGCCGTTGCACGAAGTGTACAGTGATAACGCAACATTGCGCCAAGCGATCGCCAAGGGGTATCTCTCATTCGAGAATGGACTTACAAACATCGAGGAAAAGTTTTTTCAACTTCAACGACAGATGAGAACGTTGCAAGCGTAAATGAACTCATTCTTCAAAACATACGTGCCATAGTAGACGATATCGTCTCGTCTATTGACTGACCAATACAAAGTGCAACGGTTTGAAAGTACTCTCGCATTTTTGGAACGTTATCAACAGGAAGGAAATGTTTTTAGGACTAAATCGAGACCGGTGACCAGACTTGATTCATTGGAAACGGATTAATGCACGCACTTCAAATTTGGATGCTACTGGTAGCTGCCGAAACATATTAACGACTGATTATCAAGAGAACTAAAACTGCCACGTCAAAGCTGCTACTACGCCTACCACAGCACCTGATGCTCTGTGTTGTCACAAAGTCTCAATGAAATGTCTCTATTACCGAGATTTTTACGGAGGTTTGCAACAAACTTATTGACTGACCCTTGTATTATGGCACGCAGCGGCGAACTTACGGATTTCTAAATTGGTAAGGTCACAGGATGTTACATATGCAAAATGTCTTTACGTGCATCTGCTGATCATCCGGAAATCAACTGTGGCAGATGTCATTCGAAGGTGGGAGGCTGACGGAATGACTTCAGTGAAACGTCGATCTAGGAGGCGACACAGTTTGGACGATTGGAACTAGTGAGGACTCGAAAGAAGAATCGTTTTTCTACACTATCAGCGTCAGCTTCAGAGGTGCCCCAACCATAGGAACTTATATTACCATCCGTAAAAGAATAAAAAATAAATTTCTAACCGAATAGACGTGCCTGAGTATGCCATTTGCCTGAGGAGAGTTTTCTTTCCGATCGCATTGTCCAAGCTTTCGATTTCGGAGGAGGATCTTTGAAGGCATGGGCCTGTTTCTGCCTCGAAGAGTCTTTAGATTGTTTTGCTTTCATCCATGAGCTCTAAGAGGTTAATAGACCTCTTAGATAACTGTGCACTTCCTACAAAATGGCTGTACTTCGGAACAGATTCTCTTTCAGAATGACCTGTTCCCACGCCATTCTTCGCGCTCTGTCGAGGCTTGGTTTAAAGATCAAAACATACATTAATTAGAAGAGCCGACTCAATCCTATCGAACACTTATGAGACGTGCTAGAATGCCGAATTTGTCCTCTACAGAGAATGCCTTCCACTAACATCTCTCTGCAGAGGCTTCAATCGAGACACAAACCAGAAATTCGTCAATAGAATTCTCATGTGAGTCATTTCAGCCAAAGGTGTAACAATGTATTAATTTTTTAACACTTTTCCGCATTCCACCTAAAAGTCCGATTACTTTTGGCAATGTAGTGTATATATAACGTACAGAAATACTAGGGCGTTCAAGGATCAAAGTATCTCCCATATGATATTCTTTTTCCAAATACGTATAACTATTAAGTTTTGAATTTGAAATAATTATTTAGTTATTTAAAAAAATGCCAGTCCGTAAGGGGCGTTTACTAATAACATTTAATTTACTAATAACAATTATCTCGGCACTACACTTTTCTTCTTCTGTCAAGTAAAAAACTTCCTTCTATTCAGATACCAAGCATATTTGTGATGACAAAATAGGTTGCGACATTCTTCTCCATTAACCCCTAAGATGCTTTTTATTACTGTCAAAGGTAAATTACCTGCATTGTTACCAGTTACTGTAAGAAACGTCATAATTTCAATTAAGGACATTTTGTATGTAAGGACATTTGAATTAAACAATCTTTGAACTTTGTAAAATGTTGAAAAAAGTATAATACGTATTATTAAATAATCACTTTGTTTCAAGTATTCAGGGAAAATAAGTTTTGGTATTTTCCTTTTACACAGATAAAAAACTAGTTGAAAGACTGAGAAATTATTTGAGTTGTGATCCTTTAAAATTCAAGGAAGTTTGTTTCGTCAATATATTTCTTTTTCGGCTGTCCATGTTTAAAGTAAAACTGCCCTTTATTTTATTTAAAGCAACATTTTTAAATAAATACTAAAAACAAATTTACTTTTTATATATTTTGGAGATTCTTTTATGCCCTGATTATACTTTAAAAATATAAATACACATCTTTTACTTTTATTTGCAATATTTTAGATAAAAAGGTTGATTTTACCCTATCACGTTACTAAGAAAATTTTAAAAGTACAATATTATGGATGTCATTGTACTTTATCTTCGTTACTTTTCTTTCGTATGTTAATAGTTCAAAGAAGAAAGAAAAGAGAAAATCATACAGTGACATTAGAAATATCTGACCACCATCAAATTTTACTTATTTAGGGAAAATTGTCGATAATCAATGACAAATTGCAATTCATTATAATAAAGAAAATATTAACTTTGAGCTAAACGTCATGTTCACGTGCTAGCATTTCCATTTTTTTGTTATAAATAAATAGATATCTTACTCGTTTTAAAGTGCCTTGAATATCCTTAATGGTAGATCTTCAAACACTGTTCGCATCTGAAAGCGTGATAATTACCTTGTGAACAACAAATTCAACTCCACGATGTTCTTTGTAGTCACAGGAATTAAAAAGAAAGGAATGAATGAACTATATCTGTCCAGATCATCACAGCAATCGCACTAATAACCTTATGAATTCCGTATTCTAAAGAAAACCGGGTGAAGTGTGACGCGTGAGCAAATATTGTCATTTGGTGTATTTGGGAACTATTTCATACAGATGAGAGATGGTTGACCATCAGACACCTGCTGCGGTGATCCGCCCTTGAAAGAAAACCCGAGTGAAAAGTGATCTATGCGCCAAATGTGGTAGACGGAGTGTATTCATCTTCACCACAGCGATACGCAGGTGATTCGTATCAGAAGATATAGAAACCGAGTTAAATGTGAATGGCGGTCTCACCTATGCCACAAACTCGATTTTACAGCTCCCCCATGAAGCTTTTCGTTGTTGCACTTCTTTCAAGCCTTAAGAATCTAGACAACAGCACTAGTAAGTACATATGAAAAATTTGCTCTCTGAGTCGCATTATGTCTGTCCATATCCTTTTATTATGCTTTTATCTTAATGACAGTACATGAGATATGCAATAGTTGTTTAACCCCGTTCATTAAGTTTTAAATGCAATTTAAATTATACTAACTATGCTGTGCTTTTGCACTATTTAAATATAACCTTTCAAATGTATTCAGATTGGGACTAAACATGCAAAAATGCATTTATAAAATGATAGGAAATTAAAGGTATCAATCTCGTGATTTGTTATCTTACCGTTTTTGTAAAATAACAATTCGGAGGATTCTTTCCTACTGTTTTGACATTTCTGTTAACAGTACCTTACTTAATTAAAAAAAAACTGAATTTCATGTCAGTTTCTTCTAATCAACAAAATAATATTTCTAATAAATCTATATCAAGTATTGACTAAACAAATTTCTATTAGTTAATCAAAATATTTAGTAATCTGATATTTTATATAACATATAGATTGTAAGAGGAAAGAGAGAACTATTCTGCAATTTCTAGAAGAATGGAAAAGTAAAGAAAATGTTGATAAATTAGGGACAGGCAGGCCATATAGAAAAGTACGAGAATGTGTAATAATTTTTGTTCCGTTTACAAAGTAATTTTCGCTTCAAATAAATCGGTAGCACACATTTCTCTGCGTACTAAATCCCTTCAGTTTTGAATAATAATACGAAAACACCAATAAGGGAACTTAGTGGTCTGTTTGTATGATAGAGTTTTATAAAACTAAGAAAACTGTTCTGTTATTAAGTGGACTCGAGTGATTTAATGAAATATTTGTTCCTAACAATTGATTTATAATTGGAGTCTCAGGTCTGGGTACTGGGTTATATATTACGAATTAAAAATCAGTGCACAGAGCACAAGTTGAGAGAGTCAGAGTACAGTGAACATAGAATACAAGTTTTTCTTAGCTCCCGGATCATAGCATTTCGGATTATAAAGATTGATGCTAAGAAATCTATCTATCTATTTGTTCAAGCATCTATAAAATGGTAGTAATATGGACATTTATAATTATAAGATGCAACTTATTTCACAATTTCAAAAGTTTCCCTGATATGATGCTTCTTTTAATCCAAAAAAGTGTGTGTGTGTGTGTGTGCCTAAGAGTAAGAATTTTTTAAAATACTGAAACAGTGGTTGCAAGTTTTAAAATCTCCTTTTTGAAATTGCTTCAGCGTATAAAACCAAAAGACACATGCATTAAGTTATATTAAACAGGTCATGTGATGATGGCTACGAAATGACACATATAGTGTTAAATCAATGTTACTGTCGTATTTCACTGAAAAAGCAAAACTCTTGTAAATAATTGCAAGCTTCCCTTTAAGAACAGCGGCTAAATTACGCAGAGGAAAAGAAAGAATTAACTTGCTAAAATCCTGATTTTGTTTGTTTGCTGTCTAATGCAGAGACACTTTGTCATCCGACATTCGCCTTTTGTCATTCACTACTATTTACCGGCTACTTTATTATGGGAGCACCATTTAGGTGAGCCAGTATTGCTCCCTATGAAGGGGATGACACGGAAATGGCCAAGCCTTATTCGGGGTTCGAACCCAAGCCCACTGCGTGGCAGCGCATAACGCTAACCACTATACCATGTGGACGGCATAATTTTGATTTTGTTGCTTCAATACGTAATGATGTTTGTTATAAGGACTGTTTTTTTCTCAAAAGATATTAGAAAGAGCTAGTCATAATTTTTGCAATAAATTTTTAGTGGTTAAGACCCATTATTAAAAAATTAAGGAAATAACATAAAAGTTCTGAAAAAATAGATAAAAGTTTATAAGGGACTCTAACAACTTTTGCCCGTAGGAGGAGTTCCAAAAAGATTGAAAAACTAAAAGTTTTATATTATTAAGTGAAAAATGCAATGTTTAGAAAATTTTGTTCATAGCCACTCGAGATTATTAAGGGGATGGTGGACTTTCAAATTACCAAAAATCGAGCAAAAATTGAAATTTTTTTTGGGGGTGTATTAATATTTTAAAAACATGTAAATATTGGAATGAAATGCATTTAAAATGTGTTGTGAAAAGAAAAATGAAAAATTGGTGGCTTTAGAGTAGCAAGTATTAAAGGTAGATTAAAAAATTATCTTTTAAATGACTTTTTCTCAAAATGAGAAATTTCCAGATTTGCAAGTCTTTAAAATGCTCCTCGCGTCATAATTTTTGACGAAATTTTATGAAATTTATAATAAAGATTCCTGTAATACATCAAAATAAAGTTATGTATCCATTTTAGGATTCGAGGTCATTTAGGTTATAAAAGTTTAACTTTAGTGTAGAAAAGTACAAAAATTTCGCGAAAATTCAGAGTACAAGCATAAAAATATTTTCTAAAAATTAACTATTCAACGAAAGTACAAAAAAATACATAACTTTGTTTAGAAAGTATTTATAAGCAATATAAATGCAAAATTAAGGGGAAAAGTTTAAAATTGAGTCGCAAGGAGCATTTTAAAGAAGGGTAATTTAATTTAAATTTTTTAATTATAAAATATTTTTTTAAAATATTTATAAAATTTTATAAGGTGTTTAATATTGTTATACTTTAATGAATATATATACAAAATTTCATATCTCTGTGGTAAAAATTTCAAAAATCGTTTTGAAAGGTCCACCATCCCCTTAAATAAAAAGCCTAATAAACATAATTTAGATAAGGAATTATGAACTTGAGTTTTTATGTCAATGAAAAACAAGAATTGACTTAATGACACCGTTGAATTACTTTTCTATCGAGAAAAAGTACAATAGATCATTTTTTAATCTTTTCAATTGCATAAAAAACAAATTTCAAGATTAATTCTTATAACAGCACATCTTAGAGGTGGTCTCAATTCTTTAAATTATTTTATTCAAATATTTGCATTAGTTTTCTTTCTGCAATGAATGCATTTCAAAACTAGTGCCCATTTAAAAGCGTACGAAATAACGAGTTTAATCCTATTCAAAGCATAAGATAAAAAACAATTTCTGCATAATAAAAGATTTATAAAAAATAAAGTTTGTGTAGAAAAGATTGAATTATTTAGGGTGATTCACTCGAAAGAGGTCCTGAATATTCTGTAATAACTCTCACTAGGATGAAGCAATCTGAACCAGAAAATAAGCAACATACGTTGACGTATGTGTAATCGATTGCATTACTTGCGATACTGGACGTGATCTTCGTTTTCTGCCAGACACATTTCGACGCGGCGCTCTATATTCCTAAACGTTTTGGCGAGTATATCGGGGGGGGGGGGATAGCAGCACTTTCTTGTTGAATCATTTCCTTCAAATCTTTCACAGTGCGAGGCTTGTTTCGATAGACTTTTTCCAAACGAAGAAGTTGGATGGCGTCAGATCCGGCAGCTGTAGTGGCCAAAGTCCCTTTGAAATTACCCTGTTTCTGATGGAGGACTCAGTTTACACCAGCTCCTCGCCGATGTGGGACATGTTGCTCCATCTTACTGGAAGTAACCTCTGTTTAACTCGCGATTTCCAGTTGATTCGCCAATTGTTAAAAAATGTCCAGGTACACACCGGTGTCAAAGAAAATGGGGCCTATGATGCGCAACCGAGACATCCTGCACTACACACCAACTTTTTACCTTAGAGTGGTGTTTGGCGAGTGGCAAAGGGATTTTCAATGGCCCATATACGGGTGTTTTGCGAGCTAGTTTAATTTGACAAATGGAACTACGCCTCATCCGAGAACCATGGGATGTGATCGGCCATCTACTAAGGATCGCATTATACGTTGTTTCATTCTGATTGGTAAGTCCTAGTTATTACAGAATGTTCGTGGCCTCTCTCGAGGGAATCACCTTATATAACAAAAATAACTTTCTCTAAAAAGAACGGGAATTCTCTAAAATTTCCCATTTAACAAGTTATTTATCAATCAGTAGATATAAGGTCAAAAGTTGATACAGAGAGAAAAATAATACTCAGAAAGATAGGTAAACGTTTCCATTTTCAGAATATTTGTAATGAAGAGAATAAATAAATCATTATCCAGATTTTTTTTTTTTTTTTTTTTTTTTGTAGTATAAGAAATTCGTTTTGTATTGAATCTTCGTCCTTTCAGTATTACGGATAAGAAGCATTCTTTTTAAAACGCCGAGTGTTTTTAACATTCTACGAAATACGTTTCCTGAAGGAATAGTCACTATCACATTAGATTACGTAGTGATGAAAGGTAGAGTCTCATAAAGTTTTCTGCTCGTACTACAGAAAAAGATGGTGTGTCTCTCAAAGTGTACGACTGAAAACTAGCGTTCGTAAATTAGGATTATCATCTTATCATAGCCTTGTGTAAGCAAATGCTTTCAAATCTTGTATCCAACACAGAACTCGAAATGCATAATGAAAATTGCAATATTATTTCTTTGCTTGTACGCAATTAATTCACTATACCACCGGAACACGTTCACGGAATTCTCCCTCTTCTCAATATTTTGAAAATCATTTGTTTTATTTATTCATATTTAAGGTTGATAAAATTCATATTTATTACATTTCATTGCACGTTTTAATTAATTATTCTCTGCTGTTTTCAAATATTAAGGAGTATGTTACACTTAAAATCCAGTGTTTTCATATTATATTATTCTCTTCTCTTCTCTCATGGGGAAAATTAAATATTTATAAGTCTCTAAAAAAAAGCCAATTATATTTATTTTAACTACACCCAGAGTATCATGAACTGTGAAACTTTTTCAACCACAGCTTTGTAAATTCAGTAAACATACCAGTTCACTTAGAACAAGTAAACCAGGTTTACGTGACCGAACCATAAAAGCTGCCAGTGATATGGAAGTATTTGGAAGGCTAGCTCTAATTTTCGAAATTTAATTTAGAGGCGCAGAATTAGAGCAGTATAATTAATAGTAGGGAATATTTTCCTTACGACATTTACAGTTACATAGTGTATTTTTCAGTATCACATAGCACTTTTCCCTTTCATTCAAATGATTTTCAATTCAATATGTTATTTTATTTCGGGTTAAGTTGACCTTTAACTGATATGCATATTTATCATTTAACTGAAAAGCCTACAGCCCCTCTATGATGTGTGGGGATTTCTATCACTCTCCTTGTTGGTATCAGTACTTATTAATTCCTTTATTTAGCTCTGAGTTCTACACTTAAGTGTTATTTAAAGGTGAAGATATTGGTGCGAATATATTGTTTAGGATCATTTCAGTAATTTTATTCCTAAATGACAGTATGTCATAAAAGGTTTAAAATAGTAAACCTTAAAAAGTATTTTTAGATAAATATTTTGATACTCTTTGAATGAATAAAAGAAAAAAATTCATAATGGTCATTAGATAAGTATTTTTTTTACAGCTGATCCTCAGATAAAACGCTTTGTAACAATAAGAATTTGTACTTATAGAATTTTTCAGGAAAGTGAATAACATTGTTTAAATTTAAGGCCAACAGAGGAAATCTTTGTTTATTTTGAAAATTGTAATACTCTACCCAATCTCATTTATAATGCATGTTTCTGTCATTGCTTTATGCCTTCTATATAACATATTTACTATTATCATATAAAGCATTTATAAATATGACAAATGCTTCCATTTAAGAAGAATAACAGGCCTTTTAACTTGAATTTTATATGCGCAAGGCTTTAGCATTTCTCCCGGGAATATTATACAGGATTGTATTAGATTAAACATTTTTAGATAAAAGTTTGCCCCTATAGTCTTTTTGTTCCAGTGTATGTTGAAGGTCGGTTGAAAGTATTTTATTTAGAAAGACAGTGAAAACATGATACAGGAAAAGGATTAAACTAACACAAACAAGTGATAAGGAAATAGGTAATGCGTAACTTACTCTTTACTTTTATGTTCAGGAGGATATAACTGGAAGATTGCATGGCTTTATTATTCATTCATAAATAATAAAAAGTGTCGTAATAAAATTCGGAATATTAAATCTTTGATCATATTCCCTCAAAAGATGAACTATTGGTAGTTAAGATAAGAGGGTATGATATTTTCAAGGAATTAGATTAAAACTCTGCTACCTGAGATCCCCGGTGCCTTGCAAAATTTGAAATTAATACTCATACAACTTTTTTCACAAGTGGTTAATACAACTTTATAGAGG
The DNA here is from genome assembly GCA_907164885.2 of Dolomedes plantarius. Classification (NCBI taxonomy): domain Eukaryota; kingdom Metazoa; phylum Arthropoda; class Arachnida; order Araneae; family Dolomedidae; genus Dolomedes; species Dolomedes plantarius. Next base: position 158,376,690 of record OU015494.1, on the reverse strand, counting down.
CTATTAAATAAAATTTTTACGGTCCAAACAGTTGACTCAGCTAAGCGCGTCAGTTTTCAGTAATTTTTGATATGGATTTGAAAACTGCCAACCTTGTATAAAGAGATTAAAAAAAGGTACATTTCATGATAAAAAAACAAACATGATTTATTGAACAAAAAGTCAAAGTTTGAAAGATTAATTTAGCTGGATCCCAAAACCGTTTATTAACAATGTATGCTTTATTTTTTGGAAGTGAAATTTGTAAAACACATTTACTTTCCGACAGTGTTCTCTTTGTTACTCACTGCATTTGAAACATTATATTTGGAATCAAAACCCAGCCGCTTGTCCGAGTGAGTAATTCGAAGAATAAATGAGATTTGTGGTCGCATAAAAATGAATCAAGCCAATGAAAGAAGAGGCATTGACGATAGCTCTAACTTTATTTACTTGCATTATTTAAAAAAGTCAACTAAGAAAGGAAATCTCAAAAGTTTCTTTCACTTTCTAAATGCTGTAAATGTTCAGAATCGGGATTATCAAATATTCTTACACACATGTAAAATATTGCATTTTACAAATAGTAAGATAACGTTACTTTTTTTCGCCTCTTTATATAGTTTTAATACCCATCAGTTAGTAGTGCCATGCCCATGTCTGGCCATGTTAAATACGTAGATCAGAAAGTTCGTTTAAGAAGTCAGAGAGGGTGGGAGAAGGTACGTTCCCCTGATGTCTCCGCTGGGGGTGCTCGGTCAAAATTGAGGAGGCAGCTAGCTAAGACGGACTCTGAGCCTTGTGGTGCTACTATATACAAGCAGGAGCCGCACACTTCAGTCCGAAGCCTATATGGACTTGGTCTGGAGCTTCCAGCTAGGGGGCACTAGAAACAACAACTGTAGTGCCATGTAGTTTTAACACTGTTATATTTAGCGTTGTTACAACACGTACTCTGAATATGATTTTCACGCATATGAAGAACACTGAATCTCTGTATTACCTTAGTTCAAATTTTTGTTGAATGTATATCTGTATACACGTAAAAATCTATTCTAAAGAAATTTCAGTGTCTTTGTATTTCATGAAGTATATTGACTTAAACTGAATTTTTCTACTATTTAAATGACATGCATTTATTTGGATTCCTTGTTGTCATGTAAAACAAATATTTTCCTTTCATTATGTTTCGCCTGGTTGAGATTTTATTCTTTTGATAAACTGACAATGACACACCTATACAGTTAACAACAAATCTGTCAATAGTCTATTATCCCCAAAATATTTTCCGTCCAGTGGCAGGGAACTGAGCGATGCTCTTTTCCCGAGAGAAGCCAGAAGTGTATGACCAATCACAGCATGCATTGCATACGTTGCCCCGGGTGCACTACAGGGGGTGGGTCCACGCTACACCCGTACCGGTCCCGTAATTCAGAACCGAGCGTAGGGACGATACCGGAACACTTGACCCCGCACCTCCAGAGGTAATGTTTGGGAACTTGGAGGACATTGCAGCTAGGACAGATTTTTTTCCGTGCACCAGCTGCCATTAGTGTACACGTCGGCGGTTTTGCCAGCGTCGGGTATCGAACCAGCAACTTTCAGATCACTATCTCGACGCCTTTGCTGACCGGGCCACCGCATTCCTCCCTCAAAATACTTGAAGTAATAAAAAGGCTAATAAATACTAATTAATATAGAAGTTTTAGCAGAGTAAGTTTCACTACGGTGATTAAAACTGCAGGTAACTCTACCTATTTAAATTCCAAAGGGCCGGTGATGGATATATATCAGAAATAGCTTTTCCTATTTATTTCAGACTCAGTTTTTTTCAGCCCCCAGAAAGTGCAGTGAACAGGATTACCGGAAGGGAATAGGAAATACAAGTTCCCGGAGCATTATCCTTGTTTGAGTGAACATTACTTAAGACATTTCCAAATAAAACTGTTGTTAAGGCCCCAACTCTCGCTGGCTAAATTCATGTACGCCGCAACCTATGTGTGGTGTGGCTGTTAGCGTTCCCCCACGCCGAACTGGAAAAAAATATGCGTGTGCGTGGAAAAAATGGCGACCAGAGCGTTCGCTCAGCTCAGTGCTGTATTTAAAATAAATATTTCTTGTGTGTGAAATTCGTGTACAGTCCACTTCTTATAAAATGTGTTCTGTGAGTTAATTATAATAAATAACTGTATAATGTGCAAACTGTAAATGGGCATTGTGATTCTCATATTCTTCAGATTTGGAATGAAAACTAGTCTTTTTTAACCAAAACACTATTTTGCCTCTTTTTTAGACAGTATTTCACTAAGGGAATTTTGAACTGGAATTGTCGTGATTCCTTACAGCTCATCTAGACAGACCTTCCTGACGCATAATTTCCGTATTCATCTGAGCAGTTTCATCAAAATTTATTCATCAAAATTCCCCGTATTCATCTGAGCATATTTTCTTCAAAATTTATCAAATTTTTAGTGAAAAGTGGTGCAAGGGGAAAATAGCAGGGTTTAATAAACGCTCTCTCTAATTTATTTTTTTGCGTTAAAAAAAATTAAAAGCCACTTTGAAATGAATAGAAATATTTAAAAAATTCTCTGGGGATTGAAAAATAGAAAAAAATACATATTTGCAAGTGTGCATCACTGTTCTTTCATTACTCAAAAAAAAAAATGTCTATTAACTAAAAGAATAAAATCTCAGTCAAGCGGAAAATAATGATAAAAAAAATAGATGTTTGTTTTACATGACAACAGAGAATCAAGAAAAATAGATTTAATTTAAATAGATGAAAAACAAAATTAATTTAAGCCTGTCAGTATCAGTTCTCAAGGGATTCATATGGAGTTCCTTTCTCAAAATCTTCAATTGTCATTTTAAACCTGTTTTTCCATATGCAAATGGGCAAAAGCTAACGGTAAATAAAGTAGTGAAAAAAATTTCGAATTATTTTTTTCTTGTAAATGGCTCCGTGTCAGCTTAAGCTAATTTTCGATTGTTTATGTGGTGTTTTATTTGCTATAAATATTTCAACAACCTATCTCAACAACAAGCTTATAGTAGTAAAAAACAGTATTTCAAATAAAGAGATGACACTGAACGAGATCTTTTGAAATATTTGCGTCTATTTTTAAGTCTGAATTTTCCTGTTAGTAGAGTTTTCTGATTTACTTACTATTTTTTCTCGGCAGCTCAGAATGAGAATGTTTTAAACCTTCTGTATTTTTAACTAACCCTCCATCACCTAAAATAAACATTTGGTTTCTTTAGAGAAAAATATAAATAATTTACAAAACATTTTGTACGTATCAACTAATTTTATAATTAGTTAGATATATGGCAGATTCAAATCAATGAGTCAAACTCTAGATCACATGCATTGTGTCGAACAACAAACGAACAAACAAGAAATTCTAAAGATATGAATTTAATGGGCAGTTTGCGTAATGTTAGTTTGGATTGTAAGAGAAAAATGGACGTCATTCCATTAAAAAGTAACCATCAATTTTGAATAGCATTCTGCTTGTTTGGCAGTATTATTTTTGTCTTGTAAATAATTCTGAATAAAATGCGTATTCATCAAAATTAAAAGGAAATTGATCCCTTTCTTTTCAGGCTCCTCAATATAAGAAATAATTTTTTTACACTATGTTTACGATACTGGATGTCTTTGAACCCATGTCTACCTACTTGTTAGAAAATTGAAAATAAACACGCCAAATATGAAATATTCTTCCTTTCATGTATCTGTCTTTTTTGATCACGCACATCTCCAATTTAGTATAGGTTTTCTATCATTTATAATAAGAAATTCCTTTATGCAAAAAAATCTCATATCCTCTGTCAAAAACATTTTAAAAACTTCTCTAGCATCTTTTTTCTCTAGAAAAATTGCTTTTATTCTTAGAATACATCTTTTTTCTTGTATACATATCTAAATCAACATAAATCTTATGATCTCGATTTCTAGAAGAAAAGTAGTTTGTCTATCAAAAAATGTGTTTTTGAGAGAAGAATATCTATTGCGTTATATACTCATCTACAGTAAACTAAAATAAGAATCAAATTATTTGTTATCAGAATTAGCCCATTGCCTGCGCTTTTGATAATGTAATATATATTCTAAAAATGGAACTAAGAACTTTTAGGTAAGCTTCCAGCTTAAGGACTCATAACTGATAAAATTTTTAAGATGCAAAATTGAGTTATGATTGAGATATAGTTTAAAATACTAAATTTTACATTGAGAGCAATGCATTCAGGTAAACTAGCTCAGCAGAATTACCATTTTCAGACACTTTTTTCTATATTTCTAAATTTTAACAACTTTTGCAATTAAAACCAACTGACGTACGACATAATCATTTTATGCGTGATTTTAAAATATACGAGGACAATTGGAATATTGAATGTGTATATTAACTGAGGATAAACAGCACAGCTAAGAAATCAAGCAATAATTGTACAAAATAATTAACATAGGATAATTAAAAAAATATTCTAATGCAAGGTTTCTAGTACATAACTATTTTGGTTGGTAATCAGTGTCTAAAATGTACTTTACATATTATGGATATTGAAAATGCATATGGGTATGAAGATGGTAAATACCTTTAAATTTACTGACATTTGTTTTCATAGATGCGCATTATGGGTAAGAAATTCAGTATTTTCTTATATATGTACAGTTTTTATTCACTAAACATTTTCATATAATTTAAGTTTTCTTTTCCTAGTAACTTTTAAACTGTTATTAGTTTTTATAAACTATAAAGGAAAAAAAATCACGCTAGAATTGTCTCTGGGAATGTTTTTTCGCCTTTTAGACCCATGTTCCGTATAGAATCTTCGACTTCTAACTAACTTATAATGTAATATAATATATTATATATATATATATATATATATATATATATATATATATATATATATATATATATATATATATATATATATATATATATATATATATATATATATATATATAGTTCTAAATTACAATAAGGTACTTTGTTACTCTTTAAGTTTAATTTCAAAATTTGGGTAGTAAATTATTTTTTCACAGACTACAATATCTGAAGTCTTAATGACAACTGGAATAATTCTGAACAAAAGGCAATGCTTTCATTCTATCATGATACCACAAATGAAAAATGCTTTTTGAGCTGAAAATCATTTTTGAGCTCCCTGAAATAATATTAACATGCAATCCGCAATATGAGAAAAATCCAGGCAAAAGAATAATAAGGGGCAACTATTCTTTATATTATTTATTTAAAAATTATCGTTTTATAAACGTTTGAGGAATTTTACCTGTAAATTCTTTCAGTTAAATCAGTTTTTCCTTCTTTTAGGTTCCCAAATAGTTCAGTGAACTTGATCAGCTATAAATAAATGCTCATCGAATTCCTTGTGCCCCGTCCTTAATGAATTCCTCGAGATATCGGCGAGCCTTTTCCTTAGAGACAAGGGAAAATAATTTCACTCTCTGGCATTCCATGCTTACTTCCGACGTGTTTAATATATATATATATATATATATATATATATATATATATATATATATATATATATATATATATATATGTATGTATTTATATATATACGTATGTATTTTTATATATATATATATATATATATATATATATATATATATATATATATGTATATATATATATATATATATATATATATATATATATATATATATATATATATATATATATATGTATGTATGTATATATATATAGCTTCCAGTTGCACCGACATTCTTAAAAAAGACAGGGCACTCTGAATTGATGGAATAACGATTATTTGAAACTTTTCAGATTTGAGCGCATTCTAAAGCTATTTTCAGTCTCACACATAAACGCACATAAGTTCCAGATAAAAATGACGTAGGAATCACTCAATATTGGTTGTAATCAAACTATTTTGGATTCTCTTTAAAATATCTCCTGCATTAATGTTGATTAAAATTCGGACATATTTAAAATATAAAGAAATATTTAAATACGGATTTTACGACACACTTATAAAATGCTTTTATAAACCATTCTAGATATAACAAAGCAATGTATTTGAGATAGACAACAATTTAGTCGAATTCAGTAAAAATATTATCGCATTCTGACAAGATTATCGGTTTCTTAATATGTACCTATTTTAGGATGTAAGTACATTTCTAAGTGTGTGTGTGCACATGTTAATATTCTCTGATTTAATATAATATCGAGTGTTATTTAATTTCGATTTGACGATCTTTCCCAGCCCGTCGGATGACAGGAAAGTTTGAAAAGACTTTAGACGTGAAGCTGCACATCAAATATTTTCAAATTCACTACGAGAGGAATGTATATTGAACTGGTCTTGTTACGATACGAAATCTTCTAAATTTTAATCAACAGAATGGTTAATTTATGAAAAACAAAGTTTCCTCCTAAATTGAGAGTAACTTACAATTTATTTTTTCACTGCTTTTAATAAAATTTTTTTGAAATCATATATTATTTTTAAATATTACTTTCTGAGTTCCATCTGAAATAAAAGAACATTTTGGTTTTCGAAAGTAATGGTCCCTTTCTGGGCTTTGTGTGTGACACCAACTTTGTATCACCGACACTTACCAGTAAAAAAATGGGAATTCATAATTTGTATAATTTGACTTATAGGAGGTTTTAATTTTAACAATTCTTCCTGAAATTTCTTTAGTTTCCTAGCAATCATTAACACATGTAAGCTTCTAATATACGATAACGATTTCTACAAAATAAAAAGGCTCATTTCTGTAAATCTATATCAATAATATCTCAAGTATAATTTTTTTTATACAAATATGAAGTTTATTTAGAATAATTTTATGGCACTCTATCTGATATCCCCTAAAATTTATTTCCAATGGCAAAGGAAAATGACAAACTCTTACAAGTTAACAAGATTAACAAGGAACATGAAATATAAAAAAAAAGGAACAGTAAGAGAAAAAAGTCAATGTCCCATCAGCAGATGTCGTGCGCTCCAATATCGCTTTACCTCGGAGTCTCCACGCAGAGCCGAGCATCCCAACAAATGGTTCCTGTCCATGATTTCAATCTTTCCCACAAAATGGGCAATTTGGACTCGCAAAAATGCCAATTCGGTGAAGGTGGTTCGCCAGACAGTCATGGCCTACTGTAAGTCTGAATTCCGCAACAGCCTTTTCACGGGGCTTATCTGAAATGTTTTGACCCAAGCTATTGCCCCAACTTCTTGAAGAAATGCGAGAAGTGAGCAATGCTTTCCAGTTTTGTCTCATTAGATTTTTGATATAAAATTTTATGGAATGGAAAGAGTTAAAAGTATTTGGCTGTTGTAATATTTGAGTACCCTTCTTAGCCAATATATCTGCCTGTTCGTTGCCATAAATATCACAGTGTCCTGGAATCCATTGGAGTGTTATTTGTTGTCCCTCTGCCTTCAACTTATCCAGAAGAACCCGACAATCTAGGATATTTTTAGAGATGGGTATTTCCCTAGCTCCGATAGCCTGAATGGCAGCCTTGGAGTCAGATAGGATAACCACCTTATTATAATTACCTTATTCCCCTAAAATAAACTATTGAATTATGGATATGTACATTTGATAACGACTGGTGGATTCCAATTTTTAGCTTTCCCTCAAGGCGAATTTGTCCAGCCAGGATTTCAAAATGCTCTAAGTTTTCAAATGAGATCATCTTAAAAATTACCTTTCTTCTGGTAGATATGATCCAGTTTTGATTTCTTCTTCTGAGTAACCAAGGGGATGCGAAGGGATTTCAAAAAATGAAATATTCATTCAGTTACTCTACCAGTTAATTGTGTAGGTAAATATCTCATTTTCGCTTACTTTTTTGCATTTTAGTTGTTTTGTGGATTTTTTATTTTCTACAGCATATTTCGGATTTCAATTTAAACGCTGGATACGTTTGCTTCAAATAAGTAGATTAAGTGAATAAAACTATAAACTAAAATTTTAGATAAACTCAGAAAATATCTCTTCCCCCCCCCCTGGCCGTCTACAGCCGTACCACTCCCCTGTTGGCGTAACGCTCCCCTTTCGACTTACTGTTTTTTTGTGCACATGAAAGAAATAATGAAAGATGAGCTAGAAAACTGACCTTTATTTAAAAACATAAGAGTAAAAAGTGACACAGAAACGTCACAGATTTGACCTAATACGTACACACGTGTATGATAAAACCATTCATATTCTTGTTTTGTGTCACTTATGATTTTGCTGCACTTTTGAATGTCTGTGTATTCGCAATGTGGATAATTAATGAAACACAGCAGATAATAACCGTACAGTATGTAGAAAGTGATTAGAAAGCGTTTTCATGGTTTTCTTGTTTTCTTTAGTGAATTGTTCTCAGATACATTCTTATTGGCACTTCACAGGTAGAGAGTAAAGCTCTAAATTTTCTATATAAGGTTTTAAAAATCTTAGGCGAATCTTAAAGGAAAACTTTAGGTAGTTAAAAACATGAGGGCAAAATATTTTAAAATTCAGTGACGTTAATAAATAGTATAATGTTTAACAACTAAATTTACCCGAAATTTGTGAACGCAATGTTTTATTTGATTCAGGGAATCCGATATGAATAAAACAGAACCGAAAACTATAGTATCGTTTTAGATTCTTGAGCAGATCATGTTCGAAAAAGGAAACTTTTTAAACTGCCAATTTTCAGTGGATTTTGGAAAATTAGAATTCAGTTGGTGAATCAGAAAATCAGTTGGTGATGAAAGAGCAGTAAAATTTTGTACTTGCATTGTGTAAAAATATAAAAAAAAAATTATAAAAATCTTCTATAATAATTTATAAAAATAATTTATAAAAGTCTTTAAAAATTTATAAAATCTTTAAAATTTACGCTTTTTTGAAAAGTGAAACACTACAAGTTTTTGAAACTAAAATTTCTGAATAAAACAAAATTTTTGGAATAATATGAAGAAGAAAACAATTTCATGTAAGTATTATTTCCATAAGGAAGCGGAACTCTAAAAAAAGTTAACACAATATTTTCTTCAATTACAATAATAACACTAATTACGAAAAAAAAGATAAAATGCAATCTGAACAAATTTTATGAGCATAATTTTTTTAAAATTTGATTATTTTATTGTAAAATTGGCTTAAATGAGAGGTAAAAATTCCATTAAAAAGGTCAGGAGCAAAAAAGGCATGATTTTGTGTGAATTTCCGTATCAAACTCAGTGTGTGTGACGTTATATATAATTTAAGCTTTTATACAATAGAATAATATTATATAATGTTCTTTCATTTGCATGCTTTTTGCGTAGCTCACCTGTTGCATACATTCTGAATTCTTTATTCAATATTATAATGATTTTTGCTGTTGTTTTTGATATGCAGCATTTCAAATTATACATTAAAAAAAGTCCATCGTATAATAGCAGAGAGGGGACTAGTTAGAGCGAGACATTCAATGATGCTTGTATAAAGAAGTATCCCTCTGTGAATTCCAGTTTAAACCTTCCAATATATATGTATATTCATTACTGAACAGCAGAACTTACTATCATGCTACGCTGGAATGTACATATTCCAATACAAAAACAATTAATTTCATGAAAAATGCGTCTCAAATATTCATAGCAGCTTATTCAAAATAACATTCAAAGTCAAAAGAATAGGTGGTAAAAATAATTTTATGGGTTGCTTATACATCACGCTAAGTTGGCAATTAAAGGCATGAAATTATTTTTTAAACATAAAAAGTATGTTATTTTAAGTAAAGTATTCACCTCTATGCTTCAATGATTCCATATGGAAGACTAAAATATTTGTTTCATTTAACATAAGATATGATTTGTTTGTGTATATAATGTTGAAACAGGAATCCATTCAATAAGGGATGCCTTGGAATAAGTAAAGTTTAGTGGTTACGTTTCGCTCTTGCTGAGAACGAGATATCTTTTACGGAAAATTGCTGGAATATAGAAGTAATATTAATATCCTAATAATCTTATTTAATTATTTTTGTCTCTTTGATTCCCTTTTTGTGCATATTTTGATACTTAATTCATAAAGCCTTTTAATGTCCAATGAAAAATTTACAAACATAATATTTTTCTTGTGGTTGTCTTTTACTGATAGGGATGAAACGGTAGATTTGAAGTCAGTTTTATAATATTTTAAAAGTGTCCAATAAAGGATGAACTTTGCCTCCGAAATTCTACCTTAGAAGAAATTTTTCATATTTGCATTAGCCCAGCACAGAATAGATTTTTTTCAAAAGGTATATATTATTTTCCCTTCTGTTTTTTTATTCGATATATTTGCTTCTATAACACCCTAAGTTCTATGCAACACTCTTCTAGTTTTGATTTCAAGTGACTCTAAGGGCCAGTTCACATGGGAATCCGGTAGCGGAAGTGTAAAAGGAAAGATGGCGCTGAGACGGAAATAAACCAATCATAGGCGTTAAAACCCTTTCGCGGTGAACGGCACGTATATGTGCCCACTTGAAACACACCACAGTACCGTTTAAAAGTGTATTTGGGAATTAGCATGCATCTATGAATTTCGGTACTTCCTTGTCCCTTTCATTTTGAGTCTGTTGACACATTGCTGTTTGTTGCCTTGTCAATCTGTCACCACCGGATTTAATTTTTTTTATTTTATTATTATTATTTTTTTTAATTTTCAATGGAAAGTTACAAGACACCTGAGATCACAATAACACACAAAAAAAGAACATAACAAGAACAAATGTGACATCAGTAAATCTATAAACTTAGGGCGGCTCTCGCCACCCAATAACGCCCCCCAAAATGCAATATGGGGAAGAGCAGGGCAAATGCGAAGATGACAAAAGTCCATTTCCTCTTTAAGATCACAAAGAGTACATAGAGGGTCCGATGTGACATTGATGGAATGAAGATGTTTACGGAGGCAATCATGCCCAGTAACAAGACGAAAAATTGAAACAGATTTCTTTCTGGGCCACTCGGGAATTTTACGAATCTGTTCTATCCATGGTTTACCTCTATTTTTATGAGTAAGTTCCTGGAAAAAAGGAGGTCCTGAAAACCTTCCTTACAATAACCCTGATAGAGTGATAAAGGAGACCAGAAATTGTCGTTTGCTGGACAGAAGCTCCCTTCTTAGCCAGAAAATCAGCAGCCTCATTTTCCTGAGCACCACAATGGGCAGGGATCCATTGAAGCACAACCTCTTTGCCGTTACTGGAAAGCCAATTAAGGAGATCAAAACAGTGATCGACAGTAGAGGGGCGAGAGGCACTCTGATTATCAATAGCCTGAAGAGCAGCCTTAGAATCCGATAGGAAAACCACCCTGGTGAAAAATTCCTGCCGAGACTGTAGCTGAATCAGGGCTAGGTGAATTGCCGCTACTTCACCGTCAAATGCACTAGCATGAGGGCCAATAGGAGTGTAAGAGGAGAACAGCTCACAATGAACACCGGCACCGGCATTAATGGAGCCATCGATTCTAGAGCCATCAGTATACACTCGCAACCAATCCTCTTCCGGGTAGCGAGCGTTTAAAGTTTCATATGTCAGGGCCTTGAGCACGTTTACACTAGATTCAGACTTAAGAACTCTCTGTTAGAGTTCGAGACAAATGGAGAAATTCTTGTTTTCAACAGGGTTTCGTAATGGTAAGAAACGCTCGGTCCTTAAATCCAGGCCCAAACCCGAGATCACTTCAAGAACCTCTTGCACAAAACCTCTTTGTGTTTTCAAATTCCGCTTGGTCTCAAGAAGAACACATTACCAGAGGGACAGGCAGCCTGGGGTTCTGATGATCTTTTCCCAAAGAAGAACAGCATTTTCTTGGATAATAACTTTAATGGGTCTATTATTCGTACATAACTGCATGCAAACAATATTTGTAGTTTTCACAGCACCGGTAATAAGACGAAGTGCCTGATTCTGGAAAATTTCTAGCTTATCGAGGGTTTGCTTTGAAGAGGTGATTAGACGTTCACAACAGAAAGTTAATATAGGCAGAATATAGGTAATATAGGTGATGTTTAAAACAGATCTTGAGCAACCCCACATAGAACCCGCAAGGGTCTTTAAAAGTGATAGTCTTTTCGTAGCTCGACTAACCACATCCTCCACATGCGTCTTCCAGGAAAGTTTTCTATCCAGAGTAGCACCCAAGTATTTAAAATTTTCAGTTGTTGGAATTGGATGCCCTCCATAGAGAAGCCGTGGTGTGAATGGCTGATGAGAAAGAGAGAAAGACTCTATCTTTGTGTCTTATCAAGATTTACACTGCTGGCCACTGTAAATTCAACACCCTGAAGGAAACATGCAAATAACATGAAATTTACAACATGCATTAGCGGAGATGAGATATGCAAATGATTAGAATTTCAGCGCAGACGCACATCACGCGCGCCTGTGGCGCCACTTCAAAGCGCTATTTAAGGCTTGGAGATTTCGACGATTTCAAGTTCGGCAATTGTGTTTTTCTTGTGGTTTTTTAAAAAAACGATCAATTATGCCTCGTCGAAAACAGCGATCATCTTTTGATCAAGTATCCGAGTTCGACAGAGGAAGGATAGTGGCCTACCGAGATTGTGGATTATCTTTCAGGGAAATCGGTAGTCGTGTTGGACGAAACCAAACAACTGTAATGCGGATATGTGATCGTTGGATGCAGGAGGGTACGACGGACCGGCGTGTTCGATCGCATCCACCTCAGCGCACCACTTCACGTGATGACAGGCAAATTGTGCGCATGGCAGTGACGGACCGCTCAGTCACATCACGAACCATAGCACAGCACATGCAGTCTGTAACGCATCATCCAGTGTCTGCGCGTACCATTCGACGCCGTTTACAGCAGAGTGGTCTGTCCGCAAGACGTCCATTGATTTGTCTACCCTTGACGCAGAACCACAGACGTCTCCGCCGCCAATGGTGCGATGACAGAAGGATGTGGACGGCAGAATGGAATGAAATTGTCTTTACTGACGAGTCACGCTTCTGTCTGCAACACCACGATGGTCGCATTCTAGTCTGGAGACACCGTGAAGAGAGGATGCTGAACAGCTGCGCTATGCACCGCCAAACTGGTCCTGCACCGGGTATTATGGTATGGGGTGGTATTGGATATCACTCTCGCACACCTCTAGTACGCATTGCGGGTACTTTAAACAGCCAGCGCTACATCTCCGAGGTGTTGGAGCCAGTTGTCCTTCCTTACCTTCAGGGCTTGCCCACAGCCATATTTCAACAGGATAATGCGCGACCACACGTGGCACGCATTGTCCAACGGTTCTTCGTCAATCGCCAGATTGAATTGCTTCCCTGGCCGCCTCGCTCTCCGGATCTTTCGCCGATAGAAAACATGTGGTCCATGGTTGCTCTACGATTGACCCAGATTCCATCCCCAGGTGCCACAGCAGATCAACTTTGGCAACGTGTGGAAGCTGCTTGGTCTGCTGTACCCCAAGAACTCATCCAAAGTCTCTTTGAATCAATTCCGAGGCGTGTGGCAGCGGTGATCTCCAACAATGGCGGCTACTCTGGCTACTGATTTTGGCAGGAACCACACTTCACAGAAGTCTATAAATTTAATCATTTGATACTTGGTCAACATGTTATCTACAAAATAAATTTTGTTGTGATATCTCTTGTCTTTCTTGGTGTTGCAATTTGGGTGGCCAGCAGTGTACTTTCATGTTGTTTTGCTCAGTCCAAATCTTTAAAATACTAAGAGCTTTATTTAGAATGAGATTAATATTACGTTCAGCAGTGCTCTTAGGGGACACTGACCAAATGACTAAGTCGTCAGCATAGAGAAGACATCTGATACCCTCAACTGATTTCAGTTCGGTGATCAGGACATTGATGTAAATGTTAAAAAGGGAACAACTGGAAACTGCTCCCTGAGGTAGACCTGTTTTAAGGCCTCTATATTTTGAATGATAGTTGTTATACCTAACTCTGCAGAGTCGGTTATTCAGAATGCCTTTATACCATTTAAGCATGTTAGCGTGGACACCGATGTCTGAGAGCTTCAGAAGAAGATATTCCTTCCATACTAGGTCATAAGCTGACTTGAAATCAACAAAAACTGCTGAGAGAATAAGGGCCTGTTCACATAGGAGTCCGTAGCGTTGCGTTAAGGGAAAGATGACGTTGAGACGAAAATAAACCAATCATAGGCGTTAAAACTTTCATTGTTAATCGTTTGGAGGCCTATGATTGGTTTATTTTCGTCTGTAAAGCTGAACTGTAATTTCCTTTTATCATAATCGGCTGAGCTCCTTGTCTTGATGCTGAGGGCGATGTCATACAAACAGTTTTGATTTTTCTACAATACTTAGTTTACCCACGACTAATAATGCTCTCTATACTAATAATATAAAGAATAAATATTAAAGATATTACTTCTGCCCTATGAATGCGATGTCGCAAATTTTTCAAGAATGTATGTAATAATTTTAAAGCATTGAATTTATCACAAAAAAATTAGTGCAACAATATTTAAAATTAAAATTTACAGCTCCGGATATGTATATTTTTCAGACATTTATAACATTTTTTACTTAACCACAAGAACCTTAGTATGCTGTATTACTCAAGCATTCAAGTTCTGTTAGTCAAATATTAAAGAAAATTTGGCGTACTATTACCTCAATTTATTTTAATTTATTAGTAGGAAACTTTTTTTCCCAATGCGGAGGCACTTGTCGTCAGAGATTCGCCTATACTACGCCACAATTTTTACTGCTCATTTTATTGTGAGGGCACCATATAGGCGGACAGCATTACTCCCTATAAAGGGACGACACGAACGGAGGCATTTTTCGTGGCTCGACGCCAGGATTCGATCCGAGCACCCTCAGCACCGAAAACCAGCGCGCTGCACCACTGGGCCGCCACAAGCCCAGTAGGAAACTAAAATAGTTTTTAGATGGCCCACTTAACACATTTATATTCTTAATGGAAAAACTTGTTTATTACTGAAACAGAACCTAAAATTTCTACTACACAATCCAAAAGACATGAAAAACGTTAAATATCGACATTTCGCTTAGTTTTAACGCTATTATCTCCAAGCAGATGGCACAGAAACACACAATATCATGCAGTTTTTATGAGGGATGAGGAATTGTTTATATATTTTTAAACTTTTGATGTCAATCGAATGTCAATCTTTCACTGAGTTTTGACTCTAGCATTTCGTGGATACCTCAGAAGCCCACAATATCATTCGAAATTTTTGAGAAGAGTATTTTGTTTTGTTTTTTCGTGACACCTTTTAGCGAGGCATTTCACCCTCCCTTGAGTGGATATAATGTAATGCTAGTATAACAGCTGTCACAGAAGTTACAGTTTCAGAAAAAACACATGCATAATTTTTCTGAAGATGAAGTTTTCTTTCATCTTCAGAAAAATAGGATAGGTGAAAGGATATCCCTAAAGATCAAGCATAATCTTTAGGGATATCCTTTTACCATATTTTCAATATACACTCAAGAGCCAAAACATTATGACCACCCCTACATTTTGCAATGAATTCGCCTGGATGACGTGGAAGGCACGTGATCAGGTGGAAGTGGTATTTAACTGCTGCTGTAGAGTCTGAAGAATCATTCTTTCACTTACTTCTGTGTGTGATGAGAAAGGCTGCGGATCTAAGCGACTTTGATAGAGGGCAGATTGTAATGGCTCTAAGGCTCGGAACAAGTATTTCCGAAACTGAACGACTCGTGGGTTGTTCGCGACCTACAGTTGTTAGTACTTATGCAAAGTGGATGAATGACGGTGAAACCAGCAGTAGACGACATGGTGTTGGACGTCCCCGCGTTATCAAAGAAAAAGGTCGTCGGAGACTGTCTCGCATGGTGAAGCAAAACCGGAGCCAGACAGTGGCTCAGCTGACAGCCCAATACAATGCAGGGCCAAGTAGAATAGTATTGCAGCACACTGTTCAGCGGACACTGTTGGATATGGGGCTACGCAGCAAACGTCCCACTCGTGTGCCTTTGCTGACCAAGCGTCATCGCCAACTCCGCCTGCGCTGGGCCCGGGAGCATCGCGACTGGTCCATGGATCAGTGGGAGAGAGTTGCCTGGTCAGATGAATCACGGTTTGTCATTCATCACGCCGATGGCCGTGTCAGGATACGCCGTCTTCCAGGCGAACTGTTGCTCCCATCGATGTACAGTAGGTCATACACAGGCCGGTGGTGGCGGTATTATGCTTTGGGAAACGTTCTCTTGGGCGTCTCTGGGACCCGTGGTTGTGGTAGAGCAGACCATGAATGCTACAGGGTATCTGAACATCATTGCGGACCAGTTGCACCCTTACATGGCCTCTGTTTTTCCAGTTGGAAATGGAATGTTCCAACAGGACAACGCCCCGTGTCACAAGGCTAAAATTGTGTTGGAGTGGTTCCAGGAACATGATGCTGAATTAATGTCCTGGCCGCCTAACTCACGGGATCTCAATCCGATAGAACACATTTGGGATGTCATGGGACGGCAGCTCAGAGTTCAAAGACCACCAATTCGCAATATCTCGGATTTGCGTGACCGTTGCTTAAACATCTGGTACAATCTGTCTCCGGCCATCTACCAAGGACTTGTGGCATCCATGCCAAGGCGGGTTGAAGCTGTGTTGCTGTGTGAAAATTATTTAGGAGAAGCAAATTTTTATATAAAAAATTAAGAAAGTGATAACAAAAGAATGGGAAAAATCAATAAGAAAATGTTGAAAAACTATTTTATTGACTTTTGTTGACTATTGTAAGATCATTTGACACCTTATTTGACAATATATCATATATAAATATTTAACATATAAAATATATCTATGCAAAAATATTAGAAATATGTAATTATAGATAATTTAAAGTTATGGCAAATGTCCTAATTTGAGTCAATAACAACATCCGGCTAGTTGAACATGGACTTTATTACACAGGACATCTTGACATAAAAATACACATACACAACGGACGATCACATATTTTACGAACACACACAATTATCACTTAGTTACAGGAACACACGATTAGATTATAACATCATCTACTTACAGGGACATTTTACATCCCCTCACTGACTCGACCAAGGAACCCGTTTCCCTCTCTGCATTCTATTTTATCAGTACTCGAGGGGAGAAAGGTTAGGGTCAGCGGGGACGAAAATTATATTTGTTACAAAGTATATATTTTTAAATCAAATAATTTAATATGATAAGAATTTACATCAAACTCATCACGCTGCCACCAATTTTTTTGGTGACCCACAGTTAGCGCATCACTAATTAATGCAATCGGTTGCACATTGGTGTCAAAACTTACTAAAACATAATAATTACAAGATAAAAAGAACTTTTTATATACCATGTTTTTAAATTTTCTCTTGAATCATATAAACTTGACAATTCTATGTATTAATAAATACTTTTAAAATTTTTTTTGAGGAATTATCCCATCAATTTGAAAGAAAATGAAGTTAATCGGAAGTTAACTTGCGTTTAACTTTTCGTTACCGTCCTGGCCGATAGATGGCTGCACCAGTTTACAAAACAAAATTTACTGAAAATGAATTCAAATTCTGCTTAAAGATGGCTAAAAGTATTAAGATAATGCATTGTCATCATGTTCTGCTTAAATATGGCTAAAACTATTAAAATAATGCATTGTCATCGTGTTCTGAACTATTCTAAAAGTTTCAAATGTCTAGCTAGTCGGGAAGTTAGTTAAAAATCGATTGCAAGATTTGTACTGGACAAACACACACACAAACAAGAAAGCGAGTTAACAAAAACATGGTAAAAATTGAAATCTCTTTATGTCTTTTAGATCCTCCCGAATATATAACTAAAATGGAGCTTTTATTCTGTTTATAAATAAAGGAAAATATGCTGAATACTATTTCGAACAATAAGGACCTGTTTACATAGGACTCCGGTAGCGGAAACGCTAAAGTATTGAAATATATTGAACCAATGACAAACCTCCAAACGATTAGCAACGAAATTTTTAACCCTTTCGCGACGGCAGTTCCGATCACGCGCTTTCCTCTGAGAACGGAAGTGTTTCTCGTGAACGTTCCCTCCAGGCCGGCGGACTTTTAAGCACTAAGCCTAAATTTACGAAAAATTCCAAAATAGTAACATTTACAAACAAATTTATTTATTTAAGCTATATATGGGTTACTTACACATTCTTTTATTATTTCTCCATTAAAAAATTTTTGTTATACAGTTTAAAATATTTTTCGCATGGCCATACTGTCGAAATCCTAGTCTCCCTTTCCACAGTAAGAGACTTTCATCAACTGATATATTCCAATCAGGAATATATAAAGAAATCTGAAAGTTTTGAATGATTAAATCTAAAAAAAGTTTAATTTTTTCAATCTTTTTGGCATCAGAAGAAGTAAAATGCAAGTATCGAAGAATTTCGATGCACTGGTCCCGACTCATAACCTTACTGAAAAAAGGTGTTACAATCATGGATTCATTGAGTACTACATCTTAATTTTCAGTTTTTTCACGATACCCATTAAAATTGTCAAAGCAAATTAAACAAACATTTCTTTTTTAGTTACAGGCAAAAAATACTTCGAGGATGAACTCGGTTCACTTTCCGGGTTTATGTACCACTCATATGCATTAATTTGGTTAGTATAATATAATACGCATTAATTTAGTTATTAAATCTATTACAGTTTCATCAAAAAAAATCTGAAAAAAATTCAATTCATTTGATACAGCATCATCGACTTTTATTCCGCATGCCGCTGTGAATGTTAGTTGAGTTAAATCCCTTACGTGAGAAGACCACGAAGAAGTACCGTCCCGCGATATACTCAGATTAGGAATGTCTGATATATCTTCATCATCACTCTGATCTCGGTGTTCCAAATAAACAGATTCACCCGACGAGATTTCTGTATCACTGTCACTACTTTCATAATCCCTTTCCGTTTCAGACACATTTCTCATCAATTCAGAAATTTCGTCTTCTGTTAAATATTTTCTCCTTTTCGCCATATTAAATCCTCAAAGGAAAGAAATCTCACTGCAACAGGATCTGATTCTGACTCAAAACTAAACGGTGAACCCATATACCCAATGCTGCAATCCCATCGCAAAGGAAAAACAAAATTGCTCGTAAACAAAGACCACGTGCAAAGTTTAAATGCCCTACCCGCTGACAGCCAAACGCAATACATCCCTTCATCCGTTTGTTTACATAAAACGATAGACAGCATGTGATTCATACTAGTCTTGTTTTCGAATAAAAGGTCCCAACTACGTGTACTCCAAATTTCATAGACATACGGTGCCATCTTGTGCCCCAAAAATCAACTAATAAAACGTTCCAAACTACTGGCACGTATACGTGACAGTCGGCCAGAAACGCGGATAACTGCTGGCACGTATACGTGACAGTCGGCCAGAAACACTGATAGCTGCTGGAACACGACGTGTGTGGCGATGTCAGTATGCAGAACTACCACTTTTAATGAGTAGAGCACATAGTTTAGAGGGATAATTATTTTGAAACACCCAAAAGAGAAAACATACCGACTGAAAGGAGTAATTTAGAGGACAGAGTTAGGGTCTGTTCACATAGGAGTCCGTTGCGTTGCGTTAAGGTAAAGATGACTTTGAGACGAAAATAAACCAATCATAGGCGTTAAAAATTTCATTGCTAATCGTATGGAGGCATATGATTGGTTTATTTTCGTCTCAACGTCATCTTTTCCTTAACGCAACGCAACGGACTCCTATGTGAACAGGCCCTTAAGCATTGTGGTTAATGAAGGAATTCATATTTTTGACCTAACATAGTGTGTATATGTATAATGCATAGTAAATTAATTCAATAAATGAAATAATTTTCAAATAAGAGATCATTATCGAGAACCCTTCCCCTCCTCCCGTCTTCCAATGCTCTCTCAAAGTTTGAGTAAAACGTTTTTACTTCCTCATTCAAAGTAAAATATTTTAAGTAATGTAAATAACAGTATGATGTAAGCGTATATGATAAACTGATTCCGAAAATCCTAACCTCATATAATATATTACATTTTTTAACCTTCCGTATGATTAAATAAACTTTATGGCGTACACACTTATTCAGGTAATATAAAGATTTGTTTCACGGTGCATACAAGTTACAACATGAAAATACTTTGATTCCAAGTATTGACAAATTTATATGTCTATTGAAGGCCGTGGCGGCTTTGTGGTACAACGCGCTGGTTTTCGGTGCTGAGGGTGCTCGGATCGAATCCTGGCGAAGCGCCACTAAAATGCCGCCGTTTGTGTCGTCACTTCATAGGGCAATGCTGGTCCGCCTATATGGCGCCCTCATTATAAAATGACCAGCAAAACGGCGGTGAATTATAGGCGAATGTCTTCGCAACAAGTGCCTCCGCATTGGAAAATAAAATATGTCTATTGGAGTATCATTTGAAATTTAGCATCTAGGATGCACATTAAAATGCTACACATGTCCATTAGTTTACTGTATTATACTCGTTTACTTCATGATTCAGAATAATTCATTTCCCTGACAATGTTTATAAAGCTCCTTTTTACGCTATTTTGATACATTTTGTAACTTACTTACATTAAAAAAAATTTGAGATAGTTCTTTTTCAGATGTTCTTAGATATGACTTTGCTTTCAGGTGAGCATACATGTGTTAAACTATGAAGAAATTATTCAACATAAAAATAAAATTGAGTACATAAAGAAGGCGTTCGGAACAATAACTCATAGGCTACCGAGCTAATTGTTAGTCCAACCACTGAAAGCTTCATATGTATTCTACATATTATTTTGCTCAATTAAATATCATGCGTTTTTTCATTCAATACATGACATTTATAAAACAGTGCGAAGAGGCATCCCATTTAAAGACTTAAAATAGGAAATTTTATATGCATAACAGATCTCTGAGGTAGAAATTTTTTTATCTGATGTAAAATAACCCAAAAACATCACAGTTTTTAGTGTTAAAAAATTCTAAATCTTCGAACTTCTTTGAACTTAATTAATCATGATGAAGGTATGGAATATATTACATACAAAACTCAGTAGATCTGTCTGTGTTAAGAGACCAAAATTAAAACAAATCATTTCTCGCCTTATACACATTAAAACTTTAAGCTAACAAGTTAAGAACATTTGAGTATTTTATGATCGCTTTTTAGATCCCCTCTAGTTTTTGTGATTAAGTTACATTTAATAAATCAATAAAAGGAATAACCTTTGAAGGTATTATTTTTCAGGGAAACTTGTTTTTATTCATGCCTTACCTTTCTAAGATAAAAATCTGAATCTCATAAAGCAATAAAGAATTGAACCAATTTCCGAAAACCCCAGCTTAATTATTTAATAAAAAATCAGTCGATTGAAATCTCCAGAATTTAATCGACGATTTACGATAGGGGCTAATAGAATTAAAATAAATAGAGACCCTATTGTTTTTGCAGATTTTTCAGCTTATATTTGAGAAAAATTAAGATATTAAACAGTCTTAATATGAATTCAATAAAATTGCAGTAGCTTAATATCAATGATAGCAACAGCTGAACGATTTTGGGCACGCGCGATAGTTTTCCTCAGTTTTCAAGAGACTGATTTTAAAAATAAAAGGAAATATAACTCTTGGTTTATTTTGTCACTAAAAAACATAAAAAAAATCATTAGTGTAAAAGATCTATCAATATTAATCGTTTAAAACTTATTATAAAGACAGTACAACATATATGTTAGACTATTAATTTAGTTTAAAATATTTCTCTACTTCATCTCCATTTAAGAAGACATATAAACCATAAATAATATCATTTTAATAATTTTTTTCAATCATTTAGTTTTTAATCTGATAAAAAAGGATGTACGAAAAAAGGTCGTTATTTTCATCCCGTGCCTTATGTTACATAGGTCTACAATGGGTTGACAAACAAAGATATCTTTCACAAACTTTCAAATCCCCTGCACATTCAAGGAGGTATCAATCCTACGATGCGCGGAATCTATTGAAGAGCTTAGTTGAACACAATGAAAAACTCTTATACGACTTGAAAACATATTAAAAGCGACTTGAAAACATATTAACATATTAAGACAGCAACAACCTTTTCTACATTTCCTACTTTTAGGATTAAGTAAAGCCTCAAAACTCTTTTGGATCAGTCATCGACTTTAAATTCATGTAAGACCTACCAATTTTCACCTTCAAATTTTATTAATATTTTCAATAGCATTATATTTAAGAAAACAGTAATTAGAACTTACACCTGTTGAATTAGGCTAGTTATCAATGATAAAACAATTTCACAAAAAAAAATTTAGAATCCGTATGTTATTTTGTTTGATTCAAAATATCGGGCTGTAATGAATATCATCTATAGCATTCTAATTACGATTGTTTAACAAATAGAGAAAATTATTTTAGTAAAAATTTTCTAAAAACAAAACTTATTAAGGTTTATTCTTGAAAATATTTTCTGTCAGCTTACTGAACAATATTAAGTTCTTTTAGTAGCATTATCTGTTTATTCAACAGTACAATATAGTTACAGAAAAATATTTCTACATAGAAAATTTTTCTATGACGATTTTCATTCTAAATTTAATTGCAGTATTTGAATAATTTATTTGCTAAATGTAAACCCTTTGTTAACTGGGTAATGCTTTAACCAGGTGTTGTTGGTAAATTTAAATAGAGCACTTCTAGTATTTTATCTTAACTAGCTCCATAGATATTTTATCTAAGAATTTATTGATTTCAGCTTTTTTCTCTATGTTTCCCTATTATTTCATCACATAACTTTATCGCATTTTTCTAATTCAAATTTTGTTTCATATTGTTTAAAAATGGAACAATGAAAGGAAGTTTAATAATATCTGTTAACTACGTTACTCTTTAACATAATATTACAATTTTAAAATTTTTCCCAGAGAGGGAACAATTTTTCTCTCTCTGGGAATCAATGCGACGATGTGTGGTGACTTAAAAAAATTCCGATTTATTCTCTGGTTAGAATGGCCGCCATGACATGTGCTTTCTGAACAGAAAATTAGTCAATCAGATACTTACATAGTGTAAAGGAAGTCTGGAAACAAAGCTCAAAATCTGACGAAGGTAGGTTGAACAGATGCCAATCCGATTTTTCGCATTCACTCCAGCTTTTTAAGGAATGCTTAGAACGTCTGTAATGCTAATAGTAAGTCTAATTCAATGCTTTCAGTGGTCTGATAGTTTTGAACTTATGAAGTCAGTACTAAAAATCAAATGAAATACGTTTAATTTACACAATAGATATTGACTGCCCGCATAGCAAAATAGAACTTCATCATATGAAGAGCATTTAATATTTTCGTTCAACCACCACAGAAAAAATATTTTTTGCAACCATCATAAAAGACAAATTTGATTTCTCATATAGTTTGTCAAGTTAAAGCTATTGAAGTTTATTTTCTCCTTGCGAATTGTCCAAAATATTAACATCTTATAATATTGTTTGATATTAAAGGTTGGGCCATTTTTTAAAGGTACCAAGGACGAAAACAATGTAACTATAAAAATGAAGAAAGAAAGAGCAAGAAAGTTAAAATTGGCGTAATAGGATATCTTTTGCTTGTTTTGCTCATTTTTGATTACCATGAATTTTCAGTCGTATCTACGAATAGTTAAGTGAATTAGAGAAAGAGCGGGAGAAAAGAGGAAAAAACCAGGTAGAATTTATCCCCAGGTACTTGTAGATTGAATGTCTTTCCTACCCCATTCCGTTAGAAATTGGTTGCTTGTAAAGTGTTGTTGTTTCTCATCCCCATGACCAGCAGAGCTAGATCAGGTCCATAAGCTCGTTCACTCTGAGAAAGTCCAGCATCAAGAGAGGATCTTGAGCCAGGTCCTGCCTGGTGAGCCCCAGACAGGATAAAATGTGGTCAGGGGAGGCTTGAGCAGTAGAACACTTAGTGCAGATTTCGAAATGCTTACTACCACCAATAAAACACTAAAGTTGCTTGTAAAGTTGCCAGTACAAGTGCTCTTTACATTACAAACTTCTATTTAAATAAGGATATGAGTAATATCAATCTTATAAAATACATAGGTTATAAATATTTTAAAATGCTATGAAAGACCAAGATTAGAAAAACCAAGAATTTTTCAGTCTAACTCAATATTTATTTATTTTAAAAACCTGAAACACATGTTCTTGAAATGAGAAAATTTTCAACACAGGAGGATGAAATATAGAGGGTGTTTCGAAGAGAATCATCCGATTAAAAAAAATCATAACTATTCATCTTTTAATCCGTTTTGGTCGAATAATGTATAGGCAGACAAAGGGAAATCTCGAGTTTCACGCAGTTCCCGACGAGTAGCGCCTAGTGCTCTTCCTTCGCTCGCCACTTCAGTGTTTGTAAACATGGCGACTGCGCAACAGAAATCCTTTTGTGACCTACGCTTTGCGAAGTGCGAGTCCGTAACAACTGTTCAGCGGGATTTTCGTCGACAAAACTCTGGTAGATTGAAGTTCCTACCTCCCAGAGCATTAGGCGACGGTATAAAAAATTCCAAGACACGGATTGTATGTGTACGCATAACAGCCGAGGAAGCAGTGTATGCAGACATGCTTACACTGCTTCCACGGCTGCAAAAGTTTGGGACGAATTTGCTTACCATATAGACTTATGTCGTGCATACAAAGGGGATCATATTCAGCAAATTAAATTTGGTTTATAAAAAATCTTTATGATTAGCCATGTAATATAAAATTAATTTTAAGTTTCTATGTTCAATATTTGTACCTTTCCTGTACCTTATATTTAAGGAAAAAAATGAAAATTTCTTAAAATTTGAGCGCTCAAACAAGAGTTGGTTCAAATTATATCAATATTACAAAGTTTATCGTTTGGTTCAGGCAGCGCAAAATTGTTATTTGTAATAGTAGCGACGAATTTGATGAAGTGTGAGGAATATCTTGCATCATATTTCCAGTTAATTTGGCAACCAGGGTTAAATTAGTGACAAATCGGAACCTAAAACGTTTCTTAATTTGGATCCACACAAAAGGCTAAACTCAATAATTTATCACTAAATAATTGATAGATCTAATAAGCCTAATAATGTGAAATAATAACTTTAATAATAACGCTTAATAATAACTTTGTAAGCACGTGCGAGTGCGGTATTGAGACGCTCATGCAATAACTGGAATTTTCACAATAATCCCTTCTGCAGCGGTCGAAAGCTAATAATTACGTCAAAAAATGACAGGTGATTGCAGAATAACGTCAAGAATCAACACTTTTCAAGTCTAAGATATATTCACTAGTGGCGAGAAGAATTAGGCGTGAACCTGTCTAAATCTATGGAGTTGGGTGGCCTCCATAAAATAGGTTTTAAATTATTAGCATGTAAGTCAGAGCCACATGTAACTTCAAAGCTAAAGTCTGACAAAGTGCGATACGTAAATAAAAACATTTACGGGAACAGGAAGAGCCGGGAAAGGCACTTGTTAGATATTACGTTGTTTTGTGGGTTTCATGGTCATCAATATGTATGGGTTTGACGCCGAAAGTATTTGATAAAAAAGGCTTAAAAAGTTCAGTGAAATTTTCGGCTTTTGTCATGGCATAAGCTTGCGTGACCTCTCGCGGTCCAGAGAGAATGTACGAAAAAATCAAATCAAAGTGACTCCAGGAATTCTTGAGAACTTAACTTGCTATCGATATTTGAAGATTTGTGTGATAGTAATTTTCTTTATGAGCAATATTCAGATTTTTATTACTACGAAATGGATAAAACAAAGACAAATCTCTTGGCGGGAAAATTCATTAGGTTTAAATCCAAAAGAAAATTTGATGGAAATTATGAAGAAAAATCTTGCCTCCGGAGAAAAGAAATACAAAACTTTTTTTTCGTGCCTCAAAGCAATATATGTATGTATTAATGATAATGTCTATGAATTGCTTGTAAGTTGTCAAATCATTTACCAGCGTTGAGGGTGCGAAAAAGAATGAAATTATTTTTGCCCCTTTTGATAAAGTGCTTAATATTATTCTATTATTTTGAAGAACAATAAAAATTAGAATAATTTTTGAAGCAGAATTTGTTAACGCTTTCATAAAGCAATTTTTCTACAATTTATAATGCATTTATTGTAACCACGGGGTTATACACTACGATCGAAATGCAAATTTGGTACAGAAAAAATTAGAATCGCAGGTTATTCGATATATTTTTCTTTGTTATTTTAATTTTTGTGAGCTGTGGCATCGACACGATTCATGACCGAGATTTTAAAATTTCTTTCTCTTAAACTTATTTCTCTGCATTTGATGACAATTTCAACATGTTTACATACATATTTATACATATTTATACATATTTATACATATTTATATATATAAAAAGGAGAATGAGAATATTGCAAAATAAAATTTTAAAAAATCGGCATGAGTTATTGAAAACTTATATTTATTGGAATAAGTGTAAAATTGTGTGTGTCTAATAAATTGGTTCTTTTACTTATCTACCCGATTTCGTTTTGCTGTTTAGTATAATTTTTCTCTTATATGAATTTCATTCCTTAATGCATTAATTAGTGGAGAAAAATATTTTTCATTATACTAAGGAATAATTTCAAGTTTGAACATCAAGTCAGATCATTATAATATAAAAAGTGTAATCGGTTTTAGGATATTACTATTATGCAAAAATCGGAAAATAGTCACATCATTGACAAAATCAAAGGCCCTACAGTATAAAAATGAATACTCACCGCCTAACAATTACTTGAAGGTATTTGATATTGTATCAAACCATCAGAGTTTGGGAATTATGTAACTTTTTATATTCTTTATCAAACAAATAAATAAATGTTTCATAAATTTCCAGTTTCAGTTTTCGTCTATCACTAATTTATGATAAAATGAATAAATTTATTTTTCCACTAAAAGCTGCCACCTGAGTTATGCGACTGTTTACAGCTGAAGTTTAGGACTTACTACATCTCAAGAAGTATTAAATAGCCTTTTGCAACTTTTGACTGCACAGCTGTAAAACAATTTATAACGTAAGTTAAAAGAGTGATGTTATACTGTAAGTTCAATGTATTTATAAGAACAACATTGAAGTAATATAATTAAATTTGATCATACATTGGGATCTCAATCCAATTATATTTAGTCCCATACTGTGGTATAATGTTGTTTATAATGTAAATATGTAGAAATGATTTGAATGAATCTCTTCAAAAGGAAATAAAATATGAACAAACTTTAATCACGCGTGTGGGACATGCAGTAGGCAAATATTTTCATAGCCCTCATATTTTTCGAATTAGTTGGTACGAAAAATTGTTACGATTATGTAACTTCTATAAAATATATTACATAAGTCAGATATGTATGAACGAAGACATCACTAATTCATCAACACATGGGTATTTTCTAAAACTACTGTCATGAAGTTTATAAAAATGTTAATAACTAGTAGAAAAGAAGTAGTTTGTTATTATATAGAACTTGAAAGAATTTTGAAGCAAAAAAACAACAATAAAAAAACTGGATACTTAAAAGGGGTATGGAAAAAAATATGATACGGGAAACTATTTCAACTAAAATGTTCAAGATTTTAGTTCTGATAACTTTTTTTTCGCAGTGCTGAAAACCTTCTCAATTTTTTATACCCCTCATCGAATTTTTCCCAATATAATGATAAGAGGACGAAACGGTGTTACATTTTAAAAATGAATGTAAAAGGGAAAGAAAAGAAGAAAAAGCTCTCGATAAACAGCTTATGAAAACTTTATAATGTTTCAGTATTTTTATATTCTTTACATGAATATAATCATAAAGTGTTTTTAAAACGATTTATTATAAAAGGTTATTTTAGCTAAATGAAGCAGGAAAATAATAGAGTAACTTAAATTTATAAAACTTACCCTTTTGCAATTGTACTTAGAATTGTATAAAATCAATTTAAAAGTACATCGAATTATAGCCAAAAATAAATACATGAATTTAAAACGCACAGTTTTTGTTAATAATATTAGCTACCATCTTCTGTTTCTTACGACTGGTAAAAGGTAGATTTTAAAGTTGAGGAAATGTAGTGAGAAGATGGCGGGTTCATCCCCTGGACCCGGCTGTTAACAAGATAAAATTTAAAAGAGTGTAGTGTAAGAGATGGGCTTGTGAAAAGTTTTATCGCCTACTCTGCGAAATTTAAATACTGTAATACTGCACGAATTGGGTTAATTTTGAAAAAATTATATTGTAACAAAATTTAATCTTGTTCAGTCCTAAAACACTCTGCATTAAGGCTGCTGTGTACTAACCCTATTGGATTCGATCGCCTCAATGTTACACTATAGAGAAAATTTGCCTACAATTTACAGTTACATAAATGTTAATAATCCAATAAAAATTATATTTTCCGACAGCCTAAGCTTTTCTGCACCTTCCAATAGGATTCATTTTATAAATTTCGTCCACCACAGGAATTTTAGAGCGTTTAAAACACACTATACCAGATTTTTCCCCCGAGTAATTTAAATTTAAAAATATTTGCATTTTTATAAAAATGAAAAATACCCCAAGGTATAAAATTCCTTTCTTTATTACGGAGTATAATTTTTAAAAAAAATCTTTAAATACAAGTTAGCAATACTTGGACAAATTTTCTCTATAGGTTAACACTGAGGTGAACGAATCCAATAGGGTTAGTACACATCAGCCTAAATACATCTTAAACCAATCAGCAAAATATTACAAACACATTAAGTGGGTTGGCTTTGGAGCGTGATCTTTTGCTACCCTAGCGACACACATTTGAGGAAAGAAATTATTTGTGTACTTGTGAGGGAATCCTACTAAGCAACAATTACTCAAAAAACAGCTGGGACGGTAGGAAATCGGCATTGAGCTTTGGTGACTATGTCCTAGCAGATGCTCGTAGTACAAGAAAATAGTTCCCCTTATTCAAAGAAAAAAAATTCGATATCAAGACATCATTCTGTTAGGAATTGTAACACAAAAATTGTAGGCTGTATTGACTAAAATTATTCTGAAGTTTAAATGAGGTAGAGAAAAATTCCATAAAATTCTATTTCAATCCTGTGTCTTTAAGGGAGCTGACTGATAAAGCAAAATTTCATACCTATAATTTGGTATTTTTTTTCATTCACAACAAAGATGTCGAGTTTGTAAATTAAGTATTCAAAAATTTATCCCCAAATAAAAATTTCCTAATTTATGCAAGTAACTTGACTTATTTGTGAAGAATATAAACCTAGTGAAACCTTTTGCTAAATTTCAATTAAAAACGTCAGCATAATCATTTTTATCATGTTGAAGATAATTCCCCCAACTATCTCTTCACTTTTTACTTTATTAAAAAAAAATTGTTAAATAATTACATCATTAATTTCGACAGTATTATTAACACAAATTCTGCTTCTCGGAGGAATTAACATATTTGAGTAGAATTCCCGATTTCCGATAGATTTCCTATTTTCCTCTCACTCATAAGAAAAAAATCCCTGACAAATAGCGGTATTTTCATAAGAAGTATGTATAACTCAATTAACGAATCTATGCCGAAATTATGCTATGAAGCAATTTCTCAGTTGAATCCCCCAAATAGACAATTTTCTAATGCCTGCACCAATTCAGCGATTCGTTTTGGTCGCCAAGCGTTGGCGATAATTCTTCCCACGAGGCACTGTTATAAACAGAATCCCAACTCGCGATCCCGCATTGAGTGAGCGCACCAATGATTAACAAGTAGTAGGAAGGAGCGGTAATTTAAACGCTGGAGATGCTGGGAATACTTTGGTTACTAGTGTTGCCTCATTTCAGCTCTAAAGTTGTTTGTATCGAGTCAGGTGAGTCATTTTTTAATAAATAATATTACATTTCACATTGATAATTAAATTTTGGTAAACTGAATGAAAAGTCAGGCCTTTTCTCGGAGCTGCTTTCATGTAGTATATTGGAATATTTCCTATTGGAACTAAGCATTTATATTTAAATAGAGAAAGACTGGCAGTCATCTTCATAAATCTCAGTAGATTTAGATAATCTTTTGCTTTCAGGGAAACTGTGTACAGTTGGAATCTTTCAATCGATATTTAAATAACGAAATGTATATTTTTATGCAAATATTTTCACTACATTAACTGTGTGGTAGTAAGTAGACAACATGTCAGCTTGATTTGTTTAAGTTATTTTGTCGAAGACTTACAGAAGCTATGTTTTAAATCAGGTTTTTCCCATTATCAAGAAATCTTACCGAGCAATCTTACATTTTACAAAGTCTCAATAATTTTTACGTCGAAGAAAATAAAAATTCTTACAAATAATTCACAAATTTGGTGTATATATTTATTATTTTCTATTTAATAAACAATGTTTTGTGATGAAATATACCATGGTTTTTCCACGAATGAAGTTGTCATTTGATGAAGTTGTCATTTTTTAAATATTTTTCACTCACTAAGAAAAATTTAAATACAAATATCATTTTACTTTAGCCTCATGTGAATCCTAACACTTAAAATATATTAATAAAACTTGAGGAAATTCAGCAACGTGTTGAAATTATTGTAGCTTTTTATAATAAAAAAGGAGGGGCCCGAAGTAGCCTAGTGGCAGCGCGGCGTTTGATTCGAATTCCGACAAGCGCCATTAAATACCTTCATTTCTAGGCTCGATGTGGGTATGTTAAAACTGTGGACTAGAAAGTCCTTCCACGAGGTCAGTGGGTGGGGATAAGGTACGAGCCCCCAGATGTCGCCCTTGGTGATGCTCGATCACAATTGAGGTGGTACAAAGGGAGAAATGTTGACTCACCTGTATGTTGCTCCCAGATAAACAGTTTTGTCAACAGTTTTCGCAGTATACAGTGCGAATGTCTCAGGACAAATGGCAAGTCAGGACACATTGGCTAAATAAATAAATATAGAAAAGAAAAATAAACAAGAACAGTTACAGTCAAATTATTTAATAAATACTATTATAGGGTTTGATTCAAATTCTGTTTGGAAGGAAAATATAAATATAATTTTTTTTTTTCGGGAAAATGGTCGTAGAGAAATAAAATACTACACATTCTTTAATTCTAAGAGTTTTATCCTGAATATTTTTGAGAATAAACTTTTTAAACTTATTTATATCTTTTTATCCTTTAATTATAATTATTTATAAATAAAAATTAAAGATGAAATTTGATGTCTTTGTGATTAAAGATCAAAACAGATAATTTTTTATTGAGTATTTTTTTATCATTTAATCTTCAATGTAAACAAAAAAGTTCTAATCCTTAGAATTTGTCTAGGGGTGTCATTAGTACTAAAACTGATAGACAAAATAAGTTTTGGTTAAAAATATAAATCTTTTAAGTGAATGACATCGAAATTAATTCGTTCTATATGTATACAATTTGAGGTAATATTTCTGTAGAGAAAAAAGTAAACTCTCTTTTCATAGCATTTTATTCTAACCATTCCGTGTATTGATTTATTTTATATCAGTAAAACAGGAAGATCGTCAAGAGTGAAGCACAAGTTAGCTTTATGATATCTATAAATGTAGTACAAAATTTTTAAATTGAGCTAAAAAAAATTGCAACGCAATAAAACAATTTACTCCCTCTAGAAAAATTCCCGGAGGTCAAGTTCTTCAGTTTTCCATTTTGGACCTTAACCAAATCAAAATTATGTGCATAATTAATATTCTTTCCCCTCATTTCTCTAGTAAATATTTCGTCCTATAAGATTTATGATTAGAAATTTTACATCTTACTGTGAAACAAAGTTAAGTCTAATGATTATGTTCTAAATTAATCAAAGAAGCTTTGATGTTACTGATCAATTAACGTGTTAATGGCGATTAAATTAATGTGTTAATAGCGTCAAGAAAACTTTTAAGAATCATGTATAAATCTCCAACGTTTGAATACTATGGAAGATGTAACAAAAATGTGATTATAATTACTTACTAGATAAAAAGATTACCTGATTACTTTCTGATTTTAAAAGTATAATTTTCACATAATTATACAAAAGCTTTATGTAGGGTTTGACTTTTTTATGTAATTTAATGTAACTTTTCGAAAAAGTAACAACAGAAAAATTAAGTCAAAAATGGAGAACAATTTGTTTGGAAAAAAAGTTTTATTTTATTTTAGGCATTTCACGTGTTCGATTCTCCCCCCCCCCCCAATAACATGGCACTGAATGTAAAACTACTCATTAATAAAAAATATCTGTATTCTTTCTTGAATAAGCATTTCACTTCTGAAGGAACTGACATATGCTAAATAATAATTCTGTAAATTTAATAAATTATACTCTAAATAAGATGTTTATATACGTGAATTTTTTTCAAAGATTTATGCACCATTTAGATCTCATTGATTTTGATGTGGTGCTCCTTCTGTTATTTCACAAATAAATTACAAAGTAAAATTGCAATACTATTAGAAGTGCCTAGTTCCATATAAATGAGCACAGTTTTCTAGTAAACATTATGCAAAAATTAGAATAGGAAAATTAAAATATTTTAGACTTTATTTTTTGGCTATACGCTAGAGCCATTTTGAAATTTTTTTCAGACGATCATCGATATGCTCTGGTAAGAACTTTGATTAACATTTTCGTATCAAATCAATTTTGAAATAAGTCGATTCGACTATTCAACTTTTTCCAAGTATTTTAGATTATGCAGAATATTTACAGAAATATTTTTTGATAAGCAAACTGATTCTCATATTAAATAGATTAATACGTTTAGGATTATCAGCCCTCGGTTACTGACTACCTTTGAAAGAATATATGAGAGGCAATTAGCGAGTGTCCGAATTAACACCTAAACCCTTTTACAACTCAAACAAAATTTTCGTATCATAGATTAAATGAAATACATAATATTAGCAATTATGAATGTGTATTTCCTAACTTAATTATTGTTATTTTTAAATCACGAGAAATTTTTTAAATACTTATATGTATATTTTATATATCATTTAAAAATCAAAACAAGTATGAAAATTAATTTAAATGGCTGTAAATAATAATATACGTGAATAATAATATACGTAATAATAAAATGAATGACTGGTAGTAATTAATGTTATTTCTTTAACTTTTGATTCATTCTTCAACAGAAATTGTTCTCTTACACATACCCTGTCTTATCAAGTCCAAAAACATACGTACTGTATACGCCACTTGCATTGAAGCGTCTCTTAAACTTTTCCTTAATTAAGTGCCGTAAAATTCAGTTGCAGGATAAACTACACTTTAATCAATTTTTCTTACGGCTAAATTATATTTCAAATGAGAAATACCTCATCAAAAGTTATTTATAATGTTTTACACTCAAGATATTAGACATAAATTTAAGCCAGTTTATAGATACCACTAAGCACGAAGAGAACAAACTTAATAAGAATAGTGACAACAATACACTACATTAGAGACCCACTTCTCAGTAAGAGTGTTTGTCTGTAGTGTTGGATGCCTGTTTTTAAATGTAATATGAACAAAAAATACGTCTGTTCTGATAGGTTCCCTTCTTTGAATGCAATAAATCTCATTTAGAGCATAGTATATTTACTTTTCAAATTTACACTTTATATTCCACTGAAAAGTTCAGAGGATTTGTGAAAACTAAGATATACAAAACAGTTCAATATTTATACAAAAACATTGAATTTTTATACAAAAAAATTGAATTTTTCCATCAAACATGAGTCCTAAAACAGTGGAAGTGCTTTAAGAAAATTCATATAGACAAAACAAAAAATCTCAGGTGCATAATTATCTACCTTTGCTTTTGATCGACTAATTTAGGCAAAATGTAACTAGCTCGTTTAACTCTCAAAAATAATGGTGAATGGCATATAAGAGACTGTACACTTTTATTCTAGTATCTCTTGCTTAGGGGAGAAGACAAATCAAAAGAAACTAAATTCTATCCAAAACATACCTTATAAAATATATGGAAGAAAGTGAAAAATAACGTCTGAAACCTAGAATGGAACAAAGTTGTGCAAAATTACTTCAAATGGAAACTAGACATCAGTGTAATGATATAAATGACGGTAAATTCGAAAGCCCACTTAGCTTTATTCCACACGAGTAGAGCAAAGAACACCTAAATTGTACGCAAAGGAAAGCAAAATTGGTAATACTAAAATAAGTGCCTGTCCTGGCTTACTGAGTAGACTTTCATCTGCTCTGTCTCTGAATGAGTTTTCGAAATTCACGATTAGAGTATACTTTTCCGTTATTTAGAGTGATATTTTAAGGCTTTCCTTCCCGAATTTGGGTGATAAATATTCTATTAATTGCTATTTCTTATTATATATAAAATTCTGTGTTTTGAGAGTTATTTTTTTCTGGTCGTAATATGTATTTTGGGAAAATTTTTGAATTCAAAATATTATGATAAATTAAAATAGGAGACTCCTATGCTCTTTTTTTATTATCAATGAGTTCAGCAGTAATGAAAGGATATTAATATACTTACATCTGTTATCATATTTAAAGAAAATCCAGGGGAAAATTTATGTATCATTAAGGATTCCTTTTATAAAAGTTATTCTTCATTCTCTTCATGTAAGTGAAATATTTCCAAATCAGCGAGTAAAAGAAAGAAAAAAAATAGTTTAAGTCAATAGTTATATGATAAACGAATATCAATTTTCTATCTCTTTTGTTATTCATTTAGCACAAAACTCGTTATCTAAAACTTGACGCTCTCGTTTGTGTTGAAACACGAAATTCAATAATAAAATAGAGAATGTACGTTTACGTAGAAAAATGTACGCCTTAATTTCACCCTTTGCTTTTTAGAGCTACTTGTGTGAGAACAAACGACCTTTTGTATTCCCTACAGCTTCTTTTTCAGAGTTTGAAAATCAGACCTCTTATTGTGTGCATGATTCAGAACACTTTCACGGTTTCTTTCGAAACTGAAATCTTTGGAAATGACTCGGTGTGGATTCAACTCCCAAACATAGATTAAATTTCGTGCAAGTCTATTTTTATATACTTTGAAAAAATTATCCTTAGCTACTATTCATAAGAAAATTATGACATAGCGATAAGATTATTCTGTCAATTGTATTAAAAATGTCATGTATTATACCCTAACGTTAAAATATAACTAAAAATAAATATTCCAACAGAGCTAGATAATTATAGGAAGAATGTAGACAAAAAAATAACAGAAGTCAAGCACTCAGGGCTGGTTCTACGCACCATAATGCAAGATTCTGTAGCAGTGCCGGAACTAAACCAGAAATAGAGGAAACCAACTGGTCTCGTCATCAGGGAGCCTAACCAAATCAGTTACCTCAAGGGGATGTACTTTTGACTTTTCATTTGTGTTCTTTATGATTGTATGTGTACTTGCATATATGGTGCG